>OZ023315.1:32724739-32901202 GCA_964007375.1 Ophion obscuratus
GTAAAATTCCGACCTCGCCATGCCAATACTCATAAAAAAATATATATAAAAAAATCGCCCCGTTTTTTGTACCTAAGCTTATCTAGACTCGTTTAAAAAAAAATCCATCGTCCGCCTCCCCCTTTTTACGTACACTCTTGAGGTATTCCGCACAAGCGATCGACTTCCAGATGGTGCACGGTTACATTTTTTCCCCGTAGTCGCGAATTGACGAACATTTGATTCCTCGTAGCCGATACAGCGCTCACCGGATAATCCTCGAAATTGATTTGGCGCCCATTGAGATAGCTCGTGCGCAACGAGTTCGCTTGAAGATTCTGAAATTCCGCGTCACCTTCGACCCTCACGTCGCCCGTCAGACGAATGTCGCCAACGCTGCCGACTTTGAATAATTTGCGAGAATCGTCGAGGACCGAGGCAACGAGTATTGCCACATTGGCCACAAAAGTCGTCGTCTCATTCGGCAGCAATAATTCGCTATCGTTCGCCATTGACTCGACGAACATACGGGCTATCCTGACGGGATTATCTCCCGCGGCTGAGTCCTCGAGAACGAGATCGCGTACGACGAGACTTCCGGTGTACGTCACATCGTCTTCGGACGCGAGAAGCATCGGCCAAATGTTACCGATCACATTTTCCATAGCCATCATTCGTTCGTCTAGTGCTTCGAGCAAATTCGATAAACATTCCTCGGTTGCGTCTGCCGCTTCCGCCGCGTCAACTGAAAGGATGCAAAGCGGAATATTGTTACTAAAATGTTATACTACTGTGTCCAAAAAATAAGGTGACATTGTATTTATTTCGAAAATTCTTTATTTATTTTTCCAAATCAATTTCATCCCCTTCAAAGTAATCCCCTCCCGATGCAATGCACTTATGTCAACGGATTTTCCAATCTTCGAAACACTGATTGTAGTCACTTTCCGGGATGGCCTTCAGTTCCGTCTTCGCTGCGGCTTGAATCTCCTCTATCGTATCAAAACGGTGTACCCGGAGCAATCTTTTGAGCTTGCTGAACAGCCAGAAGTCGCACGGCGCCAAAAACTCAACCCATATCGTTCCGCAACCACCGTATTCACCTGATCTGGCGCCGTGCGACTTCTGGCTGTTCAGCAAGCTCAAAAGATCGCTCCGGGGACACCGTTTTGATACGATAGAGGAGATTCACGCCGCAGCGACGACGGAACTGAAGGCCATCCCGGAAAGTGACTGAAATCAGTGTTTCGAAGATTGGAAAATCCGTTGGCATAAGTGCATTGCATCGGGAGGGGATTACTTGGAAGGGGATGAAATTGATTTGGAAAAATAAATAAAGAATTTTCGAAATAAATACAATGTCACCTTATTTTTTGGACACAGTAGTATACACAGGTTGAGGCACATCAAGTGTTACAGAGCAATAGCACTCAAACTATTGATCATATCCAAAAATGTTTCAGACAGAAGTTTTAGTGTTCGAGAAGGCCGTCGTACTGGACCACCCTTTTTTTATCGATGGAGGCGCTGAAGCTACGTCAAGGTCAACTCCACTTTTTTTAATGGAATGGTACATTCTTTTCAACCATCTTGTGGAGCACCTCAAGCCGCATAAAAAACGTCGGGTGTCAAAGTCGTTCAAGGTCATTCAAGGTCAGTATCGATGATACAAATCTAAATATCTCGGATCACTACCAAATATTTGGTAGTGATCCGAGATATTTAGATATTCGCATTTTATTTTAATAGGTCACCTTGAATGACCAATTTGTGACAAATGCGAACAATTTTTTTTTTATTTCGGCGCTGTCGCCGAAGGTCACCTCCACTCTTTAAATGGAACGTTAAATTTTTTCAACCATCTTGTGGAGCACCTCACGCCGCATAAAAAACATTAGGGGGTCAACGTCGTTCAATTTTGACTTTTACTCTTTTTTTGTGAAACACTGCGGCAAAACGCGTTTTTTTTATTTTTTCGTTTTTCATCTGCCATTTTTTTATTTTTTGATAAAACTTTATATCCGAGGGTCATTTTGTAGCTGGTGTCATACTGAATCTAATGGACTTTGATTTTTTTGTTTCAGACAAGCCGTTGCCGAGTTGTGATGGAGCTACCTAGCCCACCTATTTTTGAGGCGTTACGTTAAACTATAGTTTTTGTACTTAAAAATGAATAAAAATGAATTCAATTTTTTTTTAAATGTATTTCAAGACTTTATTTATCAAGCTCGACAACTTTTATATTCATATCTTTTATAAAATCCTCAAAAAAAAATCGCGAAAATAGCCTTTTTCGTGGCTCCAAAGTGGACTGGCCCGTTAAAAAAGGTTGATGGACTTTTCTAAGCGAAATCTGCCGAAAGACATTGAATTCGTTGCAATCCAACGATGCAAGCTTCAGCATCGTGAGAAATATGGTAAAAAGGGTATGTAGACGCCACATGTAGAATATGCAAGCAGGCAATAAGAAATTTGAGACATATTCGCGAGTGTATGCAAATGAAGGGAATATTAAACCGAGAAATAGTAAATAAACTGGTTGGAAAACAGCAGGAGGTTGGAAATTAACCGGAAAATAGAATCACAACTGAGGGTACAAGGGAATAGAGGTGATAATGAAAAAAGAGCTGCAGAATATGTAGGAAAAATATTGGAAATGGGAGAGGCGAGATGGCCGTCGAAATGTCTGATGGAAGAAGCGAGAAAGATGCAGAACGGAAACCCGACTAAGTGGGAGAAGGAAGTAGAAGATGCGATGAATCAGGCGGAAGAGGGGCAAATAGGAGACGCACGAAGAAGAGGAAATAAAACAGAGTGGGAGAAAAAGGCTAGAAGGGCAGTGCAAAAGATGGCGGACCAAGAGATACAAAAGAATTAGGGTCTCGCGATATTGTGGAGAAAATCGGGATAGGAAGGAGGTGGGAATGAAAGAATACTGGGAGAAACAAAATATAAGAGGAGAAATTAAGGAAATCTGCGCAAGAATGAATGCGGGAGTGTGGGAAAGGAGGCGGAAAAGGGATTTTTACAGACGCGATGTAGGGTGTGCGGGAGGAAGGCGGAAACGCTAGAGCACATATGGGGATGTGAGGAGGCGAAGCCGCAAATGGATCAGGAGGTGGTAGTAGGTGCGCAACTAAGTTTTCGGGTTTTTTTTTACCAATAAAAAATCGAAAATTTCAAGACAAATACAAAAAATGGTTCATTCGAAGTATTGTCCCTCGCTATTTACACATTTTTGCCATCTCTCTGGCAATACATAAATACCGCGACGATAAAAAGACGCGTCTTTCGACTGAAACCATTCGTCCAACCAATTTTGTACTGCATCGTAATTGGCCAAGTGTAGCCCACCCAAGCCATGCGCCATCGACCGGAACAAGTGATAGTCAAGAACAAGTAGCAGATCGCATTTCAGTGTTTTTATGGTGTCCTGGACGATGGAACTGCGATGGCACGGAGCGTTGTCGTGCTGCAATATCACACGGTCGTGTCTCGTGTCCTATTCTGGCCGTTTTTCGAGCAATACGTGGTTCGAATTGATTAGTTGTTGTCGGTAGCGATGCCCATTGACAGTTTCGCCCGGTTTCAGCCGCTCATAGTACACGATTCCTTTCTGGTCCCACCAAACGCAGAGCATTGTCTTTTTTCCGAAGCGATTTGGCCGTGCCGTCGATGTTGACGCTTCGCCAAGTGAAAGCCACGATTTTCTGCGTTTGGGATTCTCGAAATATATCCATTTTTCATCGCCAGTAACAATTCGATGCAGGAAACTCTTTCTGTTCTGCTGCAAAAGCAAAATTTCGGAAGTGGCTCTTCGATTTTCCATTTGTCTCTCAGTCAACTCATGCGGCACCCACTTTCCTTCCTTATGAATTTTTCCCATGGCGTGCAAACGTTTCGAAATACATTGCCGAGTCACATTTAATGCCTCGGCAAGTTGATCTTCTGTTTGAGTGTCATCTTCATCCAATAACGCTTGCAGATCGGCGTCCGCAAATGATTGCGGTCTCCCCGAGCGCTTCTTGTCCCCAGTCTCAAAATCGCCACTTCTGAACCGCTTGAACCAATCTTCACACGGTGTTTTGATGGTATCTGTTTGACATAGGCCACCTCAAGTAACCGACGAGCTTCAGCTGCTGTTTTTTTTTAGGTTCAAGCAGAAAAGCAATGCTTCCCGCAAATGCTGTTTATTTGGCACAAACTTTGACATTTTCGAGGTTAGAAAAAATGTCGTTGCGTTGCGATATTTGTTTATATTACGACTGGGTATTCTTAACAGATGGCCAAGCTATAAAGACACCCGATTTCAGACCTGTATGCTCACTACATGTGTCGCTGGCGCCATCAATGTGTGAAACCCGGGAACTTAGTTGCGCACCTAGTACGAGGCTTTGAAAGGTGGACGGAACAATACCAGAGCGAAAGAACAGAATGGGTCGAGGCCCTAGAGAGGAAAGAGATAATTGAGGAAATGTGCGAGATAGTGAGTCAGTTCGAAAAGATAGCGAAGAAAAGGGCAGAGGCGACTGAAAGAAAAGGGGAAGGAGAAATGTAATTTTTAACTTAATGTATTGTAGTGTAAATGTAATTGTAATTTATCGCCCATTCTAAATCGACGTTTAAGAATAGTATAAGCGAAGCAAGGTGAGACGGAACGGACAATGGTCCTTCATGTAAACAACCTTAAGAATTGTATACAAGGAATATAACACTACTACCATTATATTCCAGGCGACAGTAAGACTCGCGCGACAAATTTGGCGCGAGTAATTTTATATATGAGTGTATATGTATATATAAATTATCAAGTCAAAATGAACTTCATGTTAAATGCAACGGATGATCTACCATTTCTTCAAACCCAAAAGATTCTAAAAATGAGCCATCCAGAAAAAACAGAGATATATCGCGCGAGAACTATCGACAGTTAATAGTCACCAAGATAGAGAGAGGCAGAGGAAGGATAAAGGAAGCATAAAGGAAGCATGAAGCATAAAGGATAAAAGAAGCATAAAGCATAAAGCATAAAGGAAGCATAAAGGAAGAAAGAAAGAGAGAGAGAGAAAGAGAGACAGATCATCTTCACCAGCAGTGTCCTTGCGATTTTTTTTCACGAGCAGTTTCCAAGGCTCCATACGATAGAGATTGATCTGCGGCTCCAAGGTGACCAAGAGCAGAGTGAGCGAATGTGCTGCTTCGTCGATTAGTAGCTCCATATCGACCACTCGTTCATCGGTATCTTTCAAGTCCAGGATATCCAGTCGCGTGTACTTGAGCCTCGTTACCTTGTACAGGCAGACGGATTTCTGAAAAATCATGTCGCCTCATTGCACTCATCGTATCGTACGTTTCGTGATTATTCTTCTCCGTGCTTGTCAGCTCGTATTACAATGATAATAGTGAAGGCTTACACCACTGTAAACGCCTAACATTAAGCGATTTTTCGCGATTTCTTTTTGTGGAAGAACAAGAGCTTAATATTCAAGGACGTTATTATCCATATCTTCAAGTGAACAAAAATAAATTATACTAAATGGTGATGCTGGAGCCATTCCCACGAGGCATGTTGAATTTGAGACACTCTGCGGCACGCAGTATAACTGACGGAAATTCGAATTTAAAAAAATTCTATTAATTTATATAAGTATAGCTCGAGAAAAACGTAGGGGATTTTGAAAAAATCAATTTTTGTGCAATTGGCGAGCATTTAAAGTAAAAACTCAATTTTTGGCAGAAAAAAGGACAACCATTTGTTAATAAATAATGTTATAATTAACTCATGGAAAATCCCGTATGTATTTCTCTTCGGAATGTTATTTTAAAGATGTGCTCAAAATCTGGAGTGAATAGAATGAAAATTATTGGAGTTATGCTGCGTGCCGTTTTGAAAAATTGTGTTCCGAGAAAAACGGTCGACGTCTCGCCCACGGGCGAGCCACTGCCACCGCAGATCAGCACGGGCCTGCGGGCCTTTTTTTAAAGATAACACACTTTTTTCCCCTTATTCTAGATGGTTTAAAGCATTTGTTAAGGGGCCAGTCCACTTTGAAAAATTCAAAAAATCGAAAGCAAGCAAGACTTGAAGAAATCGACGATGATGAGCAATCAGAAGGGATTTTGTACGGTGCAGGAATTGCCGGTTGAGTTTAGGCAAGAGTTTTTCATAGTATAAACTTCAAACGCGTTTTTCTCGAAACAACGTTTTCAAAATCTAGCTCCATTGTA
Source organism: Ophion obscuratus (assembly GCA_964007375.1). Taxonomy (NCBI): domain Eukaryota; kingdom Metazoa; phylum Arthropoda; class Insecta; order Hymenoptera; family Ichneumonidae; genus Ophion; species Ophion obscuratus. Next base: position 32,730,947 of record OZ023315.1, read on the forward strand.
TCTCTAAAACTGATAAACCGATTCTCTTGAAATTTGAACCGCATATTGTAAACATGATCCGCAACAAGATGACCCTCGATGGTTTTAAAATTTTGATTTCGATTCTTTTTTTTGCGAAAAACTGCGGAAAAACGCGTTTTTTTAACTTTTTTCGTTTTCTATCTGCTATTTTTTTATTTTTTGATAAAACTTTATATCCGAGGGTCATACTGAATCTAATGGACTTTGATTTTTTTGCTTCAGACAAGCCGTTGCCGAGGTTGTGATGGAGCTACCTAACCCACCTATTTTTGAGGCGTGGCGTTAAAATATAGTTTTTGTACTTAAAAATGAATAGAAATGAATTAAATCTTTTTGTATGTATTTCAAGACTTTATTTATCAAGCCCAACAACTTTTATATTCGCATTTTTTATAAAATCCTCAAAAAAAAAATTGCGAAAATAGCTTTTTTTCGTGGCTCCAAAATGGACTGGCCCCTTAAGGGGGAACCTCCTCTAGATATCAATTTTTTTATTGCTTTAAAAATTTATTTAGTATCTGAAGAATATATTTCCGAACTTTGAAGGCCAACAAGAAGTCCTAAAGGTCACCGTAAAGGTCACCCCTTGCCCCCAAAGGCAAACGAGCGCGCGCCTTTTGCGGCCTCTACCTTTTAATTTCTTAACCAAAGAAGTCTGCTAGTTTACTTTTTGAATGATAGGAGGCACTTCCGACGATTGTGAAGAAAAATTCGGCCTGTGTAACCGTAGTTTTTCGTTTTCACACATACAGTTCATACAAAAAGAGAAAAATGCAGTCCAGATTAGTGATTTCGTAGAAGAAGGTTTGCTTTATGGCCCTGGCATCGCAGATTAAGCTTGGGTTCATTATAAATCACTCTAAACTCTACTTTTCAAGAACGAAAACTTCAAGCGAGTTTTTCTCGAAACGTTTTTATCCGTGCCGTGGACTGTAACTAAAAATATAATTAACCAATCAATTTGAAATGTTGTATAGATATTCTTTAACTTATCGGCCTTTGCGCAAACATAAAATTTTGTATAAATTGTTTTAATAAATTTTGTTTTTGACGATTTGTTTATTTAAAAAAATGTCTTATTTTCCTTTTAGTCCTCAAATTTTCAATTTTTTGGGGTTAAATTTAGGTTCATGCAAAGCAGAATGACTTATATTAATGAAGAAAAATGTTTCGTTGATTTTAGTTAACTACAAGGATCTGGGCGTTTCACGGCGCAAACTCTAGGGGCTAAATTCGAGCACCTCGAGCGCCGCTATTTAGTTTTTTTCACTCGTGAAGTTTTCTTTTTCTATTCATTTGAACGTCAATATTATTATGTAATTTGATTCATAGCAATAAATGCTCTCAATTTTTGGTAAAAAAAATATCGAAAAACCTGTTGTCTGGAGGAGGTTCCCCCCTTGAGCCAATTTTTTAAAAATCCATTTTTTTATTTCTACAGCGAAGCGACCCCTCAAACATACAGACCTCATAAGAGACGAAAAATAATGTGTCCCCATTCAGCTGTGCCACGTTTATCCTCCGGGGAGCAACAATATCCGAAAGTTCGATCCAGTGCAAAAATTCGTAGCCTGCAGACGATACAATAAACATGATGTATATGCGGGTATAATTGACTGTGCGGAAAATCATTGAGGAAACCACAAACCATCCCACCAGTAGACGCTACTAGCTTGCCGCTCGTTCATAATTAGTAGAAAATCCTGGGTCTCGTGACGATAATGAATAATGCAGACTGGTCGGTTGACCGGTAAATATTGAATTCTCTCGATTCTACTGTTGCCAAATTCGTAGATCTCGAGATCCAGATCGGATCCCGGCTGAGCAAACACCATTATAGTCGAGCGCCCGTAATTGAACGCGATCACCAAAACATTATCGGGCGTCTCGATCGGCTGAATGACGTCCATGTAAGTGCCCGTCCAGCGATAAATTCTGCAAAAAGTAAGAAGCTAAGAGATATCAGTTGAATCTAAACACTTTAATTAAAATGAAAAAGAATCTTTCAATTTGTAGATTTTTATTGAATTAAGAAGTATTTTTTTACATTAAACATTTTTATTATTTGAATTTAAACGTTTTAATAAAATTAAGAAATACTTTTTAAAGGCCATAGCCGGGTAAGTAGGGAAAAATTACCCCTGCATTTTTTCCAGCGAAATTTGGAGTATATTCTGAGGTATAAAAAAAAACAAATTTTCTGAAAATTTCATCCCCGTCAACGCAATGGTTTTAGAAAAATGGATTTGTTTTTAAATTTAAAAAAAAAATCCGGAAACGGTACAGTGGATCGATTTGATTTTTTTTTGGTACTTGTTCCGATCAAACGTGTTACGAAATAAAATTATAGAACATCTTTCGAAAGATTAAGGTTTGAAAAAAAATAATGTTCCTTGTTTTATTATTTTTTACTATAATCCACTTGGGGTACAATAGCGACATTTTTTAAATATAATCTTTGGGCACCTTATTAGATTATATAATTTTTTCAAAACAATCGGCTTGGTACGCCACAGCGAAAAAAAAGAAACACACTTTGTTTCCACATTCGCCGCAGCGAAAAAAAAGAAACACAGTCTGTTTTTTTTTCATTGTGGCGTACCAAACCGATCATTTTGAAAAAAATATATAATCTAATAAGGTGCCCAAAGATGATATAACAAAAATTTCGTTATTGTACCCCAAGTGGATTATAGTAAAAAAATAAAGCAAGGAACATTATTTTTTTTAACCTTAATCTTTTGCAAGATATTCTATAATTTTATTTCGTAACACGTTTGATTGTAACAAGTACCAAAAAAAATCGAATCAATCCACTGAGGGGTTTCCGGAATTTTTTTTTTATTTAAAAAAAATTCATTTTTCTAAAACCATTGCGTCTGACGGGAATGAAATTTTCAGAAAATTTGTTTTTTTTTATACCTCAGAATATACTCCAAATTTCGCTGGAAAAAATGCGGGGGCAATTTTTCCCTACTTACCCGGCTATGGCCTTTAAACGTTTTAATTAAATTAAGAAATGTTAAAAACTTGAACAATATAATTCATTAAAAAAATCATAATTGAATATACAAATGCTAATGAAAAGGAGAGATGACATTTGAATAAAAATGTTCTCATTAAATTAAGGCATATCACTATAATTGGATTAAATAATAAAATACCATACAAATTTAAAAGTATTATTGAAATCACGTAAAGAATATCATATGAAGTAATTTGCGGAATGTTGCTTTAAATACAGACAGAGCTATGAAAAATTTCGGATTTTTTTAGTCGACGTTCATTTTGAGCCTCGCGTTCATCAAGGATGCAATCCCTACCGAAAGTGAGTTACGACGAGAATTTTGAGTACTTTGCGATGAGATAAATATTTTTTTTAAGTCAACCATATTGAAGATGTTAAGAACATTAATTTTCGGTAATAATAATGCAAAGAGGTGTAAGTAAATTCTTGACATTTTATTTTTTTCAAAAAACGTCCGGTGAACTACTTTTTTTATATTATAAAATGAATTCGTAAATTTTCCTGAACAGGTATAAATTTTGTTTAGCATTTTCTTTCTATTTTCATTTTAATGTTTTTTTTTTTTTAATGGATGATGAGTCACAAATGTTCAATATGTTTCCGGAGCAATGTACTATATTAAATCCAAGAAGTGTCCGGGGTATTGAACGAACAGCCTCTGGAAATTCCAAAAACGGGATTTTCGAAATAGAGATCAATTTCTTTATAAAATTATGTGTATTCCGAAAAATATGATATTTCATTTAATGTCACAAAAAATCAAGTTTAACTGAGATTTTTTGAACAAATGTTTGTTTAAACAATTGATTTATAAATTTTTGCCATTCTTATTATTCAAAACCAATGTTCTTAGCATACGGTTGATTTTTTTCCGATTTTAATGGTATCGCAAAGTACTCAAAATTAAAAAATTACTTGAAAACTAAAAAAATACTTTGTCGTCACATAAACAATATGCAATTGGTCCTGTAGCGAATTTTTTTTTAAAGGTTAAATTATCGATTTTACCGCAGCGCCTCGGACTTCTTTCAGGCGCCTCGTACAAATATAAACGCGTTTTTCTCGAAAGCACTTTTTTTTAAACTGGGAGAACGGATTACTCGAACACCTTTGCATGGGTCGATTTGAACTGTTGACAGTAGCTTCGCAATTACATTCTCTATGGGAGTACGTAGCCGTTTTTTGATTAAATGTAAACTTTTTTATAAACAATTTACTGCTTATTTTTTGAGCAAATAATCGATTTATTTCTTCCAAAGCGCGATATTTTTGCAAAATCTGATAAAAAAATCCCTACATAGTCCCTTAGCTAATAATATATAGATTATTTGTTTTCGGTTTGTGTTCCATGTCTTATACTTAACGAGAAAACCGTCCTCCCGTAAAGGTATTTGTAAAAAAACACGGTTTTCAAGATGGGCTCCGTCGCCGGCATTTTGTATGAAAATTATGATGAAAACATTTTTTTACACTTTAATACGTGTTAAATAAACCCTCTCGAAATAAATCCTATTCCTTTTTTCATACTCCGAAAATAAATTGTCAAAGTTAGGCCTTATTTTCCGCCGCTAGAGTAGTGTTTATCCCCTAAGTTTATTCCTTGAGCTTACGTGGAGGATCCGAAAAATTCGTCGGCTTTGTCGTGGGTAACAACGAGATAAAGTCGATTGTCGCGAGTGAAGAAAGTCGCGTCGAACATTCCTCGATGGTCAAGCGTCTGTTCGTGCTCCATCCGAGAATCGTTTTCCCCGATGTAGAGAGTGCACTCGTTGTCCTCGCAAACCAGCAGATACAGTCTCGACTTCCATACGGTGCTCTAAATCAAAAGAAACACGCACATCCTCATTTTTTTTCACGTCGGACTTGAGTCGAAACGAGAACCGGATAATTTTCGTGTTTGCGTGAGACAAATTAAGGGGCTATACCAGAGTGACACTTTCAAAGAATCGATTCTTTTTGCCTTTTTTGACAGTTTATACTTTCAAGAATATCCTGTAAAAATTCCAAGGCCGTATCTCTAATCATTTTATCTTGCAAAAATCGATAGTTAAATCTTTAAACGCGTTTTTCTCGAAATGAGATTTTTCAAATTTGCTGACATTGTAACTCAAAGAGCAATTATCCGATTGACTTGAAATTTGAACTGAGTACTCTTGAATATATTTACTCTACAATGACGTAGGATATTTTTGATTGGATGAAAATTTACGATTTGGCATTGAAAAAAACGACCATTTTATAGGCAAGAAAACAGACTTTTTGTCATAACTACGCCATTTTGTTATATTTTGATATTTTTCGAAAATCCTACGTCATTGTACAGGAAATACCTTCCAGTTTAACGACATTTTTTCCTTTTTCGGTTTTAGCTACTCAATCGGCCGGAATCATGTCAGCAGGGGAGGAACTTTTTTTGGGCGCCTCCGAAGGCAGCGCATAAGTTGCTTGGATCTCAATATTTTTCTATGAAAAAATTATGTAATATAGTACAAATATAGCCAAATATATTATTAATTTTTCGAAACATTTAATTGAGTACTTTTCTTCCAAAAAATTCCCGAAAATCACTTGAATTTTCAGCGTTCACGCTGGCCTAGCCCCTTAAGGGACAACACCACTGTGACGGCTTCAAAAAATCGATTTTTTGAAAACCATCTAGAAAACCCGAAAATACATTTAAGATTAAGATGCCGTTGGACCCAGGTCGAAAAAATAATTATTTTCGGAGATATTGAATATTTTGTGGAGCGGTGCAGCGCTCCGTGACGCTCGGGGTCCCGCGCAGCTGCGCGCCTCAGGGTCGGCAGGTATACCGCGCCTTTCCCAGGTCCTGCGGGTCCTTCCCAGGTATTCTTTTGTCTCCCTTCACAAAAACCGGCTATTGTTATAAATATAGTTTCGAAAAAACGCCATAGGTGGCGATAATTGAAAAATGTTCAAGTCGTCAATCGTCAATCGTCGATATTGCAGCTGATATCGCGGTATTATTATTCAATGATGGCCTGAGAAGCCTCATGAAAGTTTTGGAGACGTTGGAGATAACTATCGGCCCAAATTGTTTCAATTTTTGCGTTGAAACCGCCGCAGCGCGGATCGAGCTGGCGGAGCGCTCGCTCACAAACGCTGCAAAAGAGGCAAGAAGAGCCTCTACAAGTTCGAGAAAAGATGCTAGGGACAATGATTTGCTTCTTGAAGGCCAGCTATATGGTGCCGGCATCGCTGATGAAAGGTAAACATTTTGTTTTCCAATTTATCGCATAAATTAACAAACCTAAAACTTTGAACGCGTTTTTCTCAGAACCACTTTTTTGAGTGCGGCACGCAGCAGAACTCGAGCAATTTTTATCCGATCGACTTCAAATTTGGACTGCATCGATAAAACTAGATTATCTAAAGAAGTACATAGGATTTTTTCGATATCTCAATAATAAAAAAAGTTATAGCCTATTTTCGACGAGAAATTTTGCTCGAAAATCATCCTTTAATTTCAAAAGCGTGCCTATTTTTTAAAAATCAATATTTTTTCAAATCCCTATGTACTTCTCTTCAAAATATCATATTATTAACGAAAACACTCGGTATTTTTTTTTTCAGATGGACTTTGAAGAGAGTTCTGCTGCGTGCCGCGAACCACTGCAGAGGCAACAGTACCTGACGCAGGAACTTCCCCAGCGTCACCATGGGGCGTGAAAAATTTGAAATTTTTTTTTTATGTATCTTCAATAAACAACGAACAAAACAAAAATTTTTTTTTTTGAATAATCGTTTTTTCTCTTTTTTGGAATTTACTTTTTCTCCCACAAAAAAAAATTCTTGAAAAATGGCAAAAAAACAGGCGGTCACAGTGGTGTTGTCCATTAAGAGGGAGGAGATCTCGTCGGGTACCTTAACGAATTTGATGGCTCGTCCCCGACGCATGATGGCGGTCAAAGCCGCCGAGCTCGTGTCGTTCGTCGATGTGGATTTCACGTCGACGGACATCGTGCGGTTGCCCTCCAGAATGAATATCTTGTCGAAAATGCTGATCGCCAATGTCGGCTCCGAGAAGTTCAATCGCTCGCTCTCTACTTTTTCCCATTTCACCTCGTACGACAGCGCGACTACTGCGAGGCAAATTTTAATTGAGAAAAAGTTGGTGTTATTCAATCATTTATTTTTGACCCAAATTCTTCTGTAATTGTCGCTCAATCTGCAGTTTTGAACTAAAATCGCTCGTTTGGTGCAGTTTTTGAATAAAAATCAAGGATATTTTTTTATTAAAATTACGGATATTAAACAAAATGCATTTTTTAAATTAAAATTTATTTTTTTTTATAAATAAAATCAAGGATATTGAATAGAATACATTTTTATGGTATTTTTTTTTGTTTGTTTTGTAATAAAAATTGCGAACATTGAAAAGATTTTCGTTTTTAATTCTCAAAAATTAGTACGTATTTCAAATTAAAATTGAGAAAATTGAATGGACATGATCATCGATAAATAAATGGAGCGCGTAAATATGAAAAAAATTCCGAATTTTTTACTGGAGTCATCTTCTTCCACTCTCGCGTACTCCTTGGCAATTTCCTCCTTCGCTTGTCTCCGTCTCAAAGCGAGATGCTCGGCCAGATTATCCTTCTCTTTACTCCAGTCAAAATCCAAAGACGCGGCAGCGGCGATTGACCAGAAGACCAAGCAGGAAAGGGAAAGCAGCTCCGACTGTTAGAATAGTTAATAATAATTATCATTATCTTCCTTTATTCGCGAACAGGGAACAATACGAAGGATTATATACATATAGATGTGTATATTAGAGTGGCACAAACTTGAGCTCTATTTTTTTTCTCTTTCTCACCATACATCTTCTTCAAAAAAAAATGTCACAAAAGCTGCAAGCGCTCAAAAAATGTTGAAAGGGTCAAGCCTCCCAAAAATTAAAATTTTCATTAAAAAATCGATTTGTTTTCGTTCACTTCTCACCATGAATTTTACGCTTTATGATTTTTAAATCAACCTCGCGAAAGCTCTAGCCGGTCAATGAATATTTAGTGGCCGCTCAAGAACTTCGAAATTTCCAATTTTTTTTCTCTCTTCTCACTCATAAATTTGACGCTTTGTAAAATGTTCAAAACAATTAATCGATTTTCTTTAGAAACAGATTATTCAAATTCACCTGACACTACTAACCCAAAAATTATAATCTCTCTCCTCATAAAATAATTCTTCAAAGCTCTTGTCCGTGAACAAAATTATAGGTCCCCCGTTTTATCGGGTTAGATTTAAAGCGTAAAATTCATAGGTGAGAAGTGAACGAAAAAAAATCTACTTTTTAAGGCGGGATACACATTTGGACGGGAAAAAAATAAGCAATATTGAGGGATTTTTTAAACTAAGAAATAATTATTCTACAATTATCAAACTTTAGGTATAGTTTAATAGTATATTATAGTATACGAAACAATTTTTTAAAATTAATTCATCATCAAAATGGCGGAGCTGTGGCAGAGTGTTACAGCAAGGTCGCCGCGGGAGTTGCGAATCGGCGTGCAGTCTAGCTTCCTGTAGACTTTGATTTGCAAAAAAGTTCAAACATTTTTTCAGTTAGATCACGTATAGTTTCTATGTGACGTTAATTAAAATGAAGAAAATGCAAATTTGAGAAAATGGCACGCATTTACAAAAAAAATCAACATTTCACGCAACATTTCTGTAAAATGTGCATTAAAAAAGTCGTTTTTTTTCCAATTTTTCAAAAACAATTTTCGTCAAGTAGAAGGTACCAATATTATCACTATTTGTACCAAGTTTCAACTCAATCGGCCTAAGGTGCCAGCCAACTTTGAAAATTTCAAAAAATCGAAAGCAAGCAAGACTTGAAGAAATCGACGACGATGAGCAATCAGAAGGGATTTTGTACGGTGCAGGAATTGCCGATTGAGTTTAGGTAAGAGTTTTTCATAGTATAAACTTCAAACGCGTTTTTCTCGAAACAACGTTTTCAAAATCTAGCTCCATCGTATCTCTAAAACTAATAAACCGATTCTCTTGAAATTTGAATCACATATTGTAAAAATGATTCGCAACAAGATGACCCTCGATGGTTTAAAAATTTTGATTTTTACTCTTTTTTTTCCGAAAACTGCGAAAAAACGCGTTTTTAAAAACTTTTTTCGTTTATCATCTGCCATTTTCTTATTTTTTGATAAAATTTTATATCCGAGGGTCATTTTGTAGCTGGTGTCATACTGGATCTAATAGACTGTGATTTTTTTTTCCGACAAGCCGTTGCCAAGTTGTGATGGAGCTACCTAGCCCACCCATTTTTGACGCGTTACGTAAAACTATAGTTTTTGTACTTAAAAATGAACAAATTGAATAAAAATATTTTTTTATGTGCTTCAAGACTTTATTTATCAAGCCCAACAACTTTTATATTCATATCGTTTGTAAAATCCTCGAAAAAAAATCACGAAAATAGCCTTTTTTCGTGGCTCCAAAGTGGACTGGCCCCTTAATAGTTTTTGAGTAATCCTGCACGCCAATTTCGATAATGCAGCTTTGAGAAAAACGCGTTTGAAGTTCACGCTCGCTCCGAATCCGAGCGGAGAGGCACGGCGTTGACGGGCTGTAACGTCTGAAGTTTGTTCGAATTTCGCTTTGAAACTCTGGGCAAATATTCTACATATGTAGTTCTATCGTTTAAATAAGAAAAAAAGAAACCGATTTTTTTCAATCGATTCCTTATCCCGCCTTAATGAAAATTCGAATTTTTTGGAGGCTTGAGCGACCTCCAAATATTTTTTGACTGCTCGCAGCTTTCCCAACAATTTTTTTCTTTCTTTAAAGTAGATAATTGAATGGTGAGAAAAAAGAAAAAAAATTGAGCTTAAATTTGCGCCACCCTAGTATGCGCGCGCGCGCGCGTGTGTGTGTGTGTGTGTGTGTGTGTGTGTGTGTGTGTGTGTGTATATATGTTTAAGACCTTAGGCCAAAGTAACGAGTATAAAATCATGTGCGAATTCAATCTTTTTTTTCGTATGAAAAAGTGATTCACTCATAAAATGAACTACACTTCTATTTAGTATGAATATCAAGCTGTTAGAAAATATATTTCTTTTTTTCAATGTACAAAATGGCCGACTACTAATATTTTCTTTTATTATCTATTTTTTAGGCGCTCCGCGGCGTGACATTTAGCATCCACAATTTTTACCTGGAACAAAAATAAAAATTCTCGTCAATCTACATTAGAATACCTACAAAAGTACGTACGGAACTTAAAAAATATTGTTTTATTCAAAAGTTGTAGGTATTTTAACTTACGAAATGAATTTTCAGTGAAAAATTTCGTTATAACTGCTCATAAAATGAAAAGTTTTCGATTAATCAGAAATTCCGCACGTACTTCTCTGCGAAATGCAATTAGGAACATGACTTTTAAATTTGAAATAAATCGAGTGAAAATTGTTGAAGTTATTCGTCACGCCAATTGGAAAAAAGCTATTTCGAGAAGTTTCGAATATTCGGCCATTTTGTACATCAAAAAAAAATTCTAACAGCTTGATAGACGTGTAATTAATTTTATGAGTGAATCACTTTTTCATACGAAAAAAAATTGTTAAATTCGCACATGATTTCATACCCGTCACTGTGGCCTAAGCCCTTAAAGCATAATTTCATATTACTTTAAAAAACAAATACCAAAAAATGTGATTTTTTACGTTGACAATAAAATGTTATTCGGGTTCATCGCTACGAGCGTAAATAAACGTTAAATTGAATGAACATTCAATTAAGCTTGAATAAATTAACAGCACAGGGAAAAAAATCTCCAACGACTACAAAATGTCTAATTTTCCAAATTGTTTATCTCAACGCCAACCATCGCCCATACTCACCGAACGATAACAACTAAACCGCATTTTATTCGCCGCGGTCCTCTGTTTCCGGTGAATCGGATCGCGCTCGTCATCAATCACTTACGGCCGTGTGGAAAAAAAATTTCGTCCGAGTGTCCAGAGTCATTGATCGCACGGCACTGAGGAACATCGAACTCAGTCCTGAATTTCGCTCTCGCGCAACATTGCGGATTACATCGCGCGCGCCATAAACACAATTATTCGACGAGACGTGTAAACAAAAACGTTGCCCTTCCTCCCCGCCTAGGACGCGTGTGAATGGATAATTGGTGTGTTGGGGCGCACGCGGGCTCGTTTCACGAATCCGGTATACACGTAGACACTCGACAGTTTTACCCTTAGACTTTATTAGGTTTCATCGGTTCCGTAGTGTAGCATCAATTACAAAATTATCATCGTAGATGTATAAATAGTTTTTTTTTTGTGTGTGTTTTCGTTTAATAATCTTTGAAACAGGCACTTGGTTTTTTTTTCCTCGTCTTCTATATGTACATTGCAATTTACCCATGTGTAATGCCTACCATGTGTGCACGTGTGTGCATACAGGGAGGGCCATTTGAAGCGTTGCAAACCGACGAGTCGAAACGTCAGCGATGAAATGAAAAATGTTTCAAACAAAAGTTATTCAGAAAACTCAACAATTCTGAGGGGGGAAAAAACGATGTCTGTGTTTGGGCTTGCGTGTAACTTACGAGCCTACGCGAAGCTCAACGTCAAAATTTCAAATAAAAAGCCACTTTTTGAATCGTATATTCTTGTAGATCGACTCGAGACTCTTTCAAGGCGGATAGGTATTTCTGAATCAATTCTTTAAGCTACGAGACTTGGAAGTTGCACGTGGTGCAATTTGGACAATGCCGGAGCTGTAACCTTCGAGTCTCTCAGCTCAAAAATCACTTCATTAAGTGCTTTTTGAGCTGCTCAGAGAGCACTACATTAAGGGGGAATATACCTTTGTAATTTTTTTTTTTGCATTTCTTTCCTACATCTTCCAGAAAAGAAGAGCAAGAGAATGTTGAATTAGAACGACACTTGTATGGTCTACGCATCGCCGATTAAAGGTAAACACGAAATTTCCATGATTTTGCAGTACTTAAAACTTTAAACGCGTTTTTTTCAAAACGTTTTTATCGGTTGACTTTGAATTTTAACTGTAGCTTTTTGACAACATTTTCTAGTTCAACACGTAGGATTTTTTCGATAAGTTGAAATTTAAAAAAAAAGTTTTTCTCGAAGCGTTTTTATCGATTGACTTGAAATTTTAGCTGTAGCGTCTTGACATTTCCCAGTCCAGTACGTAGGATTCTTTCGATAAGTTGAAATTAAAAAATTTACGATCGATATTCAACCGATTTTTTTTTTCATTTTAAGGAGGTCGTCTAGTGTGTCAGATCAAAAGAAGAGAAAACGGCCTTGCATGACATCTTTAAAGAAGAGGAAGGTGTAATCTATGGTCCAGGCATAGCAGATTGATGGTGAGACCATTTTTTTTATCATGAATTATATGCAACAACTTTCGAACGCGTTTTTCTCAAAACACGATTTTTTCAAACTGCTGCCATGATATCCCAAAAACTATTTGATTGATTCTGCTCAAATTTATACAGCATCTTTAGTACATATATAACTACAAGTTGAACTAAAATAATTGAGATTGCTTCGTTAGTTTTCTTTTTATCAGCTATATAGACCAAAAAAATACGAAAAATTGAATTTTTTTTCTAAAGCGTAAAAAAAATTATTTTTTTTGGAATTCTAATTTGATTTTAGTTCCATGTAGAGCCTCAAGTCTCACGATTAAAATTGCGTTTGCTTTTTTGATTTCAGATAAGCAGAACGGCCGGAATCATGGCAGCAGTGGAGCTCCTCTTTTTATATATGCGTTCCTGTTGGGCGGTGTATCTCCGACTATATTCTATATAATGACTTCAAAAAATTCACAAAGTTTGTTAAAATGTTAATAAAAATGATATACAATTTATTGTTTTATTTTAATGGTTTGTCAAAAAAAACTCCCCAAAAAAGCATTAAAAAACGGCCTTCACACTAGACGACCCCGTTGACGCCATTTTTTTTAATTAATATTTTTAAAAATTCCTATTTACTCGACTAGTTTTTTATATCTACTTTCAAAATATTTTTCGTTTCTTGTTCTAGCTTGAAAATTACGACCTGTGTGAATACGCCCGCAGAGGACTATGAAAAAACGGAGTTTTCTTTCATCGACTACTGCGCCGCCATTTTGTTTCAAAATAATAAAAAAAATATTCTTTTACTTCAAGACTTGTACTAACTGTATAAAAACCAAAATTAAAAATATTGTTTTGTTTTTCTTCAATAAATTGTCAAAAATGACCTTTGATTTTGCCCTCACAAAGGTATATTCCCCCTTAAGTGTTTTCTGAGCTGTGCACAAAGCACTTCATTGAGCGGGGGAAATCCCTTTCCACGCCTGAAAATGACTCATTTTTCATGAATGTTTTTGAAGTTGACAAAATAACCGCATCATTTTCAAATTTTGACATTATCTCATTACAACTTTGAAATGTTAATTTTGCTTTCTTTTTTAAACGAAACAAAATGGCGGCGTTATAAGGTGTCCATTTAGGCGTCTTTTGAAAAACTGCTCATGTTGTAGCTCAAAAAGTTATTGGTCGATCTGGCTGAAATTTTCGGCAGTTTCTCATTATAACATTATTGGAAGGATATACATATAAAAATATTAAAAAGTATAAAATTAAAAATTAAGTAGGCTTTGTAATCAAATTTTCATATTTCAGACCATTTTCTCGACAATTTTTACCCCAAAAAAGTAATTTATTTACGTGATAAACCTTAAAACTTTAAGTATATCCTTCCAATAATCTTATAGTGAGAAACCTCCCGAAACTTCAGCCAGATCGATCAATAACTTTTTCAGCTACAACACGAAGTTTTTCAAAAAACGCATAAAGATGCCTATAACGCCGCCATTTTGTTTTGGTTGAAAAATAATTTTTTTTTATCACTTGAAAGTTGTAATAAGATATCAAAATTTTAAAATGATGCGATTATTTTATCACCTTTAAAAAAATGTCTCCGTCCAAAGGGATTTCCCCCCTTAAGTCCTTTTTGACCTGTTCATAAAGCACTCAATTAAGTGCTAAAAACAATTGATAAGTATTCGTTCGTTAACGAATACTCATACATTGTTTTTCTTTTAATCTTTCGAGTTGAGCTTTGAGAATATCCAATGAAAAGTGTACCGAAGAAAATGTTCATCCGAATCATAAGTGAACAAATACTTATAAATTGTGATTTAAAGGTCTCTTGAGACAAGGCACAAGAATATACAATAAAAAAAAAACATCCGTTCTCATTTAAAATGGTAACGTTCATCTTCGAATGACCTTGACATTTAGCCGCAAGATCAAATGTACACTCATCTTTTTCTACCCTCAGAACCGAAAAACTTCCATTCGACACATCTTCTCATTGCAACGCGTACGTTTCGAGGCGTCAACTTGCAACGCGTCAAATGAGCCACCCTGTATCTATACGCACACACACATCCATCCTCGTCGGTACATCTCAGTATTCTCGGCGTACCCAAGCAACGACCATCGTAACCCCGTCCATCTGTACATCCTTCGTCCTAATACGCTCGCATCGATTCATTAATGTCCCCAGCGTACACTCGTGTCCGAAAAGGTGGTGTCTTCGCAAGAAAAATAGGCCATACTCGTCATTTTTCGGCAACAGGACCAGGCTCACTTTGTCCCAATGGCCGTAGAATAAATGTACACCAAACACGGAGAAAGATCAATTATCACAGATTTGTTTGGGTTCGTTTGGCAAGCGAATCTTCGTGTGAATTATTGGAGGCCGAAATATTGAAAAATCAATCCACAATGGGATTTTCCGCGATTACGTCGAATTAGATATGACCGCGGAGGATCGAGAAATGAATATTTAAATATTGACAGGAAAATAAGGCTGCTCGATGAGGTGAGAAAAGAACAATGGAGAATATTTCAAAAATTGCCATTCGCTTTTTGGACACGAGGGCCGCACGGGAATAATACTCGTAATATTGTCGATACTCGTTCGAGATCGCATAAAATTTTCTCTTTTTTGTTTCCTATATGATCAACAAGCTAAATTAACTTCGTACATTATTCATATACATATACATATATATATATACATACATACACAGGGCGGTCCATTCAAAGTGTTGCGACCGGCCATCAGAATTTCCGCACTGCGATAAAAAATGTTTTATATTTTTTTTTACCCTCAGAACAAACTTTTCGGTAGAACGTTTTTTTTTGCACTGTGTACTTCGAGCGGCCGGCTTGCGACAGTCAAAATGGGCCAGCCTCTACATACGTATGCGTAAAACATTTTCAAACGCTTCAGACATCTGTCGAAAAATAGAGGCCGTTCTCGTGTTCGTTGCGTCCGTACCTTTGCTCTCGGCGACCCTTTGGTATCGGTGGAAGCATGCGAACGATCGTTATTATTAACTCGGCATAACGCACTATTATATAGTTCATATACATATAAAATATACGATAACGTTGAGCAGCCCGAGAGGTCTCGGTCCTTGACTCGAAATTCTCCGGCTTGGAAATATATATATATATATATATATATATATATATATATATATATATATATATATATATATATATATATACATACACACATACACACACACCCTTATATACGGGCTATTTCGAAGAGAAATCGACACGGCCCTCGTTTTCCGAAATTCGCAATTTCTCCGATCATCTTAAATGCAAGCAGTGTTTCGTGATTTTTCCTCCCCCTCTGCTCTTCAACGCGAAAAATATTCGGTGACCCAGATGCAAACGAGGAAACCGAAGAGGCGTTTCACTCGTGAATTTTTTCGAATGACTTTGTTGGGTGCGTCGAACAAATGTGCAAATTCGAATTTTCGATAAATTGAACTGTGATCTTTAGGAGAAAAAAAATCAGCGACTGGCGGTTTCTTAAGGAAAATCGCGAATTGAGCCTCGGTTAAGGCATAACGCCACTCTAGGATTTTGAAGAAATCGTTTTTTTTTTGTTAAAAAAATACTTTGGGGTCACAAAAAAACATGCAATTGGGCCTGTAGCGAACTTTTTTTTAAAGATTCAATTATCGATTTTGCCGCAGCGCCTCGTACAATTTTAAGGTAGTACGAGCGCGCAAACTTGATTTCTATAGATTTTGTTTAAATTTTAACTAGACATTGTTCAAATCATTATGCACGTTTGAGTGAAATTTCAGAACAGTCGAATATTTAGATTGGAAGATAATGGGTTTTAAAATTGCAACTTTTAACACTGCAGGGTCTGCATTGAGATTTAGACGGACTAATTTTCCGTCAAATATATTTGTCCCCTATAATAAAAAGGCATATGGCAACACCGCGTCGTTCCGCGTATCTAATGACGTAAGTTTGCGCGGCATATTTAAAATAATACCGCAACACATTTTTGTTTGGAAGTAATTTTTAATCGGACAAAGTTTTTAATTAGTCATGAATAAACCAACACTTTTATTTGTTAATGAAGATAACATAAACAATGTAAAATATTAATATTTATAATGCAAATATTTTTTTTTACGACAAAATGTTTAACTTTAGGAACACGATAATTATTTTTTTCTCGAAATATTGAACGATACTGTTTTGCGGTGTTGCCATATGTCTTCTTATTATAGGGGACAAGTATTTTTTACGGAAAATTCTTCTGTCCAAATTTCAATGCGGACCCTGCAGTGTTACAAGTTGCAATTTTAAAACCCATTATCTCCCAATCTAAATAGTCGACTGTTCGGAAATTTCACTCAAACATGCATAATAATATGAACAATGTCTGGTTAAAATTTGAACAAAATCTATAGAAATTAAGATTGCGCGCTCGTACTACCTTAAATGCGTTTTTTTCTCGAAACCACTTTTTTCAAACTGGGAGGACGGATTACTCGAAAACCTTTGCGTGGATCGGTTTGAAATTTGGATAGTAGCTTCACAACTACATTCTCTATGGAAGTACGTAGCCGTTTTTCGATTAAAGGTAAACTTTTTTTTTATAAAAAATGTACTATTTTTTTGGCAACAAATCGATTTATATCTTTCAAAGCGCGACATCTTTTCAAAGTTTGATTTTAAAAAATCCCTATCTAGTCCCATAGCTAATAATATATAGATTATAATTTTTCTGGTTTTTGTTCCAGGTCTCATACTTTACGAGAAAATCTTCCTCCCGTGAAGCTATTTGTAAAAAAACACGGTTTTCAATATGGGCTCCGTCGCCGCCATGTCGTGTGAAAATTATAATAAAATTTTTGTTATACTTTAATACGTGTTAAATAAACCCTCTCAAAAGAAATCCTATTCCTTTTTTCACTCCCAAAATAAATTGTCAAAGTTAGGCCTTATTTTCTGCCGCTAGAGTGGTGTTATCCCTTGATATACCAGGCTGAATTATCAATCTGACGATAAAATTCCAGCTGTACGCCTTCGATTCCTCGTCAGCTGCGTCGAATCATTGAGTTCAACGTTTTCGTCTCCTGAAGCCCCAAGTCTATTTTACGAAAACTTCGAATTTAAACTTTCCTGGGCGTGTCTAAAGACGAGACTCAGAATGTCCACGATATTCGAATTATTTCCCCTCGAGTCTGTGAGTTCGAGGGCTGTCGATTTCGCCTGGAGCGGCCCATATACACCAATATGTACACGTTGTACACTTCTCCTCGTGAACGTGACAAATTTTTCGAGTCGGCGTGTTCGCCGTCATTATTGTCGTTAAAAGTGGCCACGCTGCGATTTTTTTTTTCCTCGCATTTCCGCATCGCGGCCGAGAAAAATAATCGCCCGCGGAGCGTTTGCCTTTCACAAGAGGGGCAAAAAAAATACAATCACGGTTAACGATAGATTCGCTATTGCTTGAATTAAGTGTAAACGCGCGTGTAAAATGTCGAAAATACTCGTACAACATTATTGGTCTACATTTTTAAGTAACGACGCGTTCCTGCTCTCTCCGCGTTGAAAGACAAGGACTTTTGGAACGGAGAAAGAATGGGGGAGGGAGAGAGAGAGAGAGAGAGAAAGAGAGAGAGAGAGAGAGAGAGAGAGAGAGAGAGAGGTAGCGTTTTTTGTGCCTAACGATACCCTAGCATCGCGGCTCGTCGTCAGGCCATTTGGTTCTCGGCGTTTTCGGCTTTGCAGTCTTGCATACTGAGAATATAGGGTACGACGCTCGCGACGCTCACCCTCCCGATGAGGCCCGCGAAAAACAGGTCCTCCAATACCCGAGGATTGATCGAACGAAGCGGCGCGAGTCTGAGAAGAAGTCGCGGCAGTCTCTCCGAGCCGACGCGTTGCTGAAGCTCGTTCCACGCCGCCTCTTGAAGCACTTCGACTTTTTTTCGCCACGAGTCCGCCAATACGTTGTCTGACAAGAGCGTAGAAGAGAAAAAAAAATCAAGTATACGAAAGAAGCGCAATGACCGTGTCGTTGGAAAACGAGGGAGCGAAGTGTACTCACCGGAACTGAAGAGCGTGAGGGCCTTCAGGTAAGCGTACTCCATCGAATCGACCTGGAGCTTGTGCAACGAGCTCACGCAATCCTGCAGTCTGCATATGTGCTCCGTTATCGACTTGACTTTAGTCGCGGTGATCTTCTCTTGCGCTATGCTCGCTTGCAAGTGATTTATTATCGACGTTAGAATACTGGGCAACGAGAGGGTGTACGCGCACTGGGCGAGGCCCAGTGTGAACAGTTGACCCCAGGAGCTTCGCACCAGGGTCGTTTGTACGTCGGACCTGTGCAAATCGTAACGCTGGTTATAGTTTTTTTTTTTATATTTTGTTTATTCGGGAACATAAAATAAAGAACAAAAATAATGTTTACCGTATACCAACATTTATTGGTATGGTCCCGAAAAAAAATGATTTTATTTCCATTATATATATATTGCATTACAAAGTTAAAGGAACTTTGTTGAACTTGACGGAATTTGATAATTTTTTGTGTGAAGAATCGCGAATTTAGTATGGAATGTTATTCTCGATGTATAAATATATTAGGGTGATTGAAAGAAATTGACTATTTTTTTTTCTTTAAGATTGGTTTTTGGGTACTTGCAGTAGGGTGAAATGAGACGCCTGTTAAAATATGAGCGCTTAATGTTAATATTTAGAGGTTCCCCGTCGCGATCTTATATTTCGCATGATAATAACATGGAGAAAACGTTGCTTGCTACTTTTGAATTTTATAAGTAACCAACGGGTTAACGTAGAACAATGGCCAGCATATGTTTTTGTAGGGATTTGAACTCTCTGTACAAAAGGTCGCTTATCGTTGCATGAAACATCTACTCTTTCAAAAGTTATTCCAGGTGAAAGTTGAATTTAGGACCTCTGCAGACGGCGTATTTTCTACGCACAGAAAACGCGCGTTTTACAGTCCAATTTTGTATCGCATCGTCTGCGCGTAGAAAATACGCCGTGTGCAGAAGCCCTTGTGGTAAATTTCAAGATTTTTCACTTTTCTAGCGAAACTATCAGACTTATCACGAAATGTCATAGCACCTTTTTTGTAGATCATTTCATCTTCTATGGAATAATGCCATTGAGGTTATCCTATCACCAGGCTTCAATACATACGGTTTTCATAATTTTTTTCTGAGCTTCACTGAGTATATTAATAATCGTCTCTGTAAAATTTCAGGGTCGGTTACCAACGCAATTACAGAGAAAAAAATGTATTAAAATTGCGTGTTTTTGTAAAGGAATTCCGAGACGACATACAAAAACCCAATTTCCGGTCGCTACAAAAGTGTACATAATAGTGGGAATCCGTCAGATTCTCAAAAATAACCAGATTTACATACTCAACACTTGTAGAAATCCAATGCTTTCAGAAAAAATTACGCTTATTGACCTAATTTTTATGTAATATCAAGTTTAATTTGAAATTCCGGTAGTGGATTTATTACCACTTGCTACGATAAAGAGACGTGGCAGCAAGGCAACAAACGACTGTAGTCCTAACCTCATCTCACTTATTCGAATTTCCACACATATTTCATTTTCAACCGACACATTTCGCCGACACAAATTTTCCACGCTTTTTACCAGTCGTGGCCCGAATACAATGCTTTATATTTCCCGCACCTGGCATTGTTGTTTTGACAGATCGACGTTGAAAGGCATGGAGATTAAACGCGCCTGGTTGAGTAAAAAGAGACGGAGATAGACCCAATGTTGCCAAATATCAAACCTAGAAATACTGCGCGAATCGTTGGAATAACAATTTTTTCACTTTTCTAATTAAATATTGGTTGGTACAAAAATCTTGCAACACACAACACGAGTAAGAAAGAAAAATATTTTATTTTAACAATAAACGATTATTCAGTAACTTAGGCTCGCTCTGCATCTACAACTCTTGCCCAACGCTCTGGCAGACTTTGCACGGCCGCAGACCAGAATTCTTTTCGCCGTAAATTAAGAAAGTCGTCCAATGTATTTGTGTGATCCGACAGATGATTAAATTTTTTACCCCGTAAATAGTTCTTCAAAGCTCGAAACATGTGATAGTCGGTAGGTGCTAAGTCTGGTGAACACGGTGGGTGTGGTAGAACTTCCCATCCTAGCTGCGAAATAGTTTCTTGTGTCATCTTAGCGACGCGGAGTCGAGCATTGTCATGGAGAAGCTGAACTTGAAGACCTTTACACCTTTTCTGTTTCATAATTTTAGCCACCTTTTGCAGTTGTGCAGAATAAATCTCTGCCGGTATTGTGGTATTGGTTGGCAGAAATTCGTAATAGAGCATGCCCTCAGAATCCCGCCAACAACAGAGTAAAACTTTCTTCATTTCACGGGGCTGTTTAGGGGTCGGTTCTGGTTTTCCCCTTTCGGTAACCACTGACACTTACGCGTGTGATTAACATACAACACCCAGCTTTTATCCCCAGTGACTATTTCTTGGAGAAAATCATTTCTTTGCAGACGATGCAGGAGTGAAAGACAGATGGACATGCGTGTTGCTTTGTTTAATTCGCTGAGATTGTGCGGTATCCAAGACGAAACAACTTTCCTATATCCCATCTCTTGTAAATGTCGAAGGGTCGTAGGATGACTGAAGTTGAGTTTGTTGGCTAATTCTCGTGCCGACATATTAGGCTTTGCCTTTATAAGTGCTCGCAGTTCTTCATCGTCTACAATCGATTCCCTGCCGGACCTAGGTTTGTCTTCAAAAGATGTATCGCCAGAATGAAAACGCTGATACCAACGGGAGACCGTTGAATAATTAACTACATTAGCCTTGAACGCACTGCACATATTACGGGCTGCGGCTCTTGCAGAATGTCCTTGCAAGAATTCGTAATATGCGATTGCTCGAAGTGCACGTTGATCCATCTTTGCTCATACTCACTCCACGGAACAACTGACTCGCTTATATATCCTGCGGCATGGAAGGTTCTAGACCATTCTTGTATTCCCTATTCTCGAATGTTCTCGAACTTCGTTATTAGGAAAAATATTTTAATTGAAAAAAAAGTGTTGCAAGATTTTTGTACCAACCCAATATGAACATTCATTAAACAGTGTACACATGGAAAATTGTAGTTCGTACAAATTATCTTTTTTACATATGGTGCAAATATAAATTGTACAAGTCTCAAGTATGATCAGTGGTATGAGTAGTGTGAAGCGATAGGATTACCTTAAGTAATTTAACAATTGAATAGTGTAATAGTTAACGACTTTACGAATTTGTTTTTTTTTTTGAGAAAAGTTGTTATTTCCTTGAAATTAATTATGTTAACCAAACAGTTAAATAAAACGACGCCTATTTTTATAAAGTTACTTCGAATTTTTTTTATTTTCAGTACAAAAAAGTTATTAAGCAATTCTTTCCTTTAATTTTTCTATTCAAAATTAAGAAAGGGAATTGTTTTAGAAAAAATTATAAATAAAACGAAGTATGTACCGATACTGTGTAAAAAAACCGAAAGGATATACTTGGAAAATAAAACTACTACCACTAGAAGTAAAACGAAAAAAATGCTCATGTGTTTTACAATTTTCATCAACAGTAAACATTAAAAAGTAACTTTTATTTATATCTTTGGTTAATATAACAAATCATTTCACGTAAATAGCAACGTTTTTCCAAAAAAATGATTTGTAAAGCCGTTAACCATTGAACTATTAAATTTAAAAACTGTTTAACGACATGATTTTATAGACAATGAAATCATCTACGAAAAAAGGTGCTGACATTTTGTAATAACTCTGAAAGATTTCGTCGTAAAAGTTCTAAAAATCTTTAAATCTACAATAAATTCAACGTTTACCTTGAACAACTTTTGAACGAGTAGATTTATCATAAAACGATGAGAAACCTTTTGTATAGAGCGTTCAATGCCCTACACAAGTATGTCTTGGGCTTCGTTGTACGTTCACCCGTTGGCAAGTTAAAAAACTCAAAAGTAGCCAGCAAACTTTTCTCCAAACATGGAGAAAACTGTTAACAACAGCATGGGAAATAACAATTAGCATACGAAATAGAAAATCGCGATGAGGAACCTCTTATAATTAATATTAAGAGCTCATATATCAACAGGCGTTTTATTTCACCTTACAGTTAATTCAACCTACTGAATAAGGGAATTTCAAGAAGGAAAAAAAAAGTCGACTTCTTTTAATCACCCTTTTATACAGGGTATCCGAAGTCAAGAACCAAATCTCTGAGTTCTCAATACATTCCATCATTCTTAACAAAAAAGTCCTCTGCCATTTTGGCTCCCGACGATCCGATGCGAAATTTTTTATTTTTTACCAATTTTGACAGTACAAAGAAAAATATTTTTCAAATATCACTGTGTTCATTTTGCCATTCGCTATAACTATAACGGGCTTACTGGCAGCGCGAGACGATTGGGCTGTTATTTGGCAACGGCTCGTCAGACGACAAAATGGCAGAGGACTTTTTTGTTCAAAATGACGGCGTGTATTCGGAACTCAGAGATCGGGCGGTTGACCCGTGACACCCTGTGTGTATACAGGGTGGATCAATAACTATTAGCACCTTGGATATCTTCGAAACTATAAGGTTCACAGAAATATTTGCTGAAATGAAATTGCACAGTACGAAAGGGGCCGTCCGATAGCGATAATAGTTCTTTGCAGGTGGAGGTACTCCGGACATTTGAAGGTCAACTCCATTTTTTTTAATGGATCGATATTTTTTTTTCTGTATCACGAAAGAGGAGCTTAACACGAGTTCAACGACCTATAACATAAGGTCATTGAAGGTCATAGAAAGTACAGAAAGGCGACAATACTTACAGTTTCGGTAGTAAATAAAATTACTACGCTTATAGTAAGTGTTCGAAATGACGACCATCAATATCAATGCGTACGTTATTATGTACGTTTACACATTTTCTTAGACAGGTACAGAAAGTACAGAAAGGCGATAATACTTACGGTTTACTTCACTGAAAATAAACACTGTTTCAAGGACACTTTAATAAGTTTGCAGGATAAGATAAACATGATAAGGGGCCGTCCATATATTACGTCATCGATTTTTGCTGATTTTCGACCCCCCCCCCCTACGATCATCCTATCGTCATTTCCTAATGACCCCCCCCCTCTCGCAAAATTGACGTCATTACCAGTTTGGCAAAATTAAAACATTTGCGGATTTGAGAAAAATTGGGTAAAATTAAAACATTTTGTTATAGAATCATCTTTTATTATTTTGTACTTTGGCAATGTTTATTAATATAATAATATTATTCTTCCCTATTCTTTAGTTTTCTTTGGATAGCTCCCACATTTTGTTATAGAATCATCTTTTATTATTTTGTACTTTGGCAATTTTCATTAATATAATAATATTATTCTTCTCTATTCTTTAGTTTTCTTTGGATAGCTCCCACGGAGTTTTCACCCATTCATGCAAATCCTGGATCACGGGTAATATCTCCGTATCCTCCCCATATTCATTTTGGCTCGATCGAACTATTTTCATAGGTACGCTGTTATTTGAAGTTCTCGAATATAATGTGGACAAACCTTATGTAATAAATAAATAAATAATGAGTTCAATAATTAATACCATTAGGTACTTGCAAAATATTTTTCATCACTCATGCGGGGAAACCACTCTAGTTGTACAATATACTATTGTACATTTTGAAGTAACTGGTATCACAAGAATGACGTCAATTTCGAAACGCCCCCCCCCCCCCTCAACCATCATTTACCGTCATCCGCAGACGAACCCCCCCCCCCCCCTATTTTAAAATGACGTAATTTATGGACGGCCCCTAAGATTAGCATCGATAAATCGGTCAATCGAGTACAATGTATCCGTTTGAAGAGCAAGTCGATGTGCTTCTTAGTAATGGCGAATGCCAACAAAATTCTGTAAGGGCAAAAACCTTGTATGGTGAACGATATCCACATCGGTCTCAGCATTCGCGTCAAACATTTAAAAATGTCTGTGACAAACTTAGGCAAACCGGTAGTTCAATTGTCCGTAGTAGTGTACGCCAGAAACGCGTAACGAATGAAGAAATGGAAATCGGTGTGCTCGCAAGTGTGTCTCGAGACCCGCACATTAGTACGCGACAGATTGAAAACGAATCTGGCATTAGCAGTAGCAGCGTACTTCGCATTTTCCACCGTTACAAATTTCACCCGTTCCATGTTAGTTTTCACCAAGAATTGCATGGGATATAAACGCAGTAATTTTATTTACTACCGAAACTGTAAGCGTTATCGTCTTTCTGTACTTTCTATGACCTTCAATAACCTTATGTTATAGGTCGTTGAACTCGTTCTAAACGCCTCTTTCATGATACAGAAAAAAAACATACGGATCCATTTTAAAAAATGGAGTTATTTCTGTGAACCTTATAGTTTCGAAGATATCCAAGGTGCCAATAGTTACTAATCCACCCTGTATACAGGGTGTCCCTCTTATCTCTGCCACCCAAAATAACTCGGTAATTATCGACGTCACAAAAAAATATTACAGACAAAAGTTATCACGGTGTGAAGGGGGCCATCAAATGCGACCAATTTTTGTTCATCTCGGTGGCGGCACTGGCGCACAATGAAGGTCACCTTCACTTTTTTAAATGGAACGTTACATTTTTTTCAACCATCTGGTGGAGCACCTCAAGCCGCATAAAAAAACATTAGGCCGCGTGAATGAAACACATGAATGAAACACAAATCTAAATATCTCGCATCACTACCAAATATTTGGTAACGATCCGAGATATTTAGATTTGTGTTTCATTTTAATGGGTGACCTTGAACGACCTTGAACGACTTTGACCCCTAATGTTTTTTATGCGGCGTGAGATGCTCCACAAGAGGGTTGAAAAAAATTTACTATACCATTTAAAAAAGTGGAGGTGACCTTCACTGTGCGTCAGCGCTTCCACTGAAATGAAAAAAATTGGTCGCACTTGATGGCCCCCTTCACACCGTACAACTTCTGTCTGGAACATTTTTTCGCGACGTCGATAATTGTCGAGTTATTTCCAGTGGCAGAGATAAGAGGGACACCCTGTATATGTGTATGAATGAGCAACCTCTCGGTTGGAAACACGCTAGAATTATTACGGATCCAGTCCGACTCACGGTAGAGCTTGAAAAGCCGGTATTCCTCTGGCCCAATGAACCGAGAGAAACAGTAACCTCGCTGCGCTCTCGCAGATATAATGTATCGAGAGATACGCCGGAGCGGGACTCGGGGCCCGTAGCTCGAACGCCGTGTGCCTCTCGAACAACAATTGTCCCGTCCACTCTTCCTCGGGCTCGGCCGAACCGTTCACGCTCTACCCGGAAACAAATTTCAATAATTTTATCACGGGACGCAAGATTCTCGGGGAGTAAATATCGCTGTAGAACGGAGAATCGTAGCGTTGAAAGTGCTGATTTTTTTTTTTTTTGTATCTTTGAAGGTACATGCAAAGAAAAATAAACGTAAAACAACTTTTATTTACAAGGTTCTGTACTAAAAGGTAAAAAAACAATGTTCAGTACAATTGAAAAACAAAAGAGTATAACTACAAAAAAGTCCTTTCCTTGGTCACTCATCATAGGTGCAAGTACTTGAAAGGAACATAAACGTAGATATTTTAAAAATATGAAATATAATTTTTAAAAGCTTAAGGCTTTTTTCAGAATTTTTTGACGTTGACGCCTGAAGCTTTCAAAATGTATATTTCATATTTTTTAAATATCTACGTTTATGTACCTTTTAAATACTTGCACCTATGATGAGTGACCAAGGAAGGGACGTTTTTCGTATCTTCACTATTTCAATTTTCAATTTTACTGAACATTTTTTTTTTTTACTTTTGAGTACAGTACCTTTTAAATAAAAGCTTGTTTACTAAAGTTTGTTTACGTTTATTTTATTTTATACTTTTTAGTATTAGAATTTGTTTATTTATTTGCCATGCCAGTTGAGACATCGGCCTAAGAAAAAACCTCGCCTTAGGTTATAAAGGTTTCGCGAGAAACTTTAGAATAGTGTAATCATAAATAGTGCTCAAGTGAAGAAAGTTAATGAGCCCAAACTCGATTGTCCGACCATTTGCCATTAGGAAATTTCAGTTCCCGCCTCCCACCACCATTATCAGACTCCCGTTATCATGTGTAATGAAAAGTGCTCATGATAACAAGACAAATGAGCACAAAGTCGGATGTCCAAGTATATGCTATTGGGAGTATAAATACGTTTCCGCCGTTTGACAAAAGATGGCCCCAACAGGAGGTTATAGTTGAAATTGTCCATTGAAAGACCATAACCTTGAAATATTAGCGATTTTGTATCAGCATTACATAATTTTTTTCGTGCGAAAATGTCGAGTTTTGAGCCGAATAAGCGTAATTTGCGGCAACTTTATGACTCTTCTTTACTTCTTTAATTTGAAGAAATCTGCAGCTGAGGCGCATCGATTGCTTGTAGAAGCATATGGTGAGACTGCTTTAAGGTAGTTCTGTAGTTTTGGTCAAATCTTAGGAATTGGCTGAAATCTATGTATGGTGTAAATATGACCTTCATGGACTGATGCCCAAAAATTCAATTCGATTCACCGTCTAGTTCATGAGATAATTGCAATTGAATATGGGTATTTTTTGTACGCGATCCCTATACTTGACACATGAACCGATAGGAGTTTGCTCGCATTTCTCGATATAGGTTCTAAACGGATCTTGGGATTTCAAAATAAAAAGACACGTCTACGCAGTACTATTGTGGGATTGATTTTAAAAAGATGACAAACTTTGACCGTTTAGTTTCTGAGATATCGACTTATGAAAGGTGGTGATTTTATTCCACACCGAACTCGGACCCAATCATCTGTAACGAAATGGCAACAGTGTACGCTGCAGCCAGCTGATCGGTGCGTGGTCTGGGAACTCAAAGCGTGTTTTTTTCCCGAGTTCTAGTAATTCTGAGACGGATGTGAAATAAATTTATTCTGCAAACAAATTTGATTTGTTCAATTTATGCATGTATTCATGCATGTATTTGTCTTTGTTACAGCGAATACAATTTAAACTGTCGGCAAGAAGTTGTAAATGCACGATCCGACGTCCGTCGACAGCTCATTTTTGTTGCTGATCGTTGAGGTTATGGTTATTCTCATCGCGCTTAGCCGCATTTGCTTGACACATGGCTGCCACAGCTTTCAGTCTTTTAGCAAGCGCCTTTTTTTCTTGTAAACTTTCCTTTGTATCGCATTTGGGTTGACATTTTCACGCTTTTTTTTTATTTATATAAAATATTTCGCTAAAGACGGACCGTAGGAAGCTCAATGCTATGACTGCAGGAAAATCGCGCTGTTGCCACGATTACAGCGCCGCTCTCTATACGAGTACGAGACCTATCTATGCACGAGGTGCGAATGTGTGGGACATATCGAGGGTACAAGCTCTGTAAAAAATTTACAACCAAAAGCATCGTATAGGCATTACTATTATTACTATACGCTTGGACCGAAACTTTCGGATCATACGTGCACCCACAGAACGACCTTAAGTGACAGAAGACGAGAGTGGTTTCAAAAGCTTAAGAACGGTGAGTTTGACGTCGAAGACAAAGAACGTAGCGGAAAGCCGAACGAAGACGCGGAATTGGGAGCATTGTTGGAGGGAGATTCTTGCCAAATGCAAGAGTTCGCGCAAAGGACGCTCATTCGGCTTAAAACTCTGCATTTTCGCACAAAAAACATTAGGCGATGCTGACAGAAATTCGTTAAGGGGCCCGTCCACTTTGAAAATTTCAAAAAATCGATTTTTTTTACTGTTTTCGAAAGTACATACATTCAGAAATATTGTGTCAAAATATTATGAAAATCCGAGCTCTCTAAGTATTTTTTTTTTTACCTGAACGTCAGGACCTCATTTCGTCTACCTGAACGTATACCGCGCTCGGCCTATCATAGTATAAACTTCAAACGCGTTTTTTCTCGAAACAACGTTTTCAAAATCTAGCTCCATCGTATCTCTAAAACTAATAAACCGATTCTCTTGAAATTTGATCCACATATTGTAAAACATGATTCGTAACAAGATGACCCTCGATGGTTTTAAAATTTTTATTTTTACTCTTTTTTTTGCGAAAAACTGCGGAAAAATGCGTTTTTTTTACTTTTTTCGTTTTTCATCTGCCATTTTTTTATGTTTTGATAAAACTTTATATCTGAGGGTCATTTTGTAGCTGGTGTCATACTGAATCTAACGGACTTTGATTTTTTTGTTTCAGACAAGCCGTTGCCGAGTTGTGATGGAGCTACCTAGCCCACCTATTTTTGAGGCGTTACGTTAAACTATAGTTTTTGTACTTAAAAATGAATAAAAATGAATAACATTTTTTTTATATGTATTTCAAGACTTTATTTATTAAGGGAAGGGTAGGGGTTCGGACTTTTGAAAAATCGTTTTTTTTTTTACTTTTCTTATAGTTAAACATTTCAAGAATATAATCCCAAAATTTCAAGTCAATCAGAGCAAAACTCTCGAAGTTATTGACTATTTAGTCCCGCTCCTCTAACACTGTAGCTCCGACTGCTCTAAACTTCAAACGCCTTTTTCTCGAAACCACTTTTGCAAAGTCCGTGTTCACTGCCATTTTAAAACTACATGACCGATTTATTTTAAACTTGGTACACACGTTCTACATATAAAATACCTCCCCCCAACGCTTAGTTTGAGATTTTTTTTACATTGAGAGGGTTTTCCACCCCCAAAATGGCGGAATTTTTCGTGAAAAATAGCACTTTTCACTTTACATGACCATCAAAAATTTAGAAATGAAAAAAAAAATTGTCAAAGACCGTTGAGGAAAGGATTTGATGATACTTTGACTAAATTTTAATGGTACTTGATTTCAGATCATTTCTAGCTGAGATACAGTGAACTCCGCAAATCGTGTTTTTCCAAAGGCGTTCATGGAAAAGCTTTGTCGGCGGCTTGTTTGTGGATATTTTCGCGTACAAATTTCACGGAATGTTCTTGAAATGACACTTAACAATGTACAAAAGGTTTCAATAAATTTACTCCATCCATATAGATGAAAAAAATTCGCAAAAAAGTGTTTTTTTTTTCACGTTGAAACCCCTACCCTTCGCCCAACAACTTTTATATTCTTATCTTTAATAAAAATCCTCAAAAAAATCGCGAAAATAGCCTTTTTTGTGACCCCAAACCTTACGATATGACGTTTTACATCTGACAATTTCAACCATAAGCTCCTGGTGGGGCCATCTTTAGTCAAACGGCGGAGACTTATTTGTACTCCCAATATTAAGTAGTTGCATAGCCCCCCTCCCACCTCCATCATCAGACCAGCTCCATGGTACCATATTATTGCATTGTCCCCGAACTTACACAGACATTCCGAATTTCAGCTCATTCGGATACCATCAGGTGCTTGAAAAATGGATTACAAATTTCGAACCGGAAAGACAGATATCGGAACGAAGCAAGTTAAATAAAAGCTTGTAAAAATGGGAATAGTCGTTGAGAGCGTCGGGACATATTCTGTTTCGGCTTTGAGAATACTCACGTCGCCGATGAGCTTGACGATGCTGTCAAGCGCGTGAGATATGAAGAGTCGATCGCGCGCGAGGGTGAGCGCGTCGCTGAGGTCGCTGTCGCTGCTCTGCTCCTCGATGCTCGGGCTCTCCGGTTGTTCCCACGTGGTCGGTGGCTGCGAGTGTTCGATGCTCGCCTGTTGCGGCTCGGGTTTGACTTTCGCGCCGCGATTTCCCATCTTGTTGGTGCCGACTGTTTCGCCCAAGACCGGTTTCCTCTCGTGCTGGACCGCTGCAACGCCCCAAGCTTGCTCATGTTTATTAAATCCCTCGGTAACGCGGCCAACGAACGGCCAGATTTTGCTTTATCGAGGGTAGCGATAAAGAAATTCCCAACTCGAATTCCAAAAATACGATTTTCTTTATTGCTCCGTTTTATAACCGAGTTTATTGTTCAATTCATTAATTGTTTCAGTTCAGTTTATTGTTGGATGTAATAATTGGGTGGTTTATTTTTTATTAAGCGCCAGTTTTATACTTTTATCTATTGCATGCGCCCCACGTTTTTCATTTTGAATCTTACAAAAATTTCGTGGCTATTAAGGTAATCCTATCATTTCACACTAGTCGTACCACTGATCATACTTGAGACTTGTGCAATTTATATTTTCACCATACGCAAAAAAGATAATTTGTACTAACTACAATTTTCCATGTGTAAGCTGTTTAATGAATATTCATATTAGGAGTACAACTTTGCAGTGACCGTTTTACTTAGAGAGCCACTGCGGCCTAAGTAGTGGCCCTAGCTCAATAAAAAAGTGGCATTTTAAACTAGAGGCTCTGCCAATGTAAACAATTTAAAAAAGCTAACGGATACGTGTATGCATTATAAAGTTATAGGCACTCAAACATGGCAACCTACGAGCCGAATTCTCAGCATTTGCGGAAGGTTATGATTTACTTCTTCAACATCAAGAAATCTGCGGCTGAGGCCCACCGTTTGCTTGTAGATGCTTACGGGGAGGATTCTATTAGTGAGAAAACGTGTCGGCGGTGGTTCATCGACGCCCAAACCGAATATTCACGGATCCAAAGTGATGCTGTGTATCTGGTGGGACCTGCTGGGCGTTGTAAACTATGAGCTGCTGAAACCATCCGAAACCATCACAGGGGAACTCTACCGACGTCAGTTGATGCGCTTGAGTAAGGCACTCAAAGAGAAACGGCCACAATTCAACAAAAGACATGACAAGGTGATACTGCAGCATGACAATGCCCGACCCCATGTTGCAAATGTCGTGAAAAAGTACTTGGAAACGCTGAAATGGGAGGTTTTATCCCACCCGCCGTACTCTCCAGACATTGCCCCTTCCGACTATCACTTGTTCCGGTCAATGGCACACGATTTGGCTGACCAGCACTTCGGTACTTACGAAGAAGTCAAAAATTGGGTCGATTCCTGGATTGCCTCCAAGGACCAAGACTTTTATCGACGCGGGATTCGAATGCTACCTGAAAGATGGGCCGAGGTCGTAGCTAGCGACGGGCAGTACTTTGATTTAAAAATATGTAGCCACTTTTTTATAATAAAGTCTTAAACTTTTGAAAAAAACGGTCACTGCAAAGTTGTACTCCTAATATTTAATTAGAAAAGTGAAAAAATTGTTATTCCAAAGATTCGCGCAGTATTTCTAGGTTTGATATTTGGCAACATTGGTTCTATCTCCGTCTCTTTTCACTCAAACAGGCGCGTTTAATCTCCATGCCTTTCAACGTCGATCTGTCAAAACAATGCCAGGTGCGGGAAATATAAAGGATTGTATTCGGGCCACGAGTGGTAAAAAGCGTGGCAAATTTGTGTCGGCGAAATATGTCGGTTAAAAATGAAATATGTGTGGAAATTCGAATGAGTGAGATGAGATTAGGACTACAGTCAGCTGTTGCCTTGCTGTCACGTCTCTATGTCGTACCAAGTGGTAATAAATCCAATACCGGAAGTTGAACTTAAACTTGATGTTACAATAAAAATTAGGTCAATAAGCGTAATTTTTTTCTGAAAGCATTGGATTTCTACAAGTGTTGAGTATGTAAATCTGGTTATTTTTGAGAATCTGACGGATTCCCACTATTATATACACTTTTGTAGCAACCGGAAATTTGGTTTTTGTATTTCGTCTCGGAATTTCTTCACAAAAACACGCAATTTTAATATTTCTTTTTTCTGTAATTAGGTCGATAAGCGACCCTATCATTTTACAAAGACGATTATTAAAATATTTAGTGAAGCTAAAAAATTATGACAATCCTATGGATTGAAGCCTGACGATAAGATTACCTTTAAAATTGACAATGACAAAATTCCAGGACCATCTCTATGGAGTTAGGAATATGTATCGCGCGACAAAAAAATTATTTTATACTTTTTAGTCCATTCAAGGGGCTATACCAGTGTGACACTTTCAAAAAATCAATGTTTTCTCTTTTTCGACAGTTTATACTTTCAAGAATATCCTGTAAAAATTTCAAGGCCGTATCTCTATCATTTTATCTTACAAAAATCGATCGTTAAATCTTTAAGGGGTTACCACCACTTGCGATTTTGAAAAAATCGATTTTTTTATTGCATTTTTTTGAAGTATAAGTATCTGAGAATATGTCCTGAAAATTTCAAGTGGATCCGAACAAAATTGACTGAGATATGAGCGTTGAAAGAGAAGAATCCGTTGTGTAAACGACCGGAAATTGAAACTTTAAACGCGTTTTTCTCAAAATGGCGTTTCTGAAGTCGGTGACCAAGATTACTCGAACACTAATGAACCGATCTTCTTGAAATTTTGCAGGCTTATTTAATACATAAAAATGTAGTCTTTAATCGTTCGATTTTTTTTTCGAAAAAAAAAATGACCATTTTATAGCCAAAAACGGCCGTTTTTTTTCGTTAAAATCGAACCATTAACTTTGACTGTCCGCCATTTAGTGAAAAATGAATATTTTTTAAAATCCTTCGATTAAAGACTAGTTTATACTTATATTTGACTAAATCCATCCGCATTTTTTTTTTCAGATGATCCACTTCGTCGCAATGTTGGTCACCGCAAACCGTGTACATAAAAACATTATTTCATTGACGGCCATTTGCCACTAAACAATGTAATATTTTACAATAAAAAAATTACTGAAAGTTCTTCAAGATGTGTTCTTTAAGATGGTATATTGATCGATTAAAAAAGTTTTGTAGGTTTCTTTAAAAAAAATCATGAAAAAGGCCTTTTTTGCGCTACAAGTGGGGGTAACGTCTTAAACGCATTTTCCTCGAAATGAGATTTTTCAAGTTTGCTGACATTGCAACTCAAAGAGCAATTATCCGATTGACTTGAAATTTGAACTGACTACTCTTGAATATATTTATTCTACAATGACGTAGGATATTTTTGATTGGATGAAAATTGACGATTTGGCATTGAAAAAAACGACCATTTTATAGGCAAGAAAACAGAATTTTTTCATAACTACGCCATTTTGTTAGATTTTGATATTTTTCGAAAATCCTACGTCATTGTACCTTCCAGTTTAACGACATTTTTCCTTTTTCGGTTTCGGCTACTCAATCGGCCGGAATCAGCAGTGGAGGAACTTTTTTTTGGTCCCTCCGAAGGCAGCGCATAAGTCGCTTTGATCTCAATACTTTTCTATGCAAAAATCACGTAATATAGGTCAAATATAGCCAAATATATACTTAATTTTCCAAAACATTCCATTCAGTACTTTTCTTCCAAAAAATTCGCGAAAATCACCCAAATTTTCAGCGTTCACACTGGTATAGCCCCATAAAAACGTGTTTTAAAAAAAGATTTAAACACTTTACACTACCATCAGTTATGACGATACGAATTAACAACAATTCATTTAGAAGCACCCACACCGATTGGCCATACAGCAACGGCGGTGCATTCTTCAAATAATAATAACTGCATAGCGCATTAATATTTTTCAATAAAATAAAAACTCAACCTCGGCAAGACTATGTATCGATAGTGTGTAAAATCCCGACCTCGCCGTGCCAATACTCCCGTCAGAAAAAAATCTTCAAAACCGCCCTGTTTCCAAGATTTTTTTCCAAGCACAGGCACGAGTTACGGAAATCTTCGGGGGGGAGGGGGGGGGTCACCGATAAGAAAATAGAGGCTCACAGTCGCTGCGCATTCCCATCGCGAGGCACTTCTGCAGTCGACAGTACTGGCAACGATTTCTATGGTGTTTCGTCACCTCGCAGCTCTTGCTGCCCCTGCATTGGTAGCCCAGCTGCTTGCGTATGCTGCGCTTGAAGAAGCCTTTGCATCCCTCGCAGCTTATCGCCCCGTAGTGTCGTCCGCTCGCACGGTCGCCGCAAACGACGCACAGCTCCAGCGACAGTCCCAGGCCCAACGAACCTCGCACGTCCCTCGCCAGTTTTACCTTCGAGTGGCAAAATAAACGAACAAAAAAAACACCTCCAATGTGTAGAACGAAAATTGCGAGGTGAAATTTCGTTCTCCGAAGGAGGTGGGGGAAAAAAATACCTCGACGTCGGCGTTGCTCAGATGCTCGATACCCGCGTGTAGGTGCACCATGCTCGGATTGTGGCTCAAATTTCGAAAATCACGGCCCAACTTGTACTCCACCCTGTCCTGATCAAGACTCTCCGAATTGTTCGAACGTTGCTCTCTCTCGCTGTCTCTCTGTCGTAAGAAAAACAATTATTTTTTCGTCAAATTAAGAGGGGAACCTCCTGCAGATATGCATTTTTTTTTGTTGCGTCAAAAATTCATTTAGTATCTGAAGAATATATTTCCAAAGTTTGAAGCCCAACGGAAAAGTCATAAAGGTCCCTAGAAAGTCACCGAAGTGATGCCCTCCAATGGAACCGAGAGTAGGTAAACGAGCGCGCGCCCTCTACCTTTTAATTTCTTAGCCAAACAAGTTTGCTAGTTTACTTTTTGAATAATAGTAACTTCCGATGATTGTAAAGAAAAATTCGGCCTGTGTAACGGTCGTTTGTCGTTTTCACACAAACAGTTGACACAAAAAGAGAAAAATGCAGTCCAGATTAGTGATTTCCGAGAAGAAGGCTTGCTTTATGGCCCTGGCATCGCAGATTAAGGGGGCCGTCTAGTGTGTCAGATCAAAAGAAGAGAAAACAGCCCTGCATGACTTCTTTGAAGAAGAGGAAGGTGTACTCTATGGTTCAGGCATGGCAGATTGATGGTGAGACCATTTTTTTATTATGAATTATATAAAAAAACTTTCAAATGCGTTTTTCTCACAACACAATTTTTTCAAACTGCGGCCATGATATCTCAAAAACTATTTGATCGATTCTGCTCAAATTTATACAGCATCTTTAGTACATATATAACTACAAGTTGAACTAAAATAATTAAGATTGCTTCGTTAGTTTTCTTTTTATCAGCTATATAGACCCCAAAAAAATACGAAAAATTGAATTTTTTTTCTAAAGCGTTAAAAAAAATGATTTTTTTGGAATTCTAACTTTATTTTAGTTCCATGTAGAGCCTGAAGTCTTACGATTAAAATTGCGTTTGGTTCTTTTATTTCAGATAAGCAGAATGGCCGGAATCATGGCAGCAGTGGAGCACCTCTTTTTATTGGGTTGGTACAAAAATCTTGCAACACACAACACGAGTAAGAAAGAAAAATATTTTATTTTAACAATAAACGATTATTCAGTAACGTAGGCTCCCTCTGTATCTACAACTATTGCCCAACGCTCTGGTAGACTTTGCACGCCCGCAGACCAGAATTCTTTTGGTCGTGAATTAAGAAAGTCGTCCAATGTATTTTTGAGATCCGACAGATGATCAAATTTTTTACCCCGTAAATAGTTCTTCAAAGCTCGAAACAGGTGATAGTCGGTAGGTGCCAAGTCTGGTGAACACGGTGGGTGTGGTAGAATTTCCCATCCTAGCTGCGAAATAGTTTCTTGTGTCATCTTAGCGACGTGGGGTCGAGCATTGTCATGGAGAAGCCGAACTTGAAGACGTTTACGCCTTTTCTGTTTCATAATTTTAGCCACCCTTTGCAGTTGTGCAGAATAAATCTCTGCCTGTATTGTGGTGTTGGTTGGCAGAAATTTCTGAGCATGCCCTCAGAATCCCGCCAACAACAGAGTAAAACTTTCTTCATTTCACGGGGCCGTTTAGGGGTCGGTTCTGGTTTTTCCCCTTTCGGTGGCCACTGACGCTTGCGCGTGTGATTGACATACAACACCCAGCTTTCATCCCCAGTGATTATTTCTTGAAGAAAATCCTTTCTTTGCAGACGACGCAGGAGTGAAAGACAGATGGACATGGAGTTGCTTTGTTTGATTCGCTGAGATTGTGCGGTATCCAAGACGAAACAACTTTCCTATATCCCATCTCTTGTAAATGTCGAAGGAACGTAGGATGACTGAAGTTGAGTTTGTTGGCTAATTCTCGTGACGACATATTAGGCTTTGCCTTTATAAGTGCTCGCAGTTCTTCATCGTCCACAATCGATTCCCTGCCGGACCTAGGTTTTTCTTCAAAAGATGTATCGCCAGAATGAAAACGCTGATACCAACGGGAGACCGTTGAATAATTAACTACATTAGCCTTGAACGCACTGCACATATTACGGGCTGCGGCTCTTGCAGAATGTCCTTGCAAGAATTCGTAATACGCGATTGCTCGAAGTGCACGTTGATTCATTTTTGCTCATACTGACTCCGCCGAACAACTGACTCGCTTATATATCCTGCGGCATGGAAGGTTCTATACCATTCTTGTATTTCCTATTCTCGAATGTTCTCGAACTTCGTTATTAGGAAAAATATTTTAATTGAAAAAAAGTGTTGCAAGATTTTTGTACCAACCCAATATATACGTGTTCCTGTTGAGCGGTGTATCTCCGACTATATTCTATATAATGACTTCAATAAATTCACAAAGTTTGTTTAAATGTTAATAAAAATGATATGCAATTTATAAATTATTGTATTTTAATGGTTTGTCAAAAAAAATCCCCAAAAAAGCATTAAAAAACGGCCTTCACACTAGACGACCCCGTTAAGCTTGGGTTATTATAAATCACTCTAAACTATTCTTTTCAAGAACGGAAACTTCAGTCGAGTTTTTCTCGAAATGTGTTTTTTTTTCGTGCCGTGGAATGTAACTCAAAAAGCAATTAACCAATCAACTTGAAATTTTGTACAGATATTCTTTAACTTATCGGCCTTGCCACAAACATAGCATTTTGTATAAATTGTTTTAATAAATTTTGTGGGCGTTCCACGGCGCAAACTCTGGGAGCCAAGTTCGAGCACCTCCAGCGCCGCCATTTTGTTTTTTTACGCGTGAATTTTTTTTTGTGTTCAATTGAACGTCGATATTATTATGTAATTTGATTCATTGCAATAAATGCTCTCAATTTTTTGTAATAAATTATTGAAAAACGTGTTGTCTGGAGAAGGTGCTCCCTTAACATCGAACAGGTGCAACAATTTCGCGAAACATTTTCGAGTACATACCTCGCAATCGGTGTCGGCCGCGTGTTCCATATCAGGATGCATCGAAGTACGACGAAATTCCTTTTCACCCTTGCCCTCTACGTCGCTTTCCATAAAATTTTCCTGCTCCCTCTCGTCCCGATGGTCTCTGTCCATTGCGTCCTGGGCAAAAGAAAAACGACGAATTAGTCAATGGTGGAAAAGAAATGTATCGGCGTTCCACAGCTCCTTTTTACGTGTGATCAACCGATCGAGGTGACGCGTCGATTATTTTTCATAGGATCCGTAGGTAATTGCAAAAAAACGAACACGAAAGTCTGCTCGGCCCATTTTTTTCGAGAACGTATCATCCGTTATGAAAATAAGGGCACGATTACGATTTTCGTGGCGCCAAAATATGAAAGTGGATTTCGATAAAGTCTTTTACGAGGAAAAAGATTCTGCTGCTTTTGAATAGATATCTAGATTAGTTTTTGAGATATTCATAAAGGAAAAAAATTCGGTAATTTTGAATATATTTTATTTTATTTCGTATTCAAATAAGTTTTTTGTTTCAGATTTGTTGCGATACTTTCGCCGTTTATTGAAGATTTCCATAAAAAGGAACAATTTGATTAACTTTTTAAAATTATATTTGCGTGATGCCACCAAACAGTACGCAGTGCTTTTAATGATTTTATTTTTCTTGTGCTGGCAACACCACCTAACCTGTCGGTGGCGTATGTCATGTCAAGGTGTTGGACAACAACTCGCTTCGTTAAGGGAAGGGTGGGGATTTCAGCGTGAAAAATAAATACTTTTTTGCGAATTTTTTTCATCTATATGGATAGAGTACATTTATTGAAACCTTTTGTACATTGTTAAGTGTCATTTCAAGAACATTCCGTGAAATTTGTACGCGAAAATATCCACAAACAAGCCGGTGACAAAGCTTTTCCAAGAACGCCTTTGGAAAAACAAGATTTGCGGTGTTCACTGTATCTCAGCTAGTAATTATCTGAAATCAAGTACCATTAAAATTTAGTCAAAGTATCGTCAAATCCTCCCCCCAACGGTCTTTGATAATTTTTTTTTTCATTTCTAAATTTTTGGTGGTGATGTAAAGTGAAAAGTGCTAATTTTCACGAAAAATTCCGCCATTTTGGGGGTGGAAAACCCCTCGATATAAAAAAAATCTCAAATTAACCGTTGGGGGGAGGTATTTTATATGTAGAAAGTGTGTACCAAGTTTGAAATAAATCGGTCATGTAGTTTTCAAATGGCAGTGAACACGAACTTTGAAAAAGTGGTTTCGAGAAAAACGCGGCACCGGCTTGTTTGCGGATATTTTCGCGTACAAATTTCACGGAATGTTCTTGAAATGACACTTAACAATGTACAAAAGATTTCAATAAATTTACTCTATCCATATAGATGAAAAAAAATCGCAAAAAAGTGTTTTTTTCACGCTGAAACCCCTCCCCTCCCCTTAAGGGCCTATACCAGTGTGAACGCTGAACATTTGGATGATTTTCGGGATTTTTTTTTTGGAACAAAAGTACTCAATTAAATGTTTCGGAAAATTAAGAATATATTTGGCTATATTTGACCTATATTACATATTTTTTTAAAGAAAAATATTGAGATCCGAGCGACTTGTGCATTGCCTTCGGAGGCGCAAAAAAAAAGCTCCTCCACTGCTGACATGATTCCGGCCGATTGAGTAGCTGAAACCGAAAAAGAAAAAAATGTCGTTAAACTGGAAGGTATTTCCTATACAATGACGTAAGATTTTCGAAAATTCAACAAAATGGCGTAGTTATGATCTGTTTTCTTACCTAGAAAATGGTGGTTTTTTTTCAATGCCAAATCGCCAACTTTCATCCAACCAAAAATATCCTACGTCATTGTAGAGTAAAGATATTCAAGAGTACTCAGTGCACATATCAAGTCAATCGGATAATTGCTCTTTGAGTTACAATGTCAGCAAATTTGAAAAATCTCATTTCGAGAAAGACGCATTTAAAGATGAACTATCGGTTTTGCAAGATAAAATGATATTTACCATAAAAACTGCTAATCAGGCCCATACCATGGGCCATACCATGGACCCTCATCTTCCTCGAACAATGCTTGCTGAGAGGCTGAAGCCTTTCACACTGGTATAGCCCCTTAAGTTATTTATCACGGTCTTACATACAGGTCGGAAACTCGATGAAATTTCGGTGGTAGGGGTGAGTCGACTATCTAAGCCGAAAATGTGGTGTCGCTAGTATCGAGGGGTGTTGCTTTGATCACGGGTTAGCCTATAACGCGAATGCGTGAGTATTGTTGTCTCTGTCGCACACAACACCCCTTGATTGCAGCGCCTCTAGCGTCGAGCTTCGGCAAAATAACCATGTAAACTAACGGAGTTTCTGGACCTGTATGTAAGACCGTGGCATTTATTCCGAAGTTTATAACTAATAATAGATTTTCGATGTGTTTGATCTTATTTTTTAACATTTCTAAACACGTTTTAGGGTGGGGGTGAAAATATCGAATGACCAAATATAGAACGACAAAGATTTCGAAACGACAGAATTATGAACTCTCAAAATAACGAAGG
This sequence comes from Ophion obscuratus, assembly GCA_964007375.1. NCBI lineage: Eukaryota > Metazoa > Arthropoda > Insecta > Hymenoptera > Ichneumonidae > Ophion > Ophion obscuratus. Next base: position 32,771,097 of record OZ023315.1, read on the forward strand.
TTAAATTATTCGAAATTTTATCTTTTGACTGATGACGAAATCGAATAACTATTACACCAAAGGATTATTTATTCGAGAGCTCATTTATTCGAGAACACATATTCAGATAGTCTGCAGTTTGAGTCATACAAATACAGATTCAAACAATCTACGACATTCATATCTCCGAAATAGAAAAAAGTGAGTATCTAATATTCGTAATACCGTCTATAGCAAAAAGCCATATATTAAGACTACAGACTTCGAATGTGTAGATCTTAGAAATGCAAATGATCGATGGTCCGAAATGGCGAATACCTAAATGGCAAACATGGCATGGCTGCCTGACCACTAACGCCATCTGATGGGGCTGAAGTTTGCATCGTTGGAACGCAACGAAAGTTCCTTCCAATGTCTTACTTTTATTATTATCCAAAGTCAAATTACGCAAATTTGTGCCAGATCACTAAATAAAAATCCTAAAACGTGTTTGCGTCATTTCAGTAGTTCAACTCTGCCAAAGAAAAATTATGAAAGTGAAAAAAAATTATTTTCGTTGCATTCCAACGATGCAAACTTCAGCGCCATCGCCATCTGCCATCTTCATTCTGAAGCGTAAGTAGTATTGCTCGATCCCAAGATTACGCTATCCGGACCGTTCGCCATTTTGGTCCATCGCTATTTTAACTGATCGACTTTTTGGTCCTTCGTTTTAATGAATTCGAAATTGTAAGCTGTCGTGATATTTACAAATCGATGATTTGGGGGCATCCATTAATTACGTGAGGAGATTTTGGCGATTTTTCGACCCCCCCCTCTCCCCCTGGTGAGATGTCGTGAGATTTAGCTCGACCCCCTCCCCCCTCCCCTAATCTCAGATGAGATTTTTCAAAATGTATACGTTCACGGAAAATAAATTGTAGTAGAAGTAACTGCGGTTGTAGTACCACTGACTCCACCATGTAAAGTAATAGGGAGACCCTCTCTACGTGATAAAAATTACGTGATTACTAAAATTACTAAAACTACTAAAATTACGTGATATTTGCCGAAGCCCCCCTCCCCCCACGAGAGACTGGGTGAGATTTTGCTCGACCCCCTCCCCCCCCCCCCCTAAACGCCTCACGTAATTAATGGACGCCCCCCTTTGATGTCTCGAATCGTTTGGTGTATATATACAGGCGAATCGATATTATATTGCTCATTATTTTGTTCAATCTGAGATTTGTTTTCGCTATAAATCAACTTCGAGATTTTGGTATTCGCAATTTCGATTAACTATTTTACAGCCTATCATAAGATTGATCTATCCATATTGGAACGTTCGTCATTACTGAATTCGAAATTTCGGTGCTGCTGAATATTGATCTTCTAAATATTTCCGGTCCCCACCCACATTTCGTAAGGTTCGCGATTAACTTGCACCCAACCAATGTTATAATACTTGGGATTTGTGAGCCAAATTTTATTTGTACTGAGAGGTTACGTCACCGTTTCGCTTGCTAACGAAAATTATAGTGACTATAGACTAAAAACACGTATTCTGTAAGAGTACGCACCCAAGGAGTTCACACTCTTACCGCTATTCTCTATCACTATTCCGCTCTCATGCGCACTATTAGCTTCTATGAAAGGTTCTCACTGCGTACTCTTTGCATCACAGCACCCTAAAAAATGCGCACAGGACGAGTTCTAAGGTTAAGCCTTTTAAAAATATTTTTCGAAATTGTTACTTAAGATTTATATTTCAAATAATGATCCTAAATGACCAACGCTTAATTTAAATAAGAAAGACAAAGTGTATTGTTAAAATTGATTTTTCTAGAAATAAAAGTTTATAAAATGCGTACTTTTTGCTGGCTTTACCCTACTGCAGCAGCTGTGATATGTGAAATATTGCCTTAAGTTAAAGATTTTAACGAGTTTAAAAAAAGTGCGAATATCTCGAAAACTATGACACTTTTACTGAGGTCATATTTGGTTATTGTGGATCATCACGAACTGGCCTGTCGGCACCAGCAATATTATCGTTGGTTTTTGGGACACCCTGTGTATATATATATATATATATATATATATATATATATATATATATATATATATCAATTATTGTTAATAAACTATTGAATTATTGTTAATAAACGAGTTAAATAAATGTATTAACCAACACTGGCGGGTGGACGATCGGTGTTCGGCTCTGGCGGTACATCGACTTAAGATTGTTATGGGGTTAAGTCAACATGTTACCAACGAGCTGAATTTTTTTCTGGACCTTTATAACCTCTTTGCTGATCATCCTGTGCAGTTTGAATACGATCCACAGTACCGTTTAAAGAAAAATCGGAAACTTGACGTATTTCGTGGGCTATTTACATTACGCTTATGGAAAACTCTCGATCATTTTTCACTACATTATTAATATCTGCTAAGTGAATGTTGCCACGGAGCTGAAAAAATAGATACGGTTAGACTAATTATCGGACCTTGGTACCGTGAAAATGAGGAATCACAGTACGGTTATAAAATTATTAATGTTTTTGATAGCGAGTTTGTGCGAAAATTAAGCACACAAAATACTAGACTGTGCAATCATGGCAACGTCGCAGACGGCACAAATGCTACCTATCTTATCGGTATTCGTTAATTATGCCCGGGAACCTCAAACTACTCGGTCAGGATAATTAACAACGAATATTATTGGTACTTATTCTCTTAATTAGTAATAATTACTTAATATTAATTTGATAACTATGTTCAGAAGTTATACATTTCTACACATTTCTAGGCAAAAACAAAATAACGCGGATTTGTTTTCATACATACATTTTTTTTAGAATATCGGTAAATTACTAAAGTTTTTGATTTCTCAGAGAATATAGACAGCTTCCTGCGTAGAAATTCTGATAGGACCCAAATCAGGGCCCGATCAGGTTGCCTGACTGCCCTGGTAGGGCACTAATAAGGCAGCCTGAAAGGGTCCTACTAGGAAATGTAATGTTGTGTCACATATGGGCCTGACCTGGTTGCCTGATCAGAAAGAAATGCATATAATATTTCAAAAATCCAAAATTGAATGAACCACTTAATTTAGAGTTCCACTACAATGAAATTTGTATCATAATTCGTCATTCCCTGGCCTGCTGAAATGTTTTTGTTCGAAGAAAATATTTCGCCTTCTTATATGGGAATCGAACCTTGTACCTACCTACACAAAGCTAGGCACGCTGCCCCTATGCTACCGAGTGCTTGTAACATCTTGGTCCCAGATATGACATAAGAGACCAAATGAATTCCTATAATTATTTGTTGTATCACATAAAGTATATCAATTAGTTAATATCATTGTGACAATTAAAGAGGTTTATCGAATAACATGCTATACATAGATTTTTGAGACTTAACCTTGTATATATATATCATTCCTCTCTCTCTCTTCGTCTTACAAAGCTGCCGAAATCTTCTAACACGTATCCGAGTTGCATAACGTTTTTTGTCGTGACAGTCCATAGCACCTTTTTTTAAATAGAATTCAGGAATGCATCGAAACTCCGAAGCTACGATGCTGTAAAATCGAAGTTTCCGTGTGGAAAATAAGAGGTTATGTGCATCTATCGACTGCTGAGGCAGTTATAGGGCAAGCCCATTTATGGGCTCATCAGGGAAAGCCATAGTAGGGCCTATCAGGGCAAGCCTTAGTAGGGCCACATTAGGGACAGCCTTAGTAAGGCCCTATCATGGAAAGCCTCAGTAGGGCCTATCAGGGCAAGCCTTGGTAGGGCCCTATCGGGAAAAGCCTTAGTAGGATCTTATCAGGGACGATCTTAGTAGGGCCATTTTAGTATAGCCTGATTTAGGGCGTAAATATTTCCGGCCCGATCGGGGCCGGATCAGGATGTCCATAATAGGTGTTACCCGTGTCACATCCCGATCGGGGCCTGATCCTGGTCAGGCTAACCCTAAGAAATTTCTATTCGGGTTTAGTACACACTTTTTCTTTTGAGCGGAATTTTTTTTACTCGGACCGACATTTATTTTTGACAGCTCCTTGGGCCGATATTGAGGTTACGAAAGGGGCGCAGATGTGTCTAACTTCACAGCACTTCTGCCAACCTGGGCATTATGATATACCACGATTTACGACGTTGCAAATTCGTTTCGCGTTAATTAAGCGAGAAAAAGTTATAGAAAATAATTATACAAAGTAATCAAACACTTAATGTAATGACCGAATGTTCAAAAATGCATATTTTTACAAATAGATGTATAAAAGTAGTTCGAAAACACAAGTTTAATATGACGATTATTTGAAAGCTTACAGTTGGTAACAGTCAATCGGCTCAGTGCATAAGCATAGGGCGCTCCCCTCGTACTTCACCCCCGACGAACTGGATTTTTATACAAGCAGAATCGTAAAATTAATTCCCGGGAAGATTGTATAAAAATCCATTCAATAATTCACCATCGATTATCGTCACCAATATTCCGAGACATGATTCAATACGCCTGGTTTGCCTCAAAATTATCAGTTACTAGAAACATTTTCATGAATGTTAATGGGACATGTTTTTGTACGGATGTATTGCGAACTCCCTGCGATCGTAAAGAATCCGCTTTTATATGTTGCGCAAGATGTCGCAAAAGCTATTGCTTTGTTTGTTTCTACGATAATTACCACAGTGGTTTTTGTATATAATTATTATATGAATAAAAATTGAATTTTTCCTAATCGACTTTGCTATTCCCATTAAAAACCCAATGTTCCTCCTCATATACTTTACAATGAAAAATAAAAAACCCACCGTTATGAATTGTTTTATTGGGGAAAAAAGAAAATAAATATAAAAAAATGTAAATAGTTTTTTTTTAATAATGTAGGGATGAGAAACGTTTTGAATAATTGTTGGGATAACAAAAGAAAAAAAAAAAAGATCCGAAGGCGGAATCGAACGCGAGACCCCCGGCGCAAAAGACCGAGCCCTAACCGTCTAGACTAGACGGCGACTCAACAAGTGCCTGACATTTTGAACCGATAAGGCGCCTAAGAAACTTTGAATCGATTTTTCTCGGAATTTTCCAAGTAGTGCGTCCTACTACTTTAACCATGCGAGGTAATAGGGGTCCTCTTTCACCAGAAAAAAATTGGGCCAAATCCCTGACCCCATGGTCGTGCCGTCTCCTTGTAAGTAAAATGTCAATTTTAAATACTATTTTTGCAATAAGCACCAAATAAAATGGTCGTAAATCTTAAAATTAAACAAAGACCCTGATTCAGCATTTGTTTTTCCTTTTTCTCGTATTAACTGTCAAGTGTTAAAATCAAGTATCTGTGCATTGATTTTATGATAACCACAAGGCCATTGTTTGTGGAATGAATAATTTTAATGTGTGCTTTCCCACACACACGCACACCCACACTACCGATCAAAAGTTTTCGATCACTTTGGATAACTGCCAAATTATATTAGAAGAATATAATTTATTTTATAGAGCTATATAGTGTCTTCGTAAAATGAAAAATAAAATGAACTATATTATTCTAATATAATTTTGCAAATACCCAAAGTGATGCAAAACTCTTGACCGGTACTATACGTGGTGATTTTTTAATCTTGAGATTGCTAAATATCTAGAAAAATAAGCCTTATACGACATAATGTCCCAAATAAACCTTCAATAGTTTCCAAGAGGCAATTCAATCTCGAAGAAATGGACCGCCTGCCGTCCCTCCTGGGGTTAGGGCGGGGGGGAACTTTGAAATCTTAAATGGGAACCCCTACTTTTCATTACAGATTCAGATTATACATAAAGAAACACGTAACTTTTGTCTGAACTTTTTCTTTAAATTCGGGACAGATGGCGCTGTATTGGTAGAGGCGGAACGATACATTGGCCTGCCAGATCGCCAGACCTTACGTCGCCAGATTTTTTTTTGTTGGGTCTCTTAAAAACTGTAGTTTATCAACAAGTGCCAACAACTCGTGAAAATATGATTGGACGAATCAAAAATGCTTGCGCAAACATTAAAGCGAACAAACTTTTCAGTTGTGTACAATCAATCGAAGTACGGATCAATAAATGCATCGAAGTTGAAGGTCATCAGTTTGAACACTTATTGAATTAAATGGTGAGAGGCAAGGGGACTCACGATAATCAAACACCCCGAATGTGAGAGGCAAGGGGACTCGCAATAATGAAGCACCCCAAAGGGATTATTAGGTGTACAAATAAGTTTTAGGACAGTTTTCAAAAAATTCAAGATTTATTAAAAAAGAAGTAAAACACAGTTATTCATCGAAGTAATCTCCATCGCACTGAATGACCTTCAGCCATCTCTCAGGTAACTCGCGGATGCCTTTCGCAAAGAAACTTTCGTCTTGCGAGGTGAGAAATTTAGCGACCCATTTTTCCACTTCTTCAAATGTTTTGAATCGCACGTCAGACAAATCGTTCTGCATTTTCCGGAATAAATGATAATCGGATGGATAATCGGATGGGGGGTCTGGTGAATACGCCGGGTGTGGTACAGCTTCCCATCCAAGCGCTAGTAACGTATCCTTGACCGGTTTACCCACATGAGGCCGCGCGTTGTCATGGAGCAGTTTTACTGGACGTTTTCCTTTACCAGAAAATGGACGTTTCTTCTCAATTTCTTGATTCATTTGCATCAATTGATGACAATAGCGATCGGTAGTAACTGTTTGACCAGGTTTGAGAAGTTCATAATACAGTACGCTTTTCATATCCCACCATATGCACAGCATGACTTTGTTACAATGAACATTGCGCTTTGGCGTGGATGTTGTCGGCTCGCCGGGGTCAACCCAATGATATTTGTGTTTCGGATTATCAAAATAAATCCACTTTTCATCGCCGGTCACAATTTTCCACAAGAAAGACTTTCTATGTTGCTTGTTGTCAAGACTCACACAAATGTTAAGACGGCTGTTTTTATTTTCTTAAGTCAGAAAGTGTGGTACCCACTTTGTTCCTTTTCGAATCTTACCCATTGCTTTTAAACGATAAGAAACAGTTTGTTGAGTTACTCCAAGCTGTTCCGAAAGTTGTTTCTCCGTTTGACAAGAGTTTTCATCCAGCAACGCTTGCAGTTCCTGATCGTCCACCTTTACAGGAGGCCCCGTGCGTTCACGGTCACTAACGTCGAAATCACCTTCTTTGAATCGCTTATACCAATACTCACATGTACTTTTAGATACAATGTTGTCTCCAAGAACAGAACATATCGATTCACACGCTTTCCTAACACTTTTTCCTTGATGGAATTCATAGCGAATGCAGTGTCTAATAAATAGCTTATCGGTCTGCATGTTTAATTTACAGAATTTATAGGCTATGTTTATGACTCCTTTACGTTTCGATACTACATATCAAGCGCCATCTATGATAAGTGAGCGGGACCTTTGCATTAATTTAGAATAGCTGTTATGATACAAAATCGAAGTGTCCTAAAACTTATTTGTACACCTAATAAATTTCCGTCAGGTCCACGTCCTTAATCCTGGGTAAAGCTAAGAACGGATACAAAATTATAGTAGATATTTACGATAATTAAAAAAAAACATGTTTCCGACAAAAGTTACTTTTCTTCGACGTAGCTCCATTATGCAATAAAACATAGGGGATTTCCCTTGAAGAAAAGGAAGGTTGCCCAATCTTCACAGAGTGCAGCGCCATCTATTCCGAATTAAAAAAAAGTTCAGACAAAAGTCACGTATTTTTTTATGTATGATTCGAATCTGCAATGAAAAGTAGGGGTTCCCATTTAAGATTTCAAAGTTCCTCCCCGCCCCACCCCCAGGGGGGCCGGCAGGCCGTTAATTTCTGTAGGATTAAATTGCCCCTTGGAAACTATTGAAGGTTTATTTGGAACATTTTTGTCGTACAAGGCTTATTTTTCGAGATATTTAGCAGTCTCAAGATAAAAAAATCACCCTGTATATAAAAGGTGTCTCAAAATGACCTTACATTTCAATTTATCAGTAAAACGTATTATTTATTTGAAAAGTAAAAATATGCTTATTTCAATATAAGGTACAACCATGGAGGTTATGTGTTGAACACAACATCCGATGAATGGCATAAGCGGCATGGACTTGGAAGACAAATTCTATCAGCAAGATGGGGTAACCTGCCACACTGCGGGCGAAACAATGCAGTTATTGCAGACGAAGTTTCATGGTCGTGTTATCTCGCGCCGCGGCGATATGAATTGGCCACCAAGATCGTGCGATTTGACGCCATTGGACTTCTTTCTTTGGGCTTTTCTGAAAGGAAAAGTATATGCAAATGATCCACAGACCATTCCGGAGCTCAAGCAAGCAATTGGACGCAACGTTAATGAAATTAGTCCGCAATTGTGCCAAAATGTTATTAAAAATTTCGTCAAAAGAATGAACGTTTGTAAACAGAGACGATCCGGCCATTTATCGGGTATTGTGTTCCACACATAACCTCCGTGTTTGTATCTTATATTAAAATAAAAATATTTGTACTTTTCAAATAAATAATACGTTTTATTGATAAATAAAAATGTCAGGTCATCTTGGGACACCCTATATATACGCCTGTGTGCTTGCGTTCACTCTCCGATGATTTTTCAGCCACTAGCTTTTCATAATGCCAACTATAGCAAGGCTACAAGGAGTCCTCGAAATAGAACGTCTCCGAACTTCCCTTCCCGTATATAAACCCACGCAAACCCACACACACACAATCTCGCGCGTAAAATAGTAAACGATCACAGCGAAGAAGCTGCGGAGAAGCAGAGCCTCGAGTTTCCTGCACGATAAAAGGCCACGCAAGAGTGAGCTTACAGTCAGAAAAAAGATTTATTATGTTCTAATAAATTGGCACATTAGAACATAATTTATTAGAAATTAATAAATGTTTACTCGTATGGAGACAGTTTTTATGTGATTGTAACTACAGCATTTATTCGGCGTCACTAAATATGTTTTTTTACGTGCCGATTTTTCGGTAACACGCGTTTTGACCCGACGACAAAATATCCTCGACAAAATATCCGCGACAAAATATCCGACGACACAATATCCGCAGGATAAAATATCCTCATGACAAAATATCCGCAAGACAAAATATCTGCCGATATTATATCCGCTATCGGTAATTAAATCTATGATTAACGTTATTACTCTTAAACTAGGACAACTGGCTTCATGAGACGGTCAATGTTTGTCTCTCTGCTGTGTATGTAGTGCTAATGTTTCTTGAAGGAATGACGCTGTAGTGCTACAGTTTAAAGTGTTTAAAGAAGGGAGCAAAATTATTAATATATGACGGATATGTTTATTCAAAAAAGAGTGTGAATAAAACAAGCATAACTTGGCATTGTGTTGAGCATAAGAAACGTTCATGTAATATTATTATAGTACATCCTATTATAGTACATACTATTATTATAGTATCCAAGTATATTTGCGTGGCATTGCTAACAATATTTTATTAAACTAATATTATATACAAAAACTTTACAATAAAGAAATAAGTGCAATGAAGAAGCTCGTATTATGCCCCCACCCCACTATCTCACACACCCCACAAAGGTGTTTTGCGCGCGACCCCGTTGATGTGGTGGACGAGATTTAGGATTTTGTCTCGCGGATGTTTTGTCATGAGAATATTTTGTCTTTCGGATATTTTATCTTCCGGATATTTTGTCTTTCGGATATTTTGTCCTCGGATATTTTGTCGCGGATATTTTGTCGTCGGATCAGATGTGACGTAGCCGATTTTTCACATAAATTAAAAGCCATATTTAAAATAGAAAATTCGAATAAATATTTCCTCAAATCAAATAAATACTACTTTCCAATCACGAAAACCTCTTATTCCGCGACTATGATACTAATGCGCGCATGCGCACTTTGCCCTTCAACGCGACGGGCCCGACAGCAGGCCGCTCGTCAAATGTAGCTCACGCATACGCTTACCATGCAACTTCTTCCTATGCATTGGCATGCTTTTGGCCCAAGTGTCAATGTTGCGTTTCGGAAGTGAGAAACTTGAATGTGAGGAATTATTTAAGTGTAAGTAAGAATATAAAGTGAGAAAAAAACGCTCAAGTGAGAAAATAATGACGGACGAAATGACACGATTCCTCGAAAAAAAACCAGCTGGGGGATTATGAAGAATCCTATTAGATGTTAAGAAAAACTCTATTTGTCCGATATAAAACACCTACTTCTTCTAACTTATATATCCTATTAGATGTTAAGAAAAATTCTTACTAAATATTAAACATAAACTTAAATTAAAAAAACTTTTTTAGCTGCTAATAAAATCGTAATAGACCGACATACGAACAAGAAAACTTATTCGCCGGGAAACAAAACTTCTTTGTCCTTAATAAATATTTTTTCTGACTGTAGTAAGTGTTGCTGTTCCTATATATATACACACACCACACACACACACACAATTGCGAAGATTCCCAACAACGTGAGCGCGAGCTCGCGGTTTCGCGCTGATTCATAAGTTTGAAATTCGCGTGCGCGCACGCACACACACGAACACATATGCATGCAACACCAACACGCATACACACACGACGCGTGAAACTCAGGCGCGTTGTATCCTTACACCGAATATGTATCCAGGGTATTAGTACAGTCGTACTGTATATATTGGAATCGGACAAAATTAGAAGGCTAGTTTTTTGACAGATGAATTTGTAGGTACCGCGGGTGCTTAATCCAAGTTTGCCCCAAAATCGGGTTTTTTTAGGGGATGAAAGGGGATGAGCGTGTATTAATGCCAAACTACAACCCCCACGAGGTCGGCGCCGGGAGACGAAATGTTCAGAAAAATCCGGGCTTTATTTTTGTCCACAGCGCCGAAGTCGTGGAAGTTGGTTTTGAGGGTGAAAAAATGGGGTGAAATTTTGAAAAATCAGTTTTTATTCGATAACTCTTTAGGAAAAATTCATACCATTTTCGTTCAAATGGGATTGTAGCCCTTGAAAAGACGCGTCGATGGAGTATTTAATCATCCCTCTCCAATAATATCTGAACCCCAAAAGAGTTGAAGTATAAACAAAAAATTGTTCATTGAATAACTAAAAAACAGTCGATTTTTCGGGGACGGTTTAAATGTACGAAAGGTAGAGAATGATTTTCTCTACATTTTCGTTCCTAAGGAGCATTCTTAAATTTTGCTTTTTCGAAACCCTCCCAGGGGTTGAAAATTCAAAATGAAATTCTGGGAAAACTATTGACCGAAAATAAAGAAATATGAGTTTGGCGCTATGGACAAAAATGTAGCTGAGGGTTCAAGCTACAAATTCTTCCACGGCGGCGAATTCGGGCGGTCAATAGTTTTCCCAGAATTTGATTTTGAATTTCCAACCCCCGAGAGGGGTTGGAAAATCAAAATTCAAGGGTGGTCCATGGAAACGAAAATATAGAGAAAATTATTCCCTACATTTCGTACATTTGAACCATACCGAAAAAATCGATTGTTTTTGAGTTTTTCAATAAACAATTTTTTTGTTTGTATTTTAACCATTTTTTGGGGGGTGAAGATATTATCAGAGAGTGTTGATCAAATACTCGATCGACGTGTCTTTTCAAAGGCTACAACGTTCCCATTTGAACCGAAAGTGTACGATTTTTTTCTAAAGCGTTATTGAATTAAAACTGATTTTTCAAAATTTCACCCCACTTTTTCACCCCCAAAATGAACTTCTACGACTTCGGCGCTGTGGACAAAATTAAAGCCCGGATTTTCCTGAACATTTTGTCTCACGGTGCCGATCTCGTAGGGGTTGTAGTTTGGCATTAATCCACCCCCATCTCCTTTCACCCCCTAAAAAAAACCCTACGCCCCGATTTTTAGGCAAACTTGGATTTAGCACCCGAGGCACCTACAAAATCATCTGTCAAATAACTAGCCGTCTTCTAATTTTTTCCGATTACGGGGTTTTTCAGCGACAGCACGACTGTACTATATCGAGAGGCGCCGTCTGCGTATATAGGCAGGAAAAATCATAAACACACGAGTATAAATGAATAAGCTGCGCAGTATAAACGTGTGGGTTCGGCTGCATGTGTGTGTGTGTGTAGATATATGTATGTATATAGTATGATGCGTGTGTGTGTATGACCAAAGTGGGGACGGAAGAGCATAGTGCAGCCACAGGACACAGTAGACCGCGCGCGACAAGCAGGTGGGATACGCGGAGGTAAGGAGCTATGCGGAGCCGTCGATCGCGAAGGAGCGCTCGGAAGACTCGTCACGAAGTTTCCAATTGTTTTCGAACAGGCGGGCTGGTAGTATATGCGTCCCTGCACGTGTAATCCTCTACCCATGCCACTGTAGCGATGTGCCGATGCATATACGCGCGCGCACTCACAGGCATCTATATTTGCGTGTGTGTGACCTGACTGGGCTACCTGACAGGTGAATGTGAACGCGGCCAACGGAGCCACGGCCAGGCCACGGGCCACTGGCCATCGGCCCGTTCTCCTCGGCATGCTCTCTTCTCGGTGTTGTGTATGTATGTTTGTATGTGCGGGCGCGCGCGCGCGTATGCGTGTGTGTACACACACACACACACACACACACACACACACACACACACACACACACACACACACACACACACACACATTCATATATATATGCGTGACTAGTGCACGATTGAAAAAGATCTGTAAGGTGGGTCCGTCTAGTGCCTGTACCTACCGCTGCGCGGCTCTCCGTGCAACACAAACGTTTGCGGGTCACCTTTCTTTCACTTGGGAAGCAGGGTAAAGTGTAGAAGAGTGCGTATCGGAGATGCATTGGCTCCAACCTATCCGCACCTTGCGACTGTTCCTATCTCTCTCTGTGTGTGTGTGTGTGTTTGTGTGTGTGTGTGAGATGCATTCCACGCGATTCGCCTAGCCCGTGACCCCGAACGTTTTTTATTTGTATTTTTGTAAAATTGTACCCCATGAAAGGAATATCCACACCAATTTTTAGATTTTTATCTCGTCTCGTTTAGGAGTTACAATTTTCCAAAAAATGTCGATTTTCGGAAGTTTTGGAGAAGCTTAAACGCTGATAACTCCTGAACTAATTGAGATATCGAAAAACGTCGATATGTAGATTAAACATTTTTTGGAAGTATTCTCTCGTTAAAAAATGTGAAAAAATGATCAATGTTTTTTTTGCTTAAAAAAAAACGTTGACATTGAAGATTTTGTTTCGAAATTTCATAATTTTTTCATGCTTTTTAACGAGTGTGCTTGGAAATTAAAAAAAATTATACATCGACATTTGTCGATATATAATTTGAAAAATAGTTTTCACTTTAGAAGCATCCGAAGTGAAAACTATTTTTAACCCTTAGTAGTCACACTTAGCTAGAATCACGTTATAGTCATACTGGGTCCATGGGACCCAGGCGTTTTTAAATTGTTATAAATAATGAAATGATGCATTAAGCGATATGAAAAAAAATAGTGAGGTATAATTTGAACCTTGTTTAATACAAGAATATTGGTTAGAAATCAAAAATTAAATTTTAAATATGCAAACAAAAACGTGAAAAATGACTTTTTTTACAAAAATTGCTGTAGCTCTTTTAATTAGTGACCAAAAAGAATGGTCTTATAATCTGGAAACAATGTCCTTTGAAATAGACATAGCGGTTTCTGTGGAATTTTCAAAAAGTATGCTTATTCGATCCAATTTTATCTTATGTGTATGTATTAGGTGTACAAATAAGTTTTAGGACACTTCGATTTTGTATCATAACAGCTATTCTAAATTAATTCAAAGGTCCCGCTCACTTATCATAGATGGCGCTTGATATGTAGTATCGAAACGTAAAGGAGTCATAAACATAACCTATAAATTCTGTAAATTAAACATGCAGACCGATAAGCTATTTATTAGACACTGCATTCGCTATGAATTCCATCAAGGAAAAAGTGTTAGGAAAGCGTGTGAATCGATATGTTCTGTTCTTGGAGACAACATTGTATCTAAAAGTACATGTGAGTATTGGTATAAGCGATTCAAAGAAGGTGATTTCGACGTTAGTGATCGTGAACGCACGGGGCCTCCTGTAAAGGTGGACGATCAGGAACTGCAAGCGTTGCTGGATGAAAACTTGTCAGACGGAGAAACAACTTTCGGAACAGCTTGGAGTAACTCAACAAACTGTTTCTTATCGTTTAAAAGCAATGGGTAAGATTCGAAAAGGAACAAAGTGGGTACCACACTTTCTGACTCAAGAAAATAAAAACAGCCGTCTTAACATTTGTGTGAGTCTTTACAACAGGCAACATAGAAAGTCTTTCTTGTGGAAAATTGTGACCGGCGATGAAAAGTAGATTTATTTTGATAATCCGAAATGCAAATATCATTGGGTTGACCCCGGCGAGCCGACAACATCCACGCCAAAGCGCAATGTTCATTGTACCAAAGTCATGCTGTGCATATGGTGGGATATGAAAAGCGTACTGTATTATGAACTTCTCAAACCTGGTCAAACAGTTACTACCGATCGCTATTGTCATCAATTGATGCAAGTGAATCAAGAAATTGAGAAGAAACGTCCATTTTCTGGTAAAGGAAAACGTCCAGTAAAACTCCATGACAACGCGCGGCCTCATGTGGGTAAACCGGTCAAGGATACGTTACTAGCGCTTGGATGGGAAGCTGTACCACACCCGGCGTATTCACCAGACCTAGCCCCATACGATTATCATTTATTCCGGAAAATGCAGAACGATTTGTCTGACGTGCGATTCAAAACATTTGAAGAAGTGGAAAAATGGGTCGCTAAATTTCTCACCTCGCAAGACGAAAGTTTCTTTGCGAAAGGCATCCGCGAGTTACCTGAGAGATGGCTGAAGGTCATTCAGTGCGATGGAGATTACTTCGATGAATAACTGTGTTTTACTTCTTTTTTAATAAATCTTGAATTTTTTGAAAACTGTCCTAAAACTTATTTGTACACCTAATACTTTCTTGTTAGAAGTTTTTCAAAGTAATTGGGAGTCATTTAGACTAGTATAAGTATTGATCTTTACCGTCTAAACTTAAGTAACTGAACCTGTTGAGTTTATTTTTTTGAACATTACATCAAAATCTGAGGCATCAACGTTAGTTTGTCCAGTTGGTCATTGATTCATTGCTCAACAGCAGAGTGGCAAATAATGCATTACTTTTTGTAATGAATTAGCGTTTTCATTCCTCATTACATTACCCATTACAATGTAATGGGTAATTGAATTTTTTTTTACACTACAAAGTCCAATGTAAGAGTAATGGAAATATTTTACATTACAAAATGTGATGTAATGAGTAATGGACTTTCTTTACATTACAAAATGTAATGCAATGAGCAATGAATTTTTTTTACATTACTAATGCAATGCAATGTAAAAAATCTCCATTACTCATCACAGTGTAATGAGGATTATTATTCGTTTCCCATTAGGGGCAGCGGTTTTTGCACTGGGTCGATCTGACCCGATGGCAAACGAATAATAATCCATATTACCTTGTAATGAGTAATGCAGGTTTTTTACACTACATTAGAAATGTGAACAAATTCCATTCCTCATTACATTATATTTTGTAATGTAAAAAAATCCCATTACTCATTACATTACACATTGTAATGTAAAAAAATGCCATTACCCATTACATTTAACTTTGTAATGTAAAAAATGTCCATTGCCCATTACAATGTAATGTGTAATGAAGTTTGTTGTCATTACACATTACATTGCATTTTGTAATGAAAATGTTTCACATTACAAAATGTGATGAATGAGTAATGGAAATTTATTACAATACAAAATATAATGTAATGATCAATCGCGATTTTTTACATTACAAAATCTAATGTAATTAGTAACGGAAATCGTTTACATTACTGAATATAATGAAATGGGTAACGGAATATTTTTTCATTGCCCATTAAAAAAGTAATGAATAATGCATTACTTTTTCATTATAAATTTCGCAACGCTGCTCAACAGGGCCCTTCATAACGATAACACATGTAGGGAAAATTCTGAGGAAAGTACACGGGCAAAAGAAAAAAATAAGAAAGGCTTTGTTTCTCGAGAAGTAAAAAATAATCGTAGAACAATGCTGTTGAAGTTTGGAGTGCGACGAAATATTTTTAATTTCTTTTTTTTCCATATTTTCATTGTTATCTTTAATTATTCCAAACAGTTGGATTTTAGGTCTCTGATGAGGATTATTATAACTGTAAGGGGCTATACTAGTGTGAAACTTTCAAAAAATCGATTTTTTTTGCCTTTTTCGACAGTTTATACTTTCAAGAATATCCTGTAAAAATGTCAAGGCCGTATCTCTAATCATTTTATCTTGCAAAAATCGATAGTTAAATCTTTAAACGCGTTTTTTTCTCGAAATGAGATTTCTCAAGTTTGCTGACATTGTAACTCAAAGAGCAATTATCCGATTGACTTGCAATTTGAACTGAGTACTCTTGAATATATTTACTCTACAATGACGTAGGATATTTTTGATTGGATGAAAATTGACGATTCGGCATTGAAAAGAACGACCATTTTACAGGCAAGAAAACAGACTTTTTTCGTAACTGCGCCATTTTGTTCGATTTTGATATTTTTCGAAAATCCTACGTCATTGTACAGGAAACACCTTCCAGTTTAACGACATTTTTTCCTTTTTCAGTTTCAGCTACTCAATCGGACGAAATCATGTCAGCAGTGAAGGAAGTTTTTTTTTTACTCCTCCGAAGGCAGCGCACAAGTCGCTCGGATCTCAATATTTTTCTATGAAAAAAATTATGTAATATAGGTCAAATACAGCCAAATATATTCTCAATTTTCCGAAACATTTAATTGAGTACTTTTCTCCCAAAAAAATCCCGAAAATCACCCAAATTTTCAGCGTTCACACGATTTTCCTTTTCGACGTCAGATTTTCGGTCACCCTGTACATCTAGATGCGTGGGATAGAATTATATCGTACGAATTTTAATAACTGATGCCTGTATAGTGTTTTTTTTCGCCATTCGCGAGCATACATATACAGAGGTTGCAATATAGTATGCAACGAGTTCGCGCAAGGCCGATGACTTATCGGCCGAGTCGCGCAAGGTCAGCGCGCGCACGCACACATCAGCGCGCGATAGAACCTCATCCACACCTCCACATATTTTTTTTCCTCCTTTTCCTCTCTTCCATTGAACAAACCCACGAGACGCGTTTCCGATGAAAACGACGCCTCGGTGTATAGGTAAGCCGAGATCCTATCCTTGTGTCGCGCGAGGTTACAAGATGGCGGCCCGAAAGAGAAGCGCGAGAAAACGTCGCGGGCGTTGACAAGTTTGAACGCCTCGACGAGGCTGCCCGAAGTGCGTGGGACATAGACAATGGACACAGGCAAGAAAAAAAAACAAAACCTCGTCTTTTTTCGCTTCGTTGCGCTCGATCTTATCGCGTAAAGTTCAATTTCGGGCGGCCATGACAGTCGGCGACGGCAGCGCCGCGCTTTCTTCCCACTAAGCGGGAAATTGCTGAATTTTCGTAAATCACAATCTCTGTCACGCGGCGTGCTCGCGATAGAAGTGCCGCAGGTGCGCGGCCAGTGTCTTTCGGAACTGCAGTGGAAGAAGGGGAAGGGGGCGCTGGTCAACGCCGGTACCGGAAGCTTGCCGATCTTCGGACGGTAGTAATCGACGCAAACTTAAATCTCATCTCGCACAACGGACGAAAATTTGCGCAATCGCGTTCCGGCACTTTAGTACACTACACGCGGGTATGCGGAAGAGTAGGACAGTAGTGAACTGGCTCTTGAGTACGCGGGACCAGGATGTCCCCGATGACTGCGTGTGTGATTCATATGGCGTGCGCTTAAAATAGGCTCGACGACTTTTATCGTTACTACGCATACTTTTAATAATGATTATTATTTAAAAAATTCAACAATTGTTAATCTTAGAAGATTTAATAATAATAATGAAAGATTTTTGTAAAAAAACTTGTACAGCAAGTTGTGCAAATAAAACTCGATTATTATCATTAATAATAATGAAAGATTTAATAACAATAATGAAATTTTTATTAATTATTATTGTTATTAAATAATTTTTATTCAACTTTTAATAATTCTTATTATCAAAATCTTTTAATTACTATTACGATTATTTTTACTATTATTACTTTCCATAATGAAAGAGTAATTCTTAAAAGATTTAATAATAATTATTATTATTAGTACTATTATTATTATTATTAATTTCCATAATGAATTATTATCCATTTGGTATTGATTTCCATAATAAATCCATTAATTTCCATAGGTGTATTTATTTACGCGCCTATTTCCATAGTTGCACACACAGGCACGCACGCAACTATGGAAATAAGCGCGACGCATATGTCTCTCGTAAGATTAACGATAATCGATATACGTGATATTTTCGAAATATCTCGTATAGCCCGGTCTATAAATACGCGTGTATATTTCGCGTACCAGGGAAACGAGTCATTTCCCCCTCCCGAAGCCAGCGTGTCAACGCGACTTCAGAATAAAAAGAAAAAAAATGTTTAAACTATTACGGAAGCTGCAGTTTGGTCGGACCGTCCGGAGATCGTAAACAGGACGGACGAAATATGCGTGTGTAGAATAGCGATCGTGACGGTGGGTGTACGCAACGCGACGCACACGTATAGATACGTGTGTAGGCTATGAGACTTGGACGGGGCGAAGCGACGGATAGGCTTTTTACTAGAGATTTACACAAGTGGGTTGAACTTTTAGCCCGTTCGCGACGTCCTCAAATCGGAAGAAACGCGATCGCGAAGAGCGCGAGAGAAGGGGGGAGGGGGAAGGCTCGTGAGGTGAGATACCGATGGAATGTCGATGATATACCTGAGTCGGAGAGAGATAGCCACGAATAGCAGGCACGCGGGCACGCGTGAGACGGAGATAGAAGAGAGAAAGAAAGACAGGCTATTCGAACAATGTTGTACACGCCAGTCTGTGCGGTCGCGAGGTAACCTTCGTAACCTTTTGTAACCTTTGTACGTTTTCTCTTCTTTCTGTCTTCCCCCTCACCCGCGGTCGCCGCCTTTGTTTCTTTTTACCTCAGCATTATCCCCTCGACCGTACGGATTTGGAACGAGCTCGCGGAGTCCCGCACCGTCGTCGCCACCACTGAACCGAAGAGTTTATAATACACTGGCGCGCGAACGGGATACTTTTCTTTCGTGGTAACACGCGCGCGCCCCCGATTCTCTGTATATTTCGTTGTCACTGATTTGCCACCGTGTTCGAGGATGTTCACGAAAACAGCGCAAGAGCAAGAGCGCGACTCGGAGTGTTTTTGTGTGGATGGCTCGCAAGGCGGGACGCACTTCGCCCGTGCGAGAGACTCCGTTCGACTGCGTTCCGCGGGGCAAAGGAGAACGGACCGTGTGAGAGGCAACTGTGCTGCCACCTCAACAACGCCCCCACACACTCTGAACTCGTCGCGAGCCACCCCCCCCCTGGCCGGCAAGCGCTCGGCGGACAACTTATGCTGTATCGTCGCGGGAGCCGCGAACTCGTAGTTTGCTTTTTTGTTTTGCGGAGTTCGATGTTGCGATTGCGTTATATGCTGAAAATAAATTACGTTTTATTGGAGAAATCAACTCGCATCTTATGTTTATGAGATTTTGATCGTGATTGGAGGGGGGGGGGGGGAGGGGGTGCAATTAAGGGGAGATATACACCTAGGAGCCGGAAAAAGGTCATTTTTGTGAATTTTTTCAAGGAAAACTATTTGAAATTTCGGATTGGGGTTTTAATGATCTAAAAGTATATACATTTAAAAATGTTTAATTTTCTTTATTTAAAAATATCAAAAATATACAAGGATATTGTATGATCCTTGGAACGTCATAAAAAAATCTGCGTATACGATACCCACTGGCGTTTCTTTAAAAAACATCTGAAAAAAAAACCAAAAAGATTATTAAATTAGATACTATAATCTAGTGCTTGTCGTAGGAGATTTTGAAAATATCGATTTATGACAAAATGGCGGACGTTTGAACATAAATAGTAATTTTTGGGCCAACAATTAGTTACTGTTTTGCCTATAAAACAAAAACTAAGTAGCGGCAAAAAAAATCCTATGACAAGTACTAGATAATGATGTATAGAATAACCACAAAAAACCTCAAGGCAATCGGTTAATTGGTTTTCGAGGAATTTTGGGTACCGATTTGAAAAACGTGGTTTCGAGAAAAACGCGTTTGAAAATTTGGGAACGAATAAATCATGAAATTTGTCAACTTTTATGGAATCATCGATACCAGGCCCATAGTGTAGGTCTTCTACGGTCGACGGAATGTTCATAGCTTCTAAATCCTTGACCTCGACCATCTAGGTGTATATCTCCCCTTAAGGCCGGAGCTTGAAAATTAGAAGATCCGAAATATCGTTTTTTTTTATTGCTTAAGGAGGTTGGAGCGCTTCAGTTGAGTCAAATGACGGTTTATTAATTTTTTTTTCAATGAACCTCAAAAAAATGCATACGCGATACAGATTCATTCTCTATATGTTATTTTTTTTAAATCTATCATTAAAGGGCAAAATTATGCCTTTTAATATTTCTATTACGTAAATTATAAAAACTTTTGTGATACTACCAGCTTGAAAAAGTATAACATTATCGAGGATTATTATGAAAAAACTACGACAACGAATGTTTTATACAATTCACAATGAAATTTTGAGTAATCTATAATTATGCCTGTTTATATCTACGTCACGAGCTTATTGGCCCATGGTTTACGATGGGCAAGATGAGGATTCTTTTTTTCTAAATGTTTACAAAGGTTCAGTTTGCGTTAATCCGTTGTTAGAAATGGTCTATCTTGGTACTAAATAACAAAAAAAAATACATAACCTTTAGTGTGAAAGTCTTGCCCATCTAACCGCACGTTAAATGACATACATTAAGGGCGGGGTAAAGTATTAAAAAATTTTTTTTTCATTTTAAAATTTTTTTTTAAATGAATGCATAATATATCAAGAATATTGTGTTAAAATTTCAAGTCGATCGGAGTAAAATTAACGAAGTTATGAGTATTTGAGCGTCTATTGCTCCATGCCGTTCTCTTCTCTTCTGCGTTTTTCAAACCGTTTTTCTGAGACTTGTCATATTTGAAGTCCGTGTGCACGATAACTCAAAATCTACTGGACCAATCGCTTTGAAATGTTGCACAGTACTTCTTCACATAATTCATCAGGTATTGTTGAGAGCTTTTTTGTGTTTTTTTTTAATAATTACTAATTTTTCAACAACAAATTAGCCGATTTTTTTTAGCCAAAATCGGGTTTTTGGCTCCCAAGTGCTACGAAAAATCGAAAAATCGAAAAAAAAAATCCTCCCGTCATTACCTCGAGAAACATCTCCTTTAACAAATGCATTTTGATTTTTTTGTTTCAGATGATTCTGTTGCGAGTTATGGTGCACACCGCAAACCAACTTTTTTTCGAGGCGCCTCCGGGGTTTAATTTTCACTCGCTCAATTTTGAATATTTTGCAATGCAAATTTAGGAGAATGTTGTTCAAATGTTACTTTATTATATGTAAATTTTTCAATAAACGAACACTATTCGGTACGCCAAAAAAAAATCTTAAAAACATGCCTTTTTTTCGCCGAATTAACTTTACCCCGCCGTTAAACTATTTTTTATCTCTGGTGTTTGGTAGTGGAAAAAGTTTAAAAAATTCGTTAAGACTCAGTATAGTCTAAACAATTAAATGTATTTTTTATTCAATTTAACCTTGGATTGTGGCTAACGCTCCAACCTCCTTAAATCGATAGATAAACTATGCAAGAATATATTTACAAAGTTACGGGGGCCAATTGTTAATATTTTCGAAGATACAAGGCAAAAAGCAGAGGAGCGACTGATATTTGATACTAATATTTCCTCCTATTGAAAACTTTGAAGCGCGTTGTCTCCAGTTTTCATTTTCACGATTTTTCCAAATTGGCGTGATAGTGATAGCGTGATAGCAAAAAAAACTAAACGACCTTTTGAATCAAACCGAAGTTTATTTTCTTCAGTATGAAAATCTCTTTTAAGTGAATTAAAAAAGCCGTTGAAAAAGTCTTTTTAAATAATTTTTATAGCACGTCAAAGTGTTTTTTATAACACATTTTTTTCAAACCTGAGAAAAGTTATAATTTCACGATTTTCAGCTTTTTCTTAATTCACCCAGACAAAAAAATATATGGCAATGGAACATTTTATTGGTTTTTTAGTTTCAGTCAAGAATTACGAGCTGCATCTTTTCCACCTGTCTGTAGTCATTTATTGTTTCGTGTTGAATTTTTTTTTTAATACATTTCAAATATACGTGACATAATACCTCAATGTTTGCTGGGCTCACTTGATTGTGCCCGTTTAAAAAATTTCCGAATAAACGCTTTTTTTGACCTTCTAATTCAGGCTTAAGGCAGTATTCTAGTCTAGAAGTATTTTTTTAGGTACTCTTGTGAATATGTCCTCAACAGGATATTTCGAAATTCCCAATATTCACGCCAACAAACGAGACCAGAATAACATCGACCGGTCGGAGCTACAAACTTGAGAAACTTCCGAGGAAGCTAGAACTACTCGCAAGGAAGAACGAGTTTCGGGAAATCATCATTTCGAAGTCGCGGAAGGCACACTTTACGAGGCTGGAATGACCGATTAATAAAATGTAGGTACAACGTGCCATTATACCGCTTAGATAGTTGCGGCCAGAGGTGGTTTATACACTAAGCCCGCTTGGCCCGGGCCTAGGGCACCGCGGCAAAAGGGGGCGCCATGCGTCGGCAAGATCTGCAAGTAGCGCTCTCACTTCTCTCGTCTACCCATATAGTACTGATCTTAGGCATAGGGCGCCAGCTTTTGTAAACCGCCCCTGGGGTTGCGGTTGTCTGAAATTGTACTCAACACTTTAAGGGGTAAGGCCACTGTAAATTTTTTGAAAAATCGATTTTTTTTTATTGGCTTAAAAAATAGTTTAAACCCTCTAGTTTAAAAATAGTTTAAATCCTTTTAACTTCTTTTTTTAATTTTTTCGAATAAAAAACTATTCGCAAAACTTTAAACGCGTTTTTCTCGAAACATGGTTTTTCAAAATGGCACGCAGCATAACTCGAACAATTTTCATTTTTTTTACTTGAAATTTTAACCAGATGTGAACATTTACATTATCTTGAGAATGTCGATCGGAATTTTCAAGAACTTTATTTATTGATTTTTTATTAACAAAAAACTTGCCGTTTTTTTCGTCAAAAATCAATTTTTTTTTTCAAACGCACGCCAAATCCACAAAAATTGATACTTTTTAAAATCCGATCGACATTCTCTAGCTATAGCCCTCTAGATTAATGGTTTTTTTTTGTTCTAGATTCAAAAGTGCACCAGTGGTGCTGCGTGCCGCGGAGCCCTGGAAGCAAAACATGTCCCGGGAAGATAGCTGTGGAACCGCCATTTTGTTTTTTTTTTACTGTAAAAAAATTTTATAATAAAGTTTAATGTATGCCCGATAACACCATTAAAAGTTTTTGTTCAAATACCTTCAATTTCGGAAGCAAAAAATTAGTGAAAAAACCTTTTTTTTTGGGCCGTTACAGTGGCCTTACTCCTTAAGGCGGGATATACATTTACAACGATCTAAAAATCGATTTTTTTCTTCTTTCAACGATAGAACATCCGTCATTGAACTAAACTTAAGTGACTGATCGAAACATGTCGAATATTTTCCCAAAGTTTCAAAACGGAATTCGAAAGACTTCAAACGTTACAGCCCGTCAACACTGAGCCTCACCGCTCGGATTCGGAGCGTGCGTGAACTTCAAACGCGTTTTTCTCAAAACTGCATTATCGAAAGTGGCTTGCAGGATTACTCAAAAACTATTGAGCCGATTGAGTTGAAACTTGGCAATATTGATAATATTGGTACCTTCTACTTGACGGGAATTCTTTTTGAAAAATTGGAAAAAACTACTTTTTTAATCCACATTTTCCAGAAATGTTGCGTGAAATGTTGATTTTTTTTTTGTAAATGCGTGCCATTTTCTCAAATTTGCATTTCCTTCATTTTAACGGGCCAGTCCACTTTGAAAATTTCAAAAAATCGAAAGCAAACAGGACTTAAAGAAATCGACGATGATGAGCAATCAGAAGGGATTTTGTACGGTGCAGGAATTGCCGATTGAGTTTAGGTAAGAGTTTTTCATAGTATAAACTTTAACCGCGTCTTTCTCGAAACAACGTTTTCAAAGTCTAGCTCCATCGTACAGTACTACCTCTCTAAGAGAGCCCTCGCTAAGAGAGAATTTCCCCGCCGTTCCGCTTGAGCGCATTTTATGGCTTCCCCCACCTAGCTCGAGCTGTCCAGTGTACCCGAGGCCTCTCGAGTTTGTCGCGGACAACTCGATAAGAGATCGCGAGCGATTCAGAAAATCGCACGTCACACGATTGTCAAATGGATAATATTCCTTTGTATAATAATATATACGTTTAAGCCGTAAAGTCGGAGAAAAAACATGCACCATAATTAAATTTCAAGTAGTAATTTAATGCAAGTAAAATATATTTTAATAGACATTAACACAGCATAGAATATTATTGATATTGATAAAAATTATCGAGGCTACATTATACTAGAGATATGTTTATGAGTAGTAGTAATAAATGCAAATATCGTACAGCATATCTAAAAATGAAACATTTATACATATATATACATTGTATATTTCAACTTGAAGTATATAGACAAGATAAATTGTTAGTTACATTTTTTTGTACACTATATATTTTCGAGTTTCGATAACGAATATACTACGTATATTTTTGCGAACAATAAGATAATTCAACAATTATTGAAAGTCTTACAAATGTTTCCTTCATATGTGTTATGATATTGCAACAACAAAATATACCAAACAGCAGAATAAAAAAAACGCGAAGAAAAAGAAAGATTTACACATCAATATTCAATGAGATATACTTACGCATGAAACGACGAAACGCCAGTACACTTTCCGCAACTCGTTTACAGTTTTCTCAACACTTTCGTTCGCGCTCTCTTATCGAGTTCGAGTGGAGAAACACATACACGCTACCACATGTGCGATTTTCGAGCGCGCTAACCTAGCGGTGGGGGAAGGCTTCGGCGACGAATTTCTCGAGAATTTCTTCCCCTAACCGCCCTAGACCGCTCTCTTAGAGAGGTAGTACTGTATCTCTAAAACTAATAAACCGATTCTCTTGAAATTTGAACCACATATTGTAAACATGATTCGCAACAAGATAACCCTCGATGGTTTTAAAATTTTGATTTTTACTCTTTTTTTGCGAAAAACTGCGAAAAAACGCGTTAAAACAAACTTTTTCCGTTTTTCATCTGCCATTTTTTTATTTTTTGATAAAACTTTATATCCGAGGGTCATTTTGTAGCTGGTGTCATAATGAATCTAATGGACTTTGATTTTTTTGTTTCAGACAAGCCGTTGCCGAGTTGTGATGGAGCTAGCCCACCTATTTTTGAGGCGTTACGTTAAACTATATTTTTTGTACTTAAAAATGAATAAAAATGGGTTAATTTTTTTTTAAATGTATTTCAAGACTTTATTTATCAACCCGCCAACTTTTATATTCATACACGGAAAAAAAATAACCAGCGAAAATCACAGTATAAACCGCATAATAAACAGGGTGCCATATTTCATTTTACAGTAAAACAGAGTAATGTAAATCCTGTCTTACAAAAATGACGAATTTTCCTGTACACACTGAGATTTTTACAGTTACACTGGCTTATTTACAGTTCGGTATTGTGAATACATCAGTGTTCTCAGTAAAATTATTCAACTGTAAAATTTACATGAGATCACTGATTTTTATATTCTTTATAGTTTTATAGAATTACTCTTTTTTCGGAATTTCGTGACGTTATCTGTGCACTCTGAGATTCTTACAGTTACACTGATTTATTTACAGTTTGGTATTGTGAATAAATCAGTGATTTCAGTAAATATATTCAACAGTAAAATTTGAATGAGGTCACTATTTTTTATACTGTACGTAAATGAGGCACGAGGCCAGGGCACAAAGGATTGCCAGTTAGTAGTGCGTGGTTGATGGGACGCGAACATCGAAATTTGTGCGACAGAATTCAAGAAATTATAAAGAAAGAGAGAATTTTTTTTCTTAAGGTACGTTCTTGTCTAATTGGGACTTGTCTCGCGCGTGGGGTGAGGCACGTGGCCAGGACACAAAGGATTGCCAGTTAGTAACTGCGTGGTCGATAGGATGCGAACGTTGAAATTTGTGCGACATAATTCAAGAAATTATAAAAAAGAGAGAATTATTTACAAAAAGGTGCGTTCTTATGTGTGACTGATTGTTTTATATTTTCTACACATTTTTTTCAAACTTCTTTTATGGATAAACTTTTTTTTGTGTGTCTACATAAACTCTGTCGATATAACTGGCGCATTCATTGTACATAATACAGATTAACCAGCTGTCAAATTACAAGTTTTGTTATTGGGAGTACAACTTTGCAGTGACCGTTTTTTTCAAAAGTTTAAGGCTTTATTATAAAAAAGTGGCTACATATTTTTTAATCAAAGTACTGCCCGTCGCTAGCTACGACCTCGGCCCATCTTTCAGGTAGCATTCGAATCCCGCGTCGATAAAAGTCTTAGTTCTTGGAGGCAATCCAGGAATCGACCCAATTTTTGACTTCTTCGTAAGTACCGAAGTGCTGGTCAGCCAAATCGTATGCCATTGACCGGAACAAGTGATAGTCGGAAGGGGCAATGTCTGGAGAGTACGGCGGGTGGGATAAAACCTCCCATTTCAGCGTTTCCAAGTACTTTTTCACGACATTTCCAACATGGGGTCGGGCATTGTCATGCTGCAGTATCACCTTGTCATGTCTTTCGTTGAATTGTGGCCGTTTCTCTTTGAGTGCCTTACTCAAGCGCATCAACTGACGTCGGTAGAGTTCCCCTGTGATGGTTTCGGATGGTTTGAGCAGCTCATAGTACACAACGCCCAGCTGGTCCCACCAGATACACAGCATCACTTTGGATCCGTGAATATTCGGTTTGGGCGTCGATGACGAAATCTGACCAGGCAGTCCCCATGATTTTCGGCGTTTAGGATTATCGTAGTAAACCCACTTTTCATCTCCAGTCACAATCCGGTGCAAAAATCCCTTCCTTTGTTGTCTTTGGAGCAGTTCCCGCAAATGCTGAGAATTCGGCTCGTAGGTTGCCATGTTTGAGTACCAATAACTTTATAATGCATACACGTATCCGTTAGCTTTTTTAAATTGTTTACATTGGCAGAGCCTCTAGTTAAAAAGGCCACTTTTTTTATTGACCTAGGGCCACTACTTCGGCCGCAGTGGCTCTCTAAGTAAAACGGTCACTGCAAAGTTGTACTCCTAATAAATTTATATTACAGTGTTGAACTGTCAAAATTTACCTTTGACTACACCGTATTTTGGACTGTGTGTTCCAGTAAAAGATACAGTAGAGCGGTTCTAGTCCAAAGAGGACAGTATAGGAACTGTAATTATTTACTTTGAGCACACTGTATTTTGAGCACTGTGTTTCAGTAAATACCGCTGTGTAGTCGCTCGAGTCCAATGCGAACTGTGTAGCCCCTGTATTTTGTACTATTTCTTTTTTTCCATGTATCTTTTACAAAATCCTCAAAAAAAAAATCGCGAAAATAGCCTTTTTCGTGGCTCGGAAGTAAACTGGCCCCTTAATTACCGTCACATATATACATGTTCTAACTGAAAAAATGTTTGAACTTTTTTGCAAATCAAAGTCTACGGGAAGCTAGACTGCACGCTAAATCACTACTCCCGCGGCGACCTTGCTGTAACACTCTGCCACAGCTCCGCCATTTTGATGATGAATTAATTTAAAAAAAAATTGTTTTCTATACTTAAATAAACTAGTAAAGTATACCTAAAGTTTAATAATTATAGGATAATTATTTGTTAGTTTAAGAAATCCCTCAATATTGCTTATTTTTTTCCTGTCTAAAGGTATATCTCGCCTTAAGGGGTAAGGCCACTGTAAATCTTTTGAAAAATCGATTTTTTTTTATTGGCTTAAAAAATAGTTTAAACCCTCTAGTTTAAAAATAGTTTAAATCCTTTTAACTTCTTTTTTTAATTTTTTCCAATAAAAAACTATTTTCAAAACTTTAAACGCGTTTTTCTCGAAACATGGTTTTTCAAAATGGCACGCAGCATAACTCGAACAATTTTCATTTTTTGTACTTGAAATTTTAACCAGATGTGAACATTTACATTATCTTGAGAATGTCGATCGGAATTTTCAAGAACTTTATTTATTGATTTTTTATTAACAAAAAACTTGCCGTTTTTTTCGTCAAAAATCAATTTTTTTTTCAAACGCACGCCAAATCCACAAAAATTGATACTTTTTAAAATCCGATCGACATTCTCTAGCTATAGCCCTCTAGATTAATGGTTTTTTGTTTTTTTGTTCTAGATTCAAAAGTGCACCAGTGGTGCTGCGTGCCGCGGAGCCCTGGAAGCAAAACATGCCTCGGGAAGATAGCTGTGGAACCGCCATTTTGTTTTTTTTTTACTGTAAAAAAATTTTATAATAAAGTTTAATGTATGCCCGATAACACCATTAAAAGTTTTTTTTCAAATACCTTCAATTTCGGGAGCAAAAAATTAGTGACAAAACCTTTTTTTTTGGGCCGTTACAGTGGCCTTACTCCTTAAAGGACCATCACAGTGTAACGGGTCGAAAAATAGCTGATTTGCGCGATTTTTTTCGATGGTTAATTTTAACCGGAATTTAAAAAGTCCGACGGATTAGCGTATTTACGCTAATCCGTCGGACTTTTTTTTATGTCATATCAAAGCACTCATGACGAACAGAAAATACTTTTTTAGACGTTTATTTTTATTTTTTTTTACACTTTATTAACGGTTGAAAATGTCTTCGAAAAAACGAAGTTCTCACGGTGTACACGGTTGTGGTCGTAAATATTATCTGAAACAAAATTTGTAAAAATATTATTAATTAGTACGAAAGCCACTATCTTGCTATGGTTTTTTCAAAATAAAAATTGATACAATGGCGGCGTTTTGAAAAAAAAAAAGTATCGAATTTAGCCAATTTTTTCGACAGTTTTTCGTCGAAAAAAATATGAAGATTGAAAAAAAGCTTCGATAGCAAGATAAAGAATGGCGTGAAGAATGTTGTGTCAAAATTTGAGACGGATAGCTTGAAAATTCTCCCTTCGAGAGTGTACACCGTTTTGAAAAACGATGTTTCGATAAAACCGTGTTTGAAGTTTGGAATCATGTCAACCGTCGATTATACAAATCTAAATATCTCCGATCACTACCAAATATTTGGTAGTGATCCGAGATATTTAGATCTGTATTTCATTTTAATAGATGACCTTGAATGACCTTGAACGACTTTGACCCTCTAATATTTTTTATGCCGCTTGAGGTGCTCCACAAGATGAGTGAAAAAAATGTACCGTTCCATTTTAAAAAGTGGAGGTGACCTTTACGGTGCGTCAGCGCCTTCATCGAAATAAAAAAAAATTGGTCGCATTTGATGGCTCCCTTCGCACCGTACAACTTTTGTCTGAAACATTTTTTTGTGACGTCGATAATTACCGAGTTATTTCGGACGGCAGAGATAAGAGGGACATCCTGTATATATAAAGGGTGTCCTGTTGTGAATTGATAATCCTGCAACTGTCGATTATGTCTTACTATATGCTGGAATTTCAGTTCAGCAAACATCCCGAGGTTTTCCAAATTTTGGGCTTCGTTATTTTGTGAAAAAAATCATCTGCTTTTGGTTTTTCACATGGCATTTCTACAAATGATATGAATCGACAATAACGAAGCAACTTTTGAAAGTAACTGGCACGCTATGCGTAGTACAGTTTTTTTGCACCGTAGTCTATCAAAGTCAGATGTTCGAATCGGTTTGTACGAAAATTCTGCATAATATATTTTTTCATAGTTTCCTTAACATTTAAGGTTAAGGGGGCTTCTCATTTTAAACGCTAAAAAAGGCTATTTTCATGATTTTTGATAGGTTTATAGTATAGGTATTGATATAAAAGTTGTTACACTTAATAAATACATAAAAAAAAAATTAAAAATCATGTATTTATGCAACCCAAACAAACTTTAAAGGCTTTTTTCTCGAAACAACGTTTTTCAACGGTTTGTTGATAAAATCTTCGAAACTACTGAACTGATCCTTATGAAATTTTAACCACCCATTCTTTACAAGTATAGCTTATAGCGCATATCAAGGATTTAAGAAAAATATTGACGTACTTTTTTGTGGTGAAATCGGTGAAAAAAACACGTTTTTTTGTTTTTTTTTCCGAAAAATGTCCGCCATTTTATTATTTTTACATATATCAAAAATCGTATGATATGCGCTATAGCCTTTAACATACTGAATCTAAAACCGTTTGATTTTTAGTTTCGGATAATCCACCTCCGAGAATTCATCAACTGGGCAAACCTACAATTTTTGAGGACATTCTTTTAACTACCATTTCCGTTTATAAATAGTGACTTAAATAAATAAAATTTAAAAAATGTATTTCGAAAGTGTATTTATTAAGTGTAACAACGTTTTAATCAGTATCTAGCATTTGAACCCATCAAAAAAAATCATGAAAGTAGCCTTTTTTAGGGTCTAAAGTGAGAAGACCCCTTAAGGCCTTAAGCCACTCTAGAGGCCGAAAAAATAGGCTTTCTGGGGATTTTTTTCAGCAAAACTACAAAATAAATCGAGATTACACAAAAGGGTGTTTACCATACATATCAGTGACTGTATGCAATCATTTTTTTGAAGCGACAAATTTTCTGGAAAGTGACAAATTTGCCTCAAAAATCGTCAGATAATTGTTAATAACAAATGAACTATGCAATATAAAAAAAAATCCTACGTACTTCCATAGACAATGTATTTTTCAAGATATATTCAACATTTCAAGTGAATCAGTTGAAAATTGTCTGTTATTTTTCCGGCCAACTTGAAAAATGCAGTTTTGCGATAAACGCTGCTCAGCCGCCAATTTGAAATTAATCGCTTCAAAAAAATTATTGTATACAGTCATTGATATGTATCATAAACACCCTTTTTTGTAATCTCGATTTATTTTGTAGTTTTTCTAACAAAAAATCCCCAAAAAGCGTATTTTTCCGGCCTCTAGAGTGGCTTAACCCCTTAAAAGACTTCCAGGAAAAACAAATAACCAAGAGTATTTTTTAAAAAACCGGTTCGAAAAAGTTATCATTTGTAGAAATGGCATGCGAAAAGCCAAAAGCAGATGATTTTTACCAGGTGTACCGGAAAGTTTGTACCGGATTTTTAAATGAAAAGACACATAATTTAAAAAAAATTAAAAATGGTATTTATTCAAAGTATTGGCCATTCGATTCTACACACTTTGTCCATCTTTCTGGCAAATGATGAATGCCATCCCAAAAGAACTGCTTGTCCTTTGAGCGGAACCATTCAACGACCCATTTTTCGACTTCTTCGAAATTTGCAAAGTGCTGCTCAGCCAGTGCGTGCCCCATTGATGCGAAAAGGTGATAATCGGACGGAGACAGATCCGGAGAGTACGGCGGGTGTGATAACACGTCCCATCCAAGCGATTTTAATACGTCTTTCACCGGTTTTGCTGTGTGTGATGGTGCATTATCATGCAACAAAATCACTTTACCGTGTCTTCGGGCCCATTCTGGACGTTTTTTAATCAATGCATAATTCAAATTGATTATTTGTTGTTTGTAGCGATCAGTATTTACTGTTTCACCAGGTTTTAGAAGTTTGCAATACACCACACGACCCTGGTCCCACGAAACACACAGCATTGTCTTCTTTCCGAAGCGATCCGGCCTTGGAGTTGATGAGCCAGGTTGGCCAGGCGATAACCACGATTTTTTACGTTTTGGATTTTCGAAAAAAATCCATTTTTCATCACCCGTCACAATCCGATGCAAAAATGACTTTCTTTCGTACCGTTGAAGCAGCATTTCACAAATGGTTTTTCGATTTTCCATTTGCCTATCATTCAGTTAATGTGGCACCCATCTTCCTAGTTTCAAAATCTTTCCCATTGCTCGTAAGCGGTCGCAAATCGTTTCTTGTGCCCCATTTAACCGTTCTGCCAATTGTTTTTGAGTTTGGGTTGGGTCTTCGTCCAATAACTCCTGCAATTCCGGGTCCACAAATTTTTTTGGTCTACCCGAACGTCTACTGTCTGTTAAATCAAAATCCCCACTTTTAAATTTTCGAAACCACGTCTCACACATTTTTACGCTTGGAGCATGCTCTCCGTAAGTTTCTACCAGCAAACGATGAGTTTCAATGGCCTTTTTCTTTTGATGAAATAAGAAAAGCAATGCATGCCGCAAATGCTCTTTGTCAGGTACGAAATTCGACATATTCACAGAGCTACAACACTATGACACTATTATTTAGTCAGAATGAAAATGAGTAGTTTTTGAAGGCTAATGACAGTAGAATAAAATGACATATATGCCAAATTATTTTATTCCATACTGATGGCTAGCGGCATCTGTCAGAAAAACCGGTAAAAACTTTCCGGTACACCTTGTATCTCGAAAACCGTGGGACTTTTACTAAACTAAAATTCCAGCATATCGGAGGACATGATCTGACCTATCGACAGTTGCAGGATTATCCATTCATAAAAGAGCACCCTATATATTCGCATTTGAACGCAACGTCGTCCAAAAAAGGAAAAAAGCAACCGAATTGAAAATATACAGGACAACGTACACAGTAAAGTACAAAGTGTTTTTTTTCTGTTCCATTTAATGAAAAAACATTTTTCTTCCGTCGATATGAGTATGTACATGAACACGATATTTATCTCAATATATTCGTGAATTGGATCTCTCTCTCTCTCTCTCCCCTAATCGCGATTTTGTATGTATGTATGTATATATTTATGTGTATATTCACTCGTCCAGTTAGCGACGATTACACACACGACACATCCAACTACTGATTATTATCGTAACAGAGTTTCGCTAAGCGGATCGTTCTTTCCGGGCCGCACTCCCGCGTGCATTTTGCATCATACGCTTACACATATATAGAAATAGAAACGAATGTAAGGGCGCATTCGCGATGAGACCTCTCAGAGAAAGGGGCACGTGTGTCGAAGCTTTCGGAACGGTTCGGCTTGTAGAATGCGCGGTCATGAGGTTCAGTGGAAAAATATTTGTACATTGGAGACGCGTGGATCGTGTCGGTAGTCGTTGCTGCTGCTTGTATATACATACAGGATGGTCCGTTTGAAGTGTCACAAGCTGACGAGTCGAAACGTAAGCATTGCAATGAAACATGTTTAATACAAAGGTTGTTCGGCTCTGAGGGTGAAAAAAAAATCGTCCGTGTTTGGGCTTGCGTGCAACTTCCGAGCCCACGTGAAGCTAAACGCCAAAAATTCAAATGAAAACCCACCTTTTCAATTGCACATACTTGTAGCTTGACTCGACACTCCTTTCAAGACGAACTAGTATTTCTGAATCAATTCTCTGAGCTACGAGACGTGGAAGTTGCACGTGGTGGACTTTGGACAATGCCAGTGCAGGCGGTATTGTTACTTTCAACTCTCTCACCTCAAAAAGCACTTAAGGGGAGATATACACCTAGATGGTCGAAAAGATCGATTCCGAAGCTACGAACATTCCGTCGACCGTAGAAAACCTACACTATGGGCCTGGTATCGATGATTCCATGTAAGTTGACAAATTTCATGATTTATTCATTCCCGAATATTCAAACGCGTTTTTCTCAAAACCACGTTTTTCAAATCGGTACCCAAAATTTCTCGAAAACCAATGAACCGATTGCCTTGAGGTTTTTGTGGTTATTCCATACACCATTATCTAGTACTTGTCATAGGATTTTTTTCTTCCGTTACTTAGTTTTTGTTTTATAGGCAAAATAATAACGAATTTTTGGCCTAAAAATCACTATTTATGTTCAAACGTCCGCCATTTTGTCATAAATTGATATTTTCAAAATCGGCTATGACAAGTACTAGATTATAGTATCTAATTGAATAATCTTTTTGGCTTTTTTTCAGATGACTTTTGAAGAAACGCCAGTATACGCAGATTTTTTTACGACGCTCTAAGGATCATACAATATCCTTGTATATTTTTGATATTTTTAAATAAAGAAAATTAAACATATTTTTGAATGTATATACTTTTAGATAATTAAAACCCCAATGCGAAATTTCAAATAGTTTTCCTTGAAAAAATTCACAAAAATGACCGTTTTTCCGGCTCCTAGGTGTATGACTCCCCTTAATGGACGAATACTCATAAATTGTTTTTTTAAAGCTTTCCAATTGAGCTTTAAGAATAGCCAATAAAAAGTGTCTTTATTAAAGAAAATGTTGATTCGAAACGTTGATGAAAAAAAAAACGTATAGTGTTTTAAAAAGCTCTCGAGATAAGCTACGATAATATAAAATGAAAAACTCCGTGTTCTCAATTAAAATGTTGACGTTGACCTTCGAATCACCTTGGCATTCAGCCCCGAGGTCAAAGTCTCGTCTTTTTTCATGCTCAGAACCAAACAACTTTTGATCGCAACCATTTTCTTATTGCAACGGTCCGAGACGTCAACTTGCAACACTTCAAATGGGCCACCCTGTATGTAAGATCGCTCTGATTTCGTGCAATCGTGTACATTCGTAGACCGTCCATCTGGTTTTTTTTCTCGATCGCACGCGCGTGCCTAATTCGCGGGGGCATTGAAGGGTCCGTGGAAAATCCGAGTTTACGTTGCGACCGCGGATGACCGTCGTTCCGCGTGAACGTCCCACTCGAATCATTCTATAAATAAAAGATAAGCGCGCGCTTGATAAACTATCAGTGAATTTGCCGCCGCCATCGTCGTAGTTTGGTCGTCGGGAAATTTCGTATCCTGCGATCACTCGTCCCGCGATGCACTCTCTCTCCCTCCTTTTTTTGTTTTTTGCTGGTTTGTTTTCCATGTCGTCCCGAGGGGTCGTCGTTATTGAATCACATTAATAATTTGCTAATTCCATTTTCCGAGATCGCCGCGTCCCGGTGCTTCTCCAGCGAAAAGATTCGCCGTCCACCTCGTCGAAGCCTCATCCGGACGTACCTCGGGCTCTCGTCACGTCCGATTTTTCACTTCGGGCCGGTCCGGAATGAAGCGATTTCGCCAGTTACGCCCGAAGACCGAGTCATCGCGATTTTTGTATCCTGCATAATTTATATTTCAGTCAATTTCTACGACGCTGCGGCGAATTTGGTGAACAATAAGCGATTGTTTTTTTTTCCCATATGTAGGACAGATTTTGAGGGGGAAAAATCGGAAAAGGCACTTTTGGGCTTGAGGGGACGGTTCAACTGGTATGTGCGCAGTAGCTAGAAAACGACGGGTTTACTGGAGACATGTTCGAGTGTGCGTATTTCGGTATTGGACAAATCGTAATACGACTAACAAGGAACAGCGCTCAAGTGTGCGCCACCGATTTTGGTCAAACTCATATATGTGAGAAAGCATTGAAAACTATTAGACACGTATTTTTTTTTATCAGCGAAAAACGGTTTTAAGGAGCGAAACCACCTCTCGAAAAAAAATCCTATATTGAAAAGAAAATATATTTTTTCTCAATATTCCTATAGTGGATTTTGCATCGCTTTACATTAGGAGAATTGTGGTTTTCGTTCCATTCAGATCGGTGAACTGCCTGTGGGTGAAACTGCAAAATCTCCCCTTGACACGCGTTTCTTTGAGGAGTGGTTTTCCCCCTAAAGGCCTTACGCCACAGTAACGGGTATAAAATCATGTGCAAAGGCCATTGCCGGGTAAGTAGGGAAAAATTGCCCCCGCAATTTCTCCAGCGAAATTAGGAGCATATTCTGAGCTATAAAAAAAAAAATTCTGAAAATTTCATCCCCGTCAACGCAATGGTTTTGGAAAAATGAATTTTTTTTTAATAAAAAAAAAATAAAAATTCCGGAAACGCTTCAGTGGATCGATTCGATTTTTTTTGGTACTTGTTACGATCAAACGTGTTCCGAAATAAAATTATAGAACATCTTACGAAAGATTAAGGTTTAAAAAAAAATAATGTTCCTTGTTTTTTTTTTTTTACTATAATCCACTTGGGGTACAATACCGAAATTTTTTTCATATAATCTTTGGGCACCTTATTAGATTATATAATTTTTTCAAAATGATCGGTTTCGTACGCCACAGTGAAAAAAAAAGAAACAGACTATATTGATATATTTTAGTTATATATCTATATAATTAAAATATATCAATAAAGTGTGTTTCTTTTTTTTCACTGTGGCGTACCTAACCGATCATTTTGAAAAAATTATATAATCTAATAAGGTGCCCAAAGATTATATGAAAAAAATTTCGCTATTGTACCCCAAGTGGATTATAGTAAAAAATAATAAAACAAGGAACATTTTTTTTTCAAGTCTAAATCTTTCGCAAGATGTTCTATAATTTTATTTCGTAACACGTTTGATCGGAACAAGTACCAAAAAAAATCAAATCGATCCACTGTACCGTTTCCGGAAATTTTTTTTTTTTTTATTAAAAAAAATTCATTTTTCCAACACCATTGCGTTGACGGGCATGAAGTTTTTAGAAAATTTGTTTTTTTTTATACCTCAGAATATACTCTAAATTTCGCTGGAAAAAATGCGGGGGCAATTTTTCCCTACTTACCCGGCTATGGTCTTTAACCATTTTTTTTCGTATGAAAAAGTGATTCACTCATAAAATTAATTACACATCTATTTAGTATGAATATCAAGCTGTTAGAAGATGTATATATTTTTTTTCGTTGTACAAAATGCCCGACTACTCGAAACTTCTCGAAACAGCTTTTTTCCAATTGGCGTGACAAATACCTTCAACAATTTTCACTCGATTTACTTCAAATTTAAAAGTTATGTTCCTAGTTGCATTTCGCAGAAAAGTACGTACGGAATTTCTGATTAATCGAAAACTTTTAATTTGATGAGCAGTTTATGAGCAGTTATAACGAAATTTTTCACTGAAAATTCATTTCTGAAGTTCAAATACCTACAACTTTTGAATAAAACAATATTTTTTAAATTCCGTACGTCCTTCTCTAGATATTCTGAAGTAGATTAACGAGAATTTTGGTTTTTTGTTCTATGTAAAAAATTATGGATGCTAAATGTCACGCCGCGGAGCGCCTAAAAAAAGATTTTTGTACATCGAAAAAAAATATATATATTTTCTAACAGCTTGATATTCATACTAAATAGATGTGTAATTAATTTTATGAGTGAATCATTTTTTCATACGAAAAAATTGTTAAATTCGCACAAGATTTTATACGCGCTACTGTGGCCTAAGGCCTTTAAGTAATCCGCTCGCCAAGCTTCAAACCATAGGATTTTCATTTTTTTTTAGCTTTACTAAATGTATTAATAATCGTCTCTGTAAAATATCAGGGTCGGCTATGGACCTAATTACGGAGAAAAAAATGATTGAAATTGCGTATTTTTGTTAAGGCATTCCGAGACGACACGCAAAAACCCAATTTCCGGTTGCTACAATAGTGTACACAATAGTGGAAATCCGTCAGATTCTTAAAAATAATCAGATTTACAAACTTGATACTTGTAATAATCTAATGCTTTTAGAAAAAATTACGCTTATTGACCTAATTTTTATGTAATATGAAGTTTAATTTGAACTTCCGGTATTGAATTTATTACCACTTGCTACGATAAAGAGACGTGACAGCAAGGCAACAGCTGACTGTAGTTCTAACCTCATCTCACTCATTCGAATTTCCACACATATTTCATTTTTAAGGAGTTTCGGTACGGGCGATACAATGTTGCCATGCTAAACCATGTTAAAAACATAAAAAATTTCAAAATGCTCAGAATTTTATAAAATTTCGTGAACATATTCTTTAGTGCCAAATTTGACAATACAAATTTTTTCAGATTTTTCTTCTGCACAGTTATCGAGTAAGTTAACACTAAAGTTCACGTGTATAAGCATAGCATTTCCATATATACAGGGTGTCCCAAAACTCAACGATAATCTGAGACCGGATGAAACGCCAAGTTATACCAGTTCTGGGAAAAATAAAAAAAAAATCCATATCACTCAGTTCAGCGATAATAGACATTTTTTAAAAAAAGTTGAAATTCGACACCCTTGGTCGCATTTTCAAGTCCTGTGATTACCAATGTCACAATTTCGCTGTGATTTTTTTAATTTCGTGATCTTCATTAACGATGCTATTAATCGCAACCACAAATTAATGCAAAAAACATTGTTAATTTAATAAAATAAGTTAAGTTTTAGTGAGTCATGGTTCACAAAAATATTGTTACTTAACTTTGACACTTCATTTTGAAAAAAAAAATGTACTACACTACCCTTGGCAAGTTATTTCAAAAGATGGCGCATTTAATCAAGATTTCAAAATGGTGCAACACTTGCCACTTTTCTTGCCATTAAAAATTTTATTTCTTATTTTTTTCAAATTGAGCTCATTTTGAACAACTCAACTTTAGGAATTTTTGTTACTAAAATTTGTTATTTTTTGTTTCTGGTCTGAAATAAAATTATTATTTTTAGTAAAGAGGTAATTGAGTCAGTTAATAACCAATTTTTATTGTAAAAAACATATGTTTTTTACAATAAAAATTGATTATTAACTGACTCAATTACCTCTTTACTAAAAATAATAGTTATTTCAAAAGATGGCGCATTTAATCAAGATTTCAGAATGGTGCAACACTTGCCACTTTTCTTGCCATTAAAAATTTTATGTCTTATTTTTTTCAAATTGAGCTCATTTTGAACAACTCAACATTATTAATTGACTCAATTACCTCTTTACTAAAAATAATAATTTTATTTCAGACCAGAAACAAAAAATAACAAATTTTAGTAACAAAAATTCCTAATGTTGAGTTGTTCAAAATGAGCTCAATTTGAAAAAAATAAGAAATAAAATTTTTAATGGCAAGAAAAGTGGCAAGTGTTGCACCATTTTGAAATCTTAATTAAATGCGCCATCTTTTGAAATAACTTGCCAAGGGTAGTGTAGTACATTTTTTTTTTTCAAAATGAAGTGTCAAAGTTAAGTAACAATATTTTTGTGAACCATGACTCACTAAAACTTAACTTATTTTATTAAATTAACTATGTTTTTTGCATTAATTTGTACTTGCGATTAATAGCATCGTTAATGAAGATCACGAAATTAAAAAAATCACAGCGAAATTGTGAAATTGGTACTCACAGGACTTGAAAATGCGACCAAGGGTGTCGAATTTCAACTTTTTTTTTTTTAATGTCCATTATCGCTGAACTGAGTGATATGGATTTTTTTTAAATTTTTCCCAGAACTGGTATAACTTGGCCTTTCATCCGGTCTCAGATTATCGTTGCGTTTTGGGACACTCTGTATAGATATACATTGCGGGCATAAAAAATCTGCTTTAATGCTTAATTACTCGATAACTAAGTAGAAGAAAATTTTGGAAAAAATTTGTGTTGTCACACTTAATTTTGAAGAACATTATCACCAAATTTGATCAATTTCTTAGCATTTTGACTTTTGTACCGAAACTCCTTAACCGACATATTTCGCCGACACAAATTTTCCATGCTTTTTACTAGTCGTGGCCCGAATACAATGCTTTGTATTTCCCGCCTTTGACATTGACAGATCGACGTTGAAGAGGATAGAGCTTAAACTCGCCTGGTTGAGTAAAAAGGGACGTAGATAGAACCAATATTGCCAAGTATCAAACCTAGAAATACTGCGTGAATCGTTGGAATAACTATTTTTAAATGTTTCTAATAAAATGTGAACATTCATTCAACAGTTTACACATGGAAAATTTTAGTTATTACAAATTATTTTTGTTCCATATGTTAAAAATATAAATTGTAGAAGTCTCAAGTATGATCAGTGGTATGACTAGTATGAAGCGATAGGACTACCTTGAAACTCTTTATCCATTGATAGAAAAAATACATGTCTGATGGTTTCCAGTGCTTTATCTCATATATGAGGTTCGACAAAATCGAAGGCAGGCACTCAAGTGATGTTCCTTGTAAGTCTAATATTACATGTGCATAAAATCATCCGATACTCTGCCATGCAATCTGTAAAACATAGAGAGGACCTGTTTCGACTCCCCCTGATAGTCAGGGAGAACAGACACGTGAACAAAACGTCCAAAGTGCATTTCAACAAAGCAAATTCGTTGCTATAATTTCACCGTGTTTTCGGACTGAGTTTCTCGCACGACCGGGCAAGGCTAATGAATCAGTGGTCCCGAATTCGTAGCGTTACTATCTTACAAGGAACATCCCTCAGGTGACATACTT
This sequence comes from Ophion obscuratus, assembly GCA_964007375.1. Taxonomy (NCBI): domain Eukaryota; kingdom Metazoa; phylum Arthropoda; class Insecta; order Hymenoptera; family Ichneumonidae; genus Ophion; species Ophion obscuratus. The sequence continues at coordinate 32,811,614 of OZ023315.1, forward strand.
CGATTTCGTTGAAATTTGGATATGTTATAAAGCACCGAAAAGTAAGCGATACGTATTTTTTTTTATCAACTTTCAACTTATCAACTTATCAACATTCACTCAAGAATGGGAATGTTTTCCGTTTTTCGTCGATAACGTTTTAACGGTACGAGATATTAAAAAATTTCAAATTCCAACAATATTTATTTTTCTGTGCACTATACATTGGAGATGAGAACGATAACGTTATCGACGAAAAACAAAAAACACCCCTATTTTCGAAGGTTCGTTTCACCTCTTAAAACCGTTTTACCGCCGATAAAAAGAAATACGTATCGCTTACTTTTTGGTGCTTTATAACATATCCAAATTTCAACAAAATCGAAGGGTGTCACCTGAGTGATGTTCCTTGTCAGTTCACAGCGAGTCCCACGCCTGCAGACCAATCGCTGCCGTTAATTACCGAGTTCTCGTTCAAACATTCGATACCCGCCATTTGTCTCCGATATGGTTCATATTCTCGCTATGTCTGAAAGACTCGTGCTCAGTGTCCCCAAAATTTCAATTTCTGAACGCGAACAAAACCGAACAGAAGGATCGTAACACTTTTTAGATGAGTCACGCCGCATCTGTGTACTTTGGGTCTATTCATTCAACTGTGAGTAAGATCGTGATTGATCCGCTGATCGAGGCTACGCTCAAAGCGTTCGACTCTAGCCCAGGTGCCTGACGGCTGGGAGCTTACCGGCGGACGGGCCAACCGATCTGCGGAACAGCCAAATACTTCCTGGCTGGCAAAGACCATGTAGAGAAACCCGTCGGTATCTTTTTCCTGTTGATAGAGCTGCGCCATGGTGGTGCTGCCGCTAGCCATGCTCCGTTGATTCACCAGCACGAAGAAGGCCTGGGTCGGATGCAGTTGGAGTCTGCGTCTGATATCGGAAAGAAAAAGTAGATCAGACGGACGTGTTCAGCCACGACAATCGAAAGAGGAATGCAAGGCGGATGCCTTATAATCTTGATGAGTTCTGCTACAGTGAGATGGTCCGGCACGAGGAATTTGGATTTGTCCAACAGGGGTAGTTGCTTCTCGCCGTAATATCGTTCCACAATTATCGGGATTTTATTCGGATGTCGTTCCCGTATCAATTCCACGTCCGCGATGCGTTGAGCTTCGGGGAAAAAAACGACAGTGAGCAACAAAGGGAAATGCTTTCTTCTTTCTCGTTTTCATCGTCTTACCGAAGGAACGCTTTTCCTTAAACGTCTTTGGCGTGAGGCTCATCTCGACGGATTTTCAATCCGTTCGAAGTCACCAGAGCAGCACTCGGATCACTGCGACGCAGTTCGCGTTTGTGACAGTTTTTTCTTCGACGACGCAATCGTTCGGATTTCGTGCGCCAGCGAAATGAAAATCGAGCTCGACGACACTACGAGACAACGCACGATCAGCTGAGCGACGGGCAGTCTCGTTTTTTTCGTCTCCGTTGCTTTTTTTTCCTTATTATCGTCGCGACGGACGAATTTTAATTGTCGCGCGATTGCCGTTGTACGTGGGACTTGGTGGTCCTTCCGAATCAAAATAAATACAGTGTCGCGCGGACTGTGAAGCTCTTTACGCGCATTAGAGAGATCGCTGCCTTCTGCCAAGTATCCTCCCCTCCTGCGACAACCCACTCCTAGCTAAGCGGCCACGAGAGTGGGGGGCGATTTCATCCCGAGCGCTGCGGCCTGTCATCGAGTGCGTTGTGCAGTGGCCAAAGGTCAAACTATTTAAAATGGCGGTACCGATCGGCAGGATGACACATAACCTCGTTGCTTGGTTGTTTTCAACATTTCACGATTCTAGTGTAAATCTCGATGAAATGTTATACATTCCGTTAATTGTTGAACACGGTAAACAATGATCATTCGAATGGCGACGTTCGAAAAGCCTCCAGCGACATCTAGCAGCAGTCAACGTTTTCCACGTAGCCACTAGATTTGTTACCGACCGTCGGTAAGTTATTACCAATAGTCGGCAAAGAAGAGCGCTTCATCGTTATCGACCGCCTATGAATGTTTTCTAAGGCCCACGTGAATTTTTCCTAAAATTCCGAAACGTCGACAGTTCGTGCTGAAAATAGCGCACAATTTTTTTTTATCGATTGGACTTGGCCGAGATGAGATAGCACGAGTGGACAGATCGATAATAAGCGCCCTCTCGCGGCGGTAGTTTGACAGCGGAAACTCCAGTCGCTGTGTATTTTGGCTACGCTTTTCGCATTTTTCCGTACAAATAACTCATTCGATTCCCGTGTAACAATAATCGTCGCGTTCTTCAAGATGTCGACCTCGATAATGACAAGCGCGAAACTCCAGGACGACATGAGCAGCATACCGCTGGCCGACGACGATCCCCAAGGTAAAGTAACTCGTTTTGACGCCTCGTTGTCACGGTAAATACGCAATATCCAGTCATCGCGACCCACTTTCCCATTTTCTCCACGTTACTCGTACGTCTTTTCTCAATGAACGGGTCAATTTATCATTCGATTGCGCCAGTTATAATACCGGACGAAGACATACCAGACAACGACTCCCACTTGTCGGATCCATTCGCGCGCGGCCGCAGCATGGACTCCATACCATCCACATTCACCAACGGCAGCTGCAGTCCCAACAGTGAGTACTCGGTGACCCGTACATGACGTTCCCTGCTAAGTCAACACTAATTGACACTAATTACCCATTGGTACGAGCAGGTCTGGATCCTGACGCCAGTCCGGACGAACAGGAGGAAAAGGCTAGGTTGATCTCCCAAGTACTGGAGCTTCAGAACACTTTGGACGGTAAGGAGATCAGGTTTGGTTTTTTACCTAGCTAGGCTCGGGATCCTGAATCTTCGGCATCCGTGCCGTTTTTTCATTCAGGCCTGTGTAGACGGAATTATATGTGAAAAAAAATAGTCGATATTCCATTCTTTTTTGTAATAAGGATATCACCGTGAAACGCTCGAGATTTCAGGCAGAATTTCTACTTAGTCTTGCCAGGTTTAAGATTTCTTTTTATTGAGAAATATTGATCAACAATAGAGTTATTATCTTAAGAAAGTAAGCATTGCAAACTATGAGGTATGTATTTTTCTTTTGTCGATGGAAAAACAGTTTTAGGGGGCAAAACTATCCGTTAGAGTAAAGCAGGTCAAGGGCTGATTTTGCAGCTTCACCTCCAAGCTGTCCACTGAACTCGGTCAAGCAAAAACAAATTCTTCTCATGCAAAACGATCAGAAGCCCACTACACGTACATTTTTTTTAATCAAGCAATAAGGGATGAACCAACTTTTCATTTTTTGTTTTAATCCCCACATTTGAAAGGAGGGCGTTGAATTGAACGTAACGGGTAACATTTGAAGTGGGGACCAAATTAAAGTTTACAGATCATTTTCATTTCTGCTGGATAACAAGCTTAAGGAGGTTGGAGCGCTTCAGTTGAGTCAAATGACAGTTGATGAATTTTTTTTTTTTCAATGAACCTCAAAAAAATGCATACGAGGTACAGATTCATTCTGTATATGCTATTTTTTAAAAATATATCATTAAAGGTCAAAATTATGCCTTTTAATATTTTTATTACGTAAAGTAGAAAAACTTTTGTGTTACTAACAACTTGAAAAAGTATAACATTATCGAGGATTATTATGAAAATGTTTTATACACGACATGATATATATATAAGACATACGAATACGTAAACCCATGGTTTACGATGGGCAAGATGAGGATTCTTTTTTTCTAAATGTTTACAAAGGTTCAGTTTGCGTTAATCTGTTGTTAGAAATGGTTTATCTTGGTGCTAAGTAACAAAAAAAATTACATAACCTTTAGTGTGAAAGTCTTGCCCATCTAATCGTACGTTAAATGACATACATTAAACTATTTTTTGTTTCTGGTGTTTGGTGGTGGAAAAAGTTAAAAAAATTCGTAAAGACTCATTATAGTCTAAACAATAACATGTATTTTTTTATTCAATTTAACCTTGGATTGTGACTAACGCTCCAACCTCCTTAAGGACGTAAACCACATTCCATACATTTTCGACGAATTTTAATGATAATTAAGGAATTTGGGGTAAATTAATGGTGTATTCTTATTCGGGGGAAAGAAAACATCGATGTGGACTTGTAAAAAAACATTTAAAACCCACATTTTATTTCCTTCTCCCCTTATGTACGTCAATTTGGAACTCCAATTTATCCTCGTTCTCTTCGTTATCGTTTGCTCTTTAAACCGCCCTTTAATTCAGGGAGTTACGATGATATTTCTATTTTTGGCAGAATTTCAAGCACGGTGCATCGATTTTCATCAATTTTTCCATGTTCTCTTTGCCTCTTTTTCAGCCATCTTTCAAGTGGACTTCTCCGGAAAACTAATTCACATATCGGGATGGGTCAAATGGCATTCTCTAAGGCGACCAAAATTCTTTTTAAAACTCCCCGGATAAGTTTATTGCGCCCAAATAGGACAGACGCTACGGGTGTTTGAAATTTCATGATTTTTGCAATCCTGGGAAGGTGGCCAATAGAGTCGAAACATTTTTTCCCCTTTTTAAACCATTTCAAGGGTCTATCTGATGTGATTTTTTTCGTCGGTTACGAATATCACTGACTTTTAATTAAACCCTCCGAAATACGCAGGCTAAACGCCAAAAACGTCTTTTCACACACTTTTGACGATTTTTTGTTAAAATTTGGTTTTTCGTGAAAAACAAGGGTAAATTCTTAATTTCTTAATTTTTATTTAATTTCTTTATTCCTATACGCCGATTGAAAATTGGAGGAAATATATATATATATATATATATAGAGTTTTATTTGCATAACTTGGAATACAAGTTTTTTACAAACTATTTCCTTACATATTGTTCCTTATTTCTAACTTAAGCCTACAATTCTATCCTGCACCTGCACTTCTCTTTCTTTTTACCTCTACTACTTATCACTAACGCCTCCGTCCTCCTCCTTACTCTTTTTTGCACACAATACCTCTATTTCTCTAAAATACCGGCAGATTCCAACATTTATTTTTCCGCCTAACATATTAATGATTTCTCCTTTTATCGCGATCTCATCCACTCCCTGCATCCACTCCTCAGCTTCTTTTCTTGTTTCCTTTGGCATTAAAGCCCATGCTTTTCTGCACACTATGAGGTGTTCCACGGTCTCATTTTGTTCCTCACATATCCTGCATCTCCAGTCCTTCACCCCCTTTTTTCCCGCTCTCCAGACGTTTCCGCACCTTAATCTTGCCCACAATTCTTTGTCCCTACCCTTCACCCCTTCCTCCTTCCAATACTTCCACGGGCTTTCCTCGTTCTCCACCAAATATTTATACATGCTATTGTACGATGATTTTTTTATTTTTTCTTCTTCCTCCAATATTTTCTTTTTTAGGTTTTCTAATCCTTCTAATTGGAGAAAATATATTAAAAATCCAAAATTTGTTCTTATCTCGGCCGCAAATAAGTGGCTTCACTAATCGGCAATCATTTATTTTCCGTTCTGATCGGGAACTCCCTTGTGTGCGGCTTATCTTCTTGATTGTTTTCCTCTTTAAAATGCCGTTTAATTGATTGAGCCCCGATTTGTAAATGTTTGACAGAACTAAAAGCACGAACAATCGATATTCACCAATTTTTCCATATTTTACTTTCCCTAAAAAAGGATCAATCGCAGCGGGCTATAAAGCTATGAAAGAAAAGACGTCGCACTTCTAAAACTCCAAACTCACGCAGACTCCTTTCAAAAACGACAAAACCAGATCTCGTAATTTATCAACTCCATCTCCCTCGTCCAGTCAAAATTGTAACATTGCCCATTAAATATTTTGCGCAGATCTGTCCCAAAGAGTGGACAGCGTTAAGGAAGAGAATCTCAAGTTGCGCAGCGAGAATCAAGTCCTCGGACAGTACATCGAGAATTTGATGTCAGCGTCGAGCGTCTTTCAGTCGACGAGCCCCAACTCGAAGAAGAAGTGAGCGCATCGCGCGGCACGCATTACGTCGAAACGATGGGGCGCGTTGTACGAGTGTCGGCAGCTGAGAGCCCGCGAGTATCGCACACGCGCCGATTCCATGCTTGGCCGATATCCTAGTCGGGATCGAGTCAACGAGTGCTCGATTGTGGATTGACAGCCGGAAAATAGACGAAGGAAAAAAAACCCGATCGAAAATTAATTACGCGCAAAACGGACGTACCTCGTTTGGCTTTTTTGCCGCAAAAAAAGAGCGTCGCTCAGTATTCGAATATTGAAAGGTCGATTTCTGAATGCACCCGACACGTGCATCTTTTATTACCAAAGAATGATTTTGTACTTTCGTTTTCCTTCTCTCTCTCTCTCTCTCTCTCTCTCTCTCTCTCTCTCTCTCTCTCTCTCTCTCTCTCTCTCTCTCTCTCTCTCTCACTCTCTCTCTCTTCTCTGCTAACCAATACGACATAGCTATGCTCACTACCATCACCATCTTTATATTATCATCATTTTTAATGTGTACCATTCATCGTAGATACCAGATAATTTAAATTTTATTATTATTTTATTATTACTATTGTTATCATTTTTCTAACTACCTTATTTCGCTCATTACTGCCTTCTATCGGCGTTATGTACATTTAGAGCACGGTACTCTTAGGGAACGCAGGTTTCAGAGTATGAAATAAAAATCTCTCTCTCTCTCTCTTTCTCTTTTACATTTCACTGTCAAAAGTGCGCTTGTAATGCTTATGCGTATTAATGCGAGGCTAAAAATTCTAGATTTAGTTCCATATATATATATATATATATATATATATATATATATATATATATATATATATATATATATTGGGGTGGCCCTTGATAAGGGTAAAAAAAAGTTGATCGCGCCGCCCTCCAAAACGGTTCCAAATAATAAAGAAAAAATCTACGCGAAGCCCCAGCCATGTCCCTTAAAAGGAAGGCGTGCCTGTAAGCATGAACTTAAATTTAAATATCAATTTTTCTTCATGATTGGATAAATGTCGATCTTTTAAATGTAGTTTAATGTCAATTTTTCAACACGATATTTCTATAGTTTAAATAAATAAATTCGGACTGAACGAACTAGTATCGATATCTTATGTGTACATTTTTTAAATATTATGTTTTTTCCGACCAACTGGATGACTTGTGCGAATAAATAATATCTTTGTTTTCAATAAAACGAACAAGCTCGCCAAGTTTAAAATCCTCCCAAGTTTGAAATGTCCCTATGCATTTTTGCGAAAGTAATTTTCAAATACATTTTTTATCCACAGCAATGGAAGTCTGATCTCAGTGAAATATTAATATGTTTGTATCTCAGCATGCAAGGAATATTTCTAACAAAATTAAAAAAAAAAACAATTCTGGCCAATCCGGAAGTTCGATGTGAATGGTTTATCATGAATTTATATCTTTCGTACTTAATAGATTTTTCTGACAAGATGCAAATGTAAAGTTTGATTTTGATGTGATTAAAAACGTTCGACAGCAGCTAAATCGAACTATTGTTCCAAAATAATAGGATGCTAACACTGAACGCTCATCAAATCTAGTATGGAGGATCTTATTATTTGATCTGTATATTGAATACCAATATACAATAGCTTCGGAAAGTTAAAAAAAAATTGACAAATAAACGAGATTTAAAAAATCGAAGTTTCTCCAATGATGAAGAAAAATTGATATTTAAATTTAAGTTCATGCTTACAGGCACGCCTTCCTCTTAACGGACATAGCTGGGGCTTCGCGTAGATTTTTTTTATTATTTGAAACCGTTTTTGAGGGCGGCGCGATCAATTTTTTTTTTACCCATATCAAGGGCCACCCTAATATATATATATATATATATATATATATATATATATATATATATATATATATATATATATATATATATATATAAGTTAATTAATTAGTATTAACAACAAAGTCCCATCGAATTAATGAATCTCCTTAGCCCATTACTTTTTTCTACGTCCCTTAAATCTCTGGCAAAGAATTTAGGTAAGGTTCCGAACTTTCGTTTAATATTTTAAGACAACCCCTAAAGGGTTTTTACCAACGCCCAATAGTTTTTGGGTTTGAGTTTGTTGGGACAAAACCGCGAGCGCGATAATATATATAAGTATGAACGGAGACGTAGTAGATATAGTCGGCGCGCGTTAAAAAAATCTCTACAATTCAATATCCCGAAAACTATTGCGTGTTGTCAAATATCCCTTTAGGGGTTGTTTTAAAGTATTAAAAGGAAGATTTGTGCAAAACTTCAGCGCGATCGGCAGGGAAGGGGGTTTTCAGAACCTTACCCTTAAAACAAAAACTTTGAAATTCAACATCTCGAAAACTATTGCGAGTCGGCAAAAATCCCTTTAGAAGTAGTCTTAAAATATTAAAAGGAAAGTTTGTGCAAAATTTCAGCTCGATCTGAGGGGGTGTTCGGAACCTTATCCAAGAATTTACTGCAAAAAAGCTTACACACCTTCGATAATCGACCCAAAAATCTGCAGACTCCAGCTCTGGACATACCTCGTACATTTTTTATTGAACAATATTGTGAACGTACGCAGAAAATTCCGGACTCGGATCCAAATCTTGTGGCAAGCCAGAGTTTTCAGCGACGAGAGCAAAAGATCACGTGGCATATACAGACTCATGAGGATGAAAAACGAGTGATAAGAAAAATAAAACGATAAAAACGATTTTTGAAAATATGCCCCGCTACGATTCAACTTGAATCGTACCAAATGACGTAGACGAGAACATTGTAACGATGGCTTGTTCGCCAAAATTTTTAACGCTCGTGCGCACAAGCTTGATGCACAATCCTCGAATCCTGATATATCGTTGAATAATACGAGGCTGGAATAAATAACGATTGATGTGGAAAAATAATTTGCTCAATGAACCTTAACCCTCTTCTCACGCCATCTTATAACTGGAAGTCCGATGTGGATGCGGTTTTCACCAGTGTATAGCGTATTTCCCGGTGCAGGTTTTAAGGGGCTATACCAGTGTGAACGCTGAAAATTTGGGTGATTGTCGAGAATTTTTTTAAAGAAAATTACTCAATTAAATGTTTCGGAAAATTAAGAATATATTTGGCTATATTTGACCTATATTGCATAATTTTTCATAGAACAATATTGCGATCCAAGCGACTTATGCGCTGCCTTCGGAGGCGGCAAAAAAAAGTTCCTCCACTGCTAATATGATTCCGGCCGATTGAGTAGCTGATACCGAAAAAGGACAAAATGTCGTTAAACTGGAAGGTATTTTCTGTACAATGACGTAGGATTTTCGAAAAATATCAAAATCTAACAAAATGGCGTAGTTATGAAAAAAAAACGTCTGTTTTCTTGCCTATAAAATGGTCGTTTTTATCAATGCCAAATCGTCAATTTTCATCCAATCAAAAATATCCTACGTCATTGTAGAGTAAATATATTCAACAGTACTCAGTTCAAATTTCAAGTCAATCGGATAATTGCTCTTTGAGTTGCAATGTCAGCAAATTTGGAAAATCTCATTTCGAGAAAGACGCGTTTAAAGACTTAATTATCGATTTTTGCAAGATAATATGATTGGAGATACGGCCTTGAAATGTTTACAGGATATTCTTGAAAGTATAAACTGTCGATTTTTTTTAAGTGTCACACTGGCATAGCCCCTTAAGCCACGTATTATCACGGTATGTTATGGGAGGGGGGGGGGGGCTGCGCAGTGAACAAAAATGTGAGACGCGCAGAAAAAAATTGACCGCGTAGACATGGGCAAGCGAGCCCGCGCCACCCCGCGGACAAGCTGCACCCGAAACGCAACCAGGTACGGCAGCTAGTTGAAGACAAATGGGTAACATGAAAGAAAATTGCTGAATAATTTTTTTTAAATCGACGATCGTCGACCTAAGGTAAATGTCCCAATTATTGAACACTATCTTGTATTTTTATTATTTCTCATTCACCTGCATGCATTTACGTATTTATAAAAATTTCATTACATATATGGAACTTTTAGCTATCGAAATGTTACCTTACTTGTGCAAAAAAAGCTTTAATTGATAGAGCAAAAATTATTTAATCAGCAACGGTGATCCGATTTGACGTATCGTGGTAACTGCTTATCATTTTTGCTAAGACGCGCCGCTTCATGCGTAAGGGCATACAAAATTCAAAAACTGTCGCATCTCAAAAAGTAAAGGCGTTTCAGGTTCCTCAGAAAATTTCTTACAAATAACAATTTTTATGAAATTTTTTATTTAATTATTTGTTAAAAAATACGGTGTTCGATTATTGGGACATAGAAAATGCAGTGTGTCCCAATTATTGAACACTCAAATTCTCCAAGATAGCGTCATTAAACCCATCAAAACATCGAGACAGTTAACGTGTGACAGATCGTGTGAATCGGATTTATTCAAACAAAAACTATAAGTTCCTGAATAAACTTACCTTCATTCTTTTAATAATAACTCTAAGATCGCCAAATATATTTTTTTATTTGTATTTTCGTGCAATAAACATAAAAAGGAAAGTAAAAAGAGAATATAACCTAAATGTAACTTAAAAATACGAATGTACTGTTCATTATTTTTTGCTCTCCGATATTTCAGAGAGCCAAACTGCGACAAAATCAAACAAACACAGAACATAAAAACGAGGAAGCTGAAAATAAAAATAAAATGAAGTTCGAGTCGAAAAGCAAAAATAAACCAAATGCGAATAAACCAAAAACCTGTCAAAAGAGTCTATATATATATTTTTGTATTTTTACATGATCAACAAAAGATTAAGTGTTTCATTTTGCTTTTATCTCTTAATATTGTACCCGAAATAATATTTTCAGAACGAAAAGAGAATTCTCGAGAGTGTTCAATAACTGGGACATGCCTGTTCAATATTAGGGACGCAGGCATTTCCAGTGTTCAATTATTGGGACATTTGCATGCTTCACATTGTTATTCTTTTTTTTTCATTCGAAATCATTTAAAAATACTTTAAAGGGTGATTTTTCGAAAGTAAAAATATCAAAGTATCATTTGAACCTGAAAGCGGTGGTTTTTTCTTGATTTTATATTTTTTTCTCACCGAATTCAATCCCCCAGATCCTTAGCTGTTCAATAATTGGGACATTTACCTAGTTCCTTCATCTCATCGCATCAAAATAAGACTAATGCAATTAGATGACACATTTGGTGACCATATTAAACATTTATTTTTCTTTTGTTCATACGATATAATAATAATAATAATATAAAATTATACTTTTCTACAGCATAATACATGTATCTTACAATATAGTACAGTTAGGTAATACGCGTTTTTCTTAATAATTATAGATAACGGGAACGTGCCTCTAATCGGGAATTTTTCTTGTATTTTTAATTCGTACGTATATTTTGTCACGTCGATGAGAATTTCCGAATAATTTCGTCGGCTTTGTTTCTTTTTTTTTTTCATTTCTTTCTTCAAATAAATGAACTTTTGTTCAATCTCGCGCGATCGTACGTACCGGACTTTTCCTCGCATAAATATCACACATCCATATAATACAACAAATGTACACGGAGGGTCAAGGTGGAGCGGTTTGAAACGGGCTCTCGCCTTCCTCCCAAATACGTACACAGTTTCGATCGTTCGAGCGAAAATCTCTCGCTCACTGGATTCCAAAACAAGAAGCAAAACATTACAGGCTATTTACATTTCTCACGCCTTGGGAGAAAAAAAACTGCATACGAAGCTCATTTTCCTTGCACGTGATCAAGTGTATTCTCATCCCCCCCCCCCCTCCCTCCTATACGTATATTACCTTCGATTCGGGGATAATCGGTGTGAGGAAGAAATACGGAGTCAACTACGGCTTAAAAAATATAGACGCAACGTGCTATATTCAAGTTAGTCGGATCGCTGCAATCGCCGCAAGTCCTCTAGACGCAGCTGAACTTGACACCTGGAAGAAGGTGAAAGAATAATCATCAGATCGCTGAATCTTTTTCAAATGCTACGGAGAGTGTTGGGCGTTAATCAATTAAATTTTCAATCGGTACATTAATTGACTAAAAAAAGTAATTGCAATTAACATTAATTGCACGTTGCAATGTATTTATTTGGATTAATCTATCTCAATTGCAACTCGCAATTAAAACAATTTCAATTAACTTTTTACATTTTTCTAAGAAACAATTTAAAAATTAACCTATTTAACTTTACAGATATCGGATAAAAGAGATTTAGATATTGCTTCGTTAAGGTAGTACGAGCGCGCAATCTTGATTTCTATAGATTTTCTTCAAATTTTAACCAGACATTGTTCATATCATTATGCATGTTTGAGTGAAATTTCAGAACAGTCGACTATTTAGATTGGGAGATAATGGGTTTTAAAGTTGTAACTTTTAACACTGCAGGGTCTGCATTGAAATTTAGACAGAACAATTTTCCATAAGAAATATTTGTCCCCTATAATAAGAAGACATATGGCAACACCGCATCGTTTCACGTATCCAATGACGTGAGTTTGCGCGGCATATTTAAAATAATTATGCAATACAATTTTTTATTTGGAAGTAATTTTTAATCGAACCTAGTTTTTAATTAGTTATGAATTAACTAGGGGTGCGCGGGTACCCGACGGGTTACGTTTTTGCATTACCCGCCACTATCGGGTACCCGAATTTGGTAGTCGGGTACTCTCAAATTTTTGGTACTCGTAAACGTCGAGTACCCTTAAACTTCGAATATTTGTAAACGACTCGAAGATCCGTATCTATTATTTGTCTTTATTTTCATTTTTTATTTAGGTGTATCGACAAAATAATGGGAGAAAACGAAAACTCGAAAAAGGCGATAAAACGAATAAATGATAATACTGTAAAAAATCTTTTTTCGTCTCACTTTTCTATCCTGTGTGTGTGTGTGTGTGTGTGTGTGCGTGTGTATCTGTTACGGTGGAGTGAAAAACGGTCGCTTTTGGCGGATCGTATCGCAATAGCGCGAGAAAGTTGCGTTTTGGCATCACTAAAAAGTGTGCGAAGGAAAAAATGTACAATAAATATCTTCTGTTCCGGCGAACGCCTTAAAGTTTTGAATTTTTTAACGTGGGTTTCAAATGAAGAAAAAACCCAAAAAGACCAAGATTCAACGCCTTGCGTTCATTCGAAGCGAGAAGAATGTAGCTTCCATTTGACATTTTGAAATTGGAAATATCTTGATTAATTTCATAGATATAAGCGTTTGAAGAACAAGTTTTATCTGGAAAAAAATTTACAAATATCAAAAAATTAAATTAAGAAGAATGAATCGCCGAAATTACCAGTTAGCACTAGACAGAATTAATGAAAATTCGACGAAGAATCTTGCTTTTATTCAGTTTTTCGACATTCAAATATCTCGATATTTCCTGAAATGCGAGTGTCTTAAAAGAAATTTGCCGGAAAAAATTGTAAATATATACATAACAAAAATACTAAAATTATTAAATAAATTATTTGTATTTCTTATGAACTCCAACCTATCGACGAAGGGTAGAGAACATAAAGCTGGAGTCTATTTCGTCCGTTTTGGTGCGTTTCCGTGGCGCTATCTATACTATGAAACGAAATTTTGTTCCGGCAACACGACTTATCGAGTACCCGATGTGAGACGAGTACTCGAAAAACTCGGATACTCGATAAAGTTCGAGTATACCCGTCCGATCACGGGTACCCGAAAAAATTCGCGTACCCGACAAAATTCGGGTACCCGAAAAACTTGGGTACCCGATCGAATCGTAGTCTAATTACCCGCACGCCCCTACTAATTACCCGACCCGACAAATTCTATTACCCGTATACCCCTAAAAATTATCCTTCATGAAATTACGATATTTTCAATATTGAAATCGCGGTACCCGAATATTTTCGTAGTGAAACTTGACTAGTTCAAAGCAGCACGTAAAATCGTGCCAATCCAGTCAGTAATACAAACAAAATGTCCACTTGGAAGTTACCTATAGATATCATGTGTCGAAGTTATCTTTTTGGATGGATATTAACCCCTTCGTTGGCAGAGAGAATTCGACAAAAAGAGCCCAAAATGGCAGGAATTTTTTTTTATCCTGAAAACTTGTACTCTGGAATTTTTTAGGGTGCCAATTACGAATCAGAACTTAAAATTCAGGAATTTACAATGACGAGCAAATATGTCATGAGTTCAGCATCACACTCAGCGTCCCCGAAAACCCGCGAGTACCAAGATTTATCCAAATCCAGCAGTTTTTTGCACTTTCGTCCGCCATTAAATTTTTTTGAATTTCGTGTTCAGATTCGTAATAAGGGACCTCGAAAATCCCAGAGTACCAATTTTTATCTAAATCGAGTAAAATTTTCAATTTCGATACGCCATCCTAGCGCCGCCATTTTGAATTTTCAAATTTAAGGTTCAGATTCGTAACAAGCGACCCCAAAAATCCCGGCGTACTAATTTTCATCTAAATCGAGTAAAGTTTTTGATTTTTGTCCGCCATATTGGCGCCGCCATTTTGAATTTCCAAATTTTGACTTGAAATTCGGATTCAGCGAGCCCAAAAGCCCCCGAGTGAGGCTCTGATTTCAAATCAAAGTAAATTAAATAGGGAAATAAAGGTTGACGCACACTATTGCGTCAATGCCACACAGGGCACGGAATTATTGGACGCACTATTGCGTCAATGACAACGAAGGGGTCAACTTCGAGATAAGCTCTGAGTGGACATTCGATACCCATTTTGCCGACTTTTGGACAACTTCCTGAAGATCGCTATTTGGAAATTGAGTGAACTGGTGAACAAACTCCCCGCTCAATTCGAGAGGATCGTTTTCTCGTCAAGGAATTGCGGTATGTTTTTCCCGCTCTTTTTTGCGTACCGTCGTCACTGGAGTAACAATTGTGACAGTGAAGTTTGTGATTTCGTACTCGTACGTCAGTTCCCATGAGACCATCGCCCAGTCTCACGTGGCAGACGCAACATTTGAAACACTCCATGTGATAGAATAGCCGTAGGCTCTCGATGATCATGGCGGCTCCTCTACCTGCAACGATATCGGCACGATAAGAAAAAAAAAACACTTCGCCGCTCTCAATGAAAAAAAAACTACTCCACCGCTAAATAATTCTAGCGTTCTATTTAACGGTAAAAAAATTGAGCTTTATTAAAGAAGTAATGAGGAGCAAAAAGCTTGAAGGCGAAGAAAAAAACTGAAGGTCTCGATTTACCCAATTCGTCGCCGCAATGAGAGCACTTCTTCTTCCCGCTGACGCTGAGCATTTTCTCCTGCGAGTCGGCGTTGTTCGCGAACTGATGAACTTTCTGGTGTTGAAGCATCGCGGCGTGCTGCGGCGTTTGGTGTTGCATCGGCGAGGGGTGTTCGTGGCTCGAGCTTTGCTCCGGTCTACGGGATGAGGAGATACGTTTAAGGGTGCGATAGAAAGCGAGGGTTGAGGTATGACGTACGCGAAGCACACGCAGCGTGTTATCGCTTCACTATTAGGACGTTGATTAAGTTCTCGCTGTTGTTCAACAGATGGCGTTACCAGAACTGCGTGCGCGTAGTTTAAGGGAAGGTTCTGCCTCGGGCCAAAAAATGTTCGATTCTTCACCAATTTTTTATACGAGAAGTATTAAATATAGAATGTTGATATTTGGTATGATGACTAAGCGGTCTTTGTTGAACGTCAAAATATTTTTTTAAGTTTGACAAAACATGGTGGTGGAAGTGGGAGGAGCCACGTATGTCGGTGCGCAGGCGATGACTTTCTTCGCTTGCGGAAGTCCTAAGTCCCGGACAGATGATCTGAAGCAAAAAAATCAAACACATTTTTACTCTGTACAATATTGTGTATAAGTTGACCTAGAATCAAGAAAAATTGACAAATAAAAAAATAGTGAGCGATCGGAAAGAAGTTTGTTTTTTTTCCAAAGATTTTCGCAGTTTTTTGCTCACTATTTTTTTATTTTTCAATTTTTCTTCCCGATTCTAGCTCAACTTATACACAATATTGTACAAAGTAAAAATATTTTTGATTTTTTTTCTTCAGACCACCTGTCCGGGACTTGGGACTTCCGCAAGCGAAGAATGTCATCGCCCGCGCACCGACATACGTGACTTCTCCCACTCTCACCACCATGTTTTGTCAAACTTAAAAAAAAATTTGTTGTTCAATGAAGACCGCTTAGTGAACATACCAAATATCAACATTCTATATTTAATACTTTTCGCATAAAAAATTGGTGAAAAATCGAACATTTTTTGGCCCAACAAGGTAGTACCACCACTTAAGATGGTAACGCATCTATAAAGAAGTACTATAAACAAGCTTGAAATTCAGTGTACGTCAATTCGCCAAGGTGTAAACAACTTTCTTTTTTCATAGTGCCAAACATGTCAAATTTCGTGCCAACAAAGAATATTTGCGGGGAATTTTACTGCAATAGGGTCAAAGTGGGAACAGCGGCAACAGTGGGTACACTGAACCTTTTCTGTTGCTCAGAAGTGGACATGTATATACGTGCGTCTTTTTCACATTAGAACCACCCTCGGATGCCAATAGGTTTGAACCTGTCTGTGAGTCGCTCCCGCGCAATTCGGTTGTGAGACGTGATTTTATATTATTTTTGGTGTCAAAAGTTGAAAAACCAGCTGAGTTTGTATGTTTTTTGCTTCTTTACCTATCGCGGTTACGTTCGAAGTCATTGTTCTCCCGCAATATACAGCTATATTGCCGTATTTGAGCATTGTGTTTGTTAACCTAACAAAAATAGAAACTTGACAGTACCCGCTTTAGAAAAAAAGAGCGGGTCGGTACATGGTGGCTCAATTTTTCGAGGTACACAGAGGTAAGGCATAATATGAATATTTTCGCGTTGTGATTTAGATAGGTACGGGTAGTACCTCATTAGGTAGGTACTCATTGTTGATTAATGTTCAATAAATGATTGTGATTGATCTCATAATATACTGTCTTTTTTTAAATTAATTTTTCAATAGTTTACTGTACAATACTCCCCCCATTGTATAGAAAAAGGCACTCGATTACCTACAAGTGTACTGTGGATCAGGGTAATTTTCTTCAAATTTTGCTTGATTTTGAAATTTTCTTTAATATTGAAATAAGGCAAGTTTTACTGTGTACACCCCCAAGTACACAGTGGATCAAATCCCATTTAAAAAAATGGTTATTATCTCAATATATATTGGGTTAGGCCGTTCAGTGTCATTTCATTAACAAAGGTCATTAACAAGTTCAGTGTTGTTTAGTGTTCAGTATTCAGTGTCATTCCATTCAAAGTTCATTAACAAGTTCAGTGTCAATTCATTAACAAAATGAAGCCATTGAACACACCTCACGTTTAGTCAAGGTTTCATTGAGATTGTGTGAACGGTTAGGCAGCTAGAGACCTCTGAAAAAATAACAATTTGCAGCTGACGCACACAGAATTCTTGTTGAGACTTATGGCGACCATGCTCTGTCGGAAACAACATGCAGAGATTGGTTTAGACGCTCTAACAATAATGATTTTGATGTGATAAATTGGAGGCATTACTTCACGAAGACTCATGTCAGACGCTAGCTGAACTTGCAGAATCATTGAGGGGCTATACCAGTGTGACACTTTCCAAAAATCGATTTTTTTGCCTTTTTCGACAGTTTATACTTTCAAGAATATCCTGTAAAAATTTCAAGGCCTTATCTCTATCATTTTATCTTGCAAAAATCGATAGTTAAATCTTTAAACACGTTTTTCTCGAAATGAAATTTTTCAAATTTGCTGACATTGTAACTCAAAGACCAATATTATCCGATTGACTTGAAATTTGAACTAAGTACTCTTGAATATATTTACTCTACAATGACGTACGATATTTTTGATTCGATAAAAATTGACGACTTGGCATTGAAAAAACGATCATTTTATAGGCAAGAAAACAGACTTTTTTCATAAGTACGCCATTTTGTTAGATTTTGATAGTTTTCGAAAATCTTACGTCATCATATAGGAAATACCTTCCAGTTTAAAGACATTTTTTCATTTTTCGGTTTCAGCTACTCAATCGGTCGGTATTATGTCAGCAGTGGAGGAACTTTTTTTTGGCGCGTCCGAAGCCAGCGCATAAGTCGCTTGGACCACAATATTTTTCTACGAAAAAATTATGTAATATCGGTCAAATATAGCCAAATATATTCTTACTTTTCCGAAACATTTAATTGAGTACTTTCCTTCCAAAAAATTCCCGAAAATCACCCAAATTTTCAGCGTTCACACTGGTATAGCCCCTTAAGAGCTTCTCACGCAACAGTTTCGAAACGTTTGAAAGCATTGATAATGATTTTTTTTAAAGCATTAATTTTCACGAAAAAACGGCGAAAACTTATTCAACATCCGATGGCGTCGTCCTAATGGAACCTGACTACGCGACCATCACAAGTTCGCGCGAATTTTGTTCGTACGAAGCCGGGATCAAACATCCAGGTGTCGATTAAATCGCGCGAGTGTCAGGACGTTTATTCGACAGCTGTATGTTTGATTGCGGGCTCGTACGCACAAAATTCGTTTTCAACGAATCGAGCGACATATCGACGGTTGCGTACCGTCTGCGCTGCGGTGGCGGTGGCGGCGGTGGCGGTCTTTCCTGCGCCCTGTTCTGCACTCTCTGCGTAAGAGTCTGTATGATAGAGTCCGGCAAAGGTTTTCCCTCGGATCTCGAGGATTGTGACGCTGCGTTGTACGGCACGGATGTACCTATTACGTGTTGCTGATGGCTCTTTCTCGCCACGTTCGAGCGTTGATTTTTCTCGTTTATTCGCCTCTGCTCTGCCTCCTTAACAATCAGAAAATGGTTCCTTGTTAGACTTCCCGCTTGAAATCGCGATAGGACGCGTAATTACGGACTTTGGCTCACCTGAATTAGCCAATGTTGATAATTGTACTCGAGCGACGTGCCGCGTGGGACGTCGCTCTTCCTCCGCTGGACCCATTCGTCGCCCTTGACGATACGGGAACGCGGCACCGCGCTCAGAGCCTGGAGCGTCTGCTTCGTCATCTGTTGGGCCGCGTTGCTAGACAGAAGCGTGCTCGTTGAACCACCGCGCACCAGCCGCTCCCCCTCGATCTGTTGCGGTATCGAATCCGCCGACGGTATTCTGCTGTTCCTGCAAGCGTTTATTGCATGATCAATTTTTCATCACCGCGCGAAACGAAAAACAAATGCGGAAAATTTACCGAACGAAAAATTCACACGTGTATTTATATCCAAAAAAAAAAAAAAGAATACCTTTGCGTCCTGCCTAAAATTTACTGTGAAAATGCGATATATTGTCGACGTAAAGAAGGTTCGAGGCCTGGTGAAAATGGGAGCGACCAGATGAAACAGATAATTGGACATTGCGCAAGTTTCGGAGCCGGAAATTGGAAATGCTCTTCGCGAGGCAACAATGAACGAAAAACGGACAGTCCGATGTTCCGCGCGCGTTTGACAATTAAATTGATCACAAATATCTTCGAAGGTGTGGCGAACGCAACGATGATGTAAACAAATACATGTATACTAGGGTGTGCGGAAAGAAATCGATATCTTTTTTTTTCGGTTGCATCCACCAAAAACAGGTGAATTAAGTTAAAAAAAGAAGAATCCTCGAAGGAGAGCACAAAAAAAATTATTTCGAACGGCGCATTGCATTTGAATACTTTCCATAAGAATAACACAGGAAAATATTGGCACTTCTGAACGTCGTAGTAAAACTCTTCAGAAAAAAATCTCACAAAAATGTCATTAAGATATTCTGATAGAGAATTGAATTCCTTACAAAAAAAGTTCCTACGAACAATTAGCTTAGAACAACCGTTCAAGTGGTATCGCTGTCTAAAATTTTTTTTTTTATTTAAGCGGCATGCGCGCCCTAGCACACGCTGCCACCTGGCGGCAGCATGCGGTAGCTCGTAGTGCAAAATTACAAGCTTCGCGCTAGCGCCAGGAACGGGAAACCGCGACATTTTTCCCCCAAATCAAGATCTGTCACTGCTATAAAATTTCATTCGTTATTGCGAGGTGAATCCTGTAGCAGGGGAGGCTGCCTCGAAAAAATTAGCTAGTCACTTGTGGTACTTTAACGAGAAAATTGTTGCTTTGTCGTTTTTTGACAATGCTGTGCCGATAAGTGTAAAGGCGAAAATGGTACAAGGTCTGCAATCTCGAGAAAAATCCAAAAATACTTCCGAGCGAGTAATTGTTTAAAAAAGTCATTGGGAAATGGTGCTGAAAGAAGACATAAGCGATTTCGTTACTCAAGAATTCTTATTTCTTTTCCAGCAATTAAATTTACCTCATGATTTTTTGAGAGTAAATATTGAATTATGGCCGGAAAATGCCACTTATTTGAGTTGCTTCGATTTTTTTAAATCCAAAAGTCGTTAATAACGTAGCCGAACGTGGTGTCACTTTGATAGAGGCATATAACGGTTCATTAACAAAAAACGAAGAGCAGCTACAATATTTATTGGGCGTAGTGCAAAATCATCGACAGAAATACCCTAATTGCAACAAACAGACTCTTGAAAAAAGGAACGATGATTATCAAGCATTATAATGTAAAAACAAATCATTTTATCTTATTAAACCAAATTAATTCAATAAAACTTTTCGAAACACGATCAATGATGGACGTCGTGTCTTTTATATTTCTTGTTGTACTTGAATCTTTTTTGTATCACAGAAATATTTTGAGAACGATTCCATGCAAATTGTATGTTAGAGCAGAACAATCTCTATAAAAAAAACCCAAAAAGTTTTTTTCGTAAAGCGAAAAATTCGATT
Organism: Ophion obscuratus; assembly: GCA_964007375.1. Taxonomy (NCBI): domain Eukaryota; kingdom Metazoa; phylum Arthropoda; class Insecta; order Hymenoptera; family Ichneumonidae; genus Ophion; species Ophion obscuratus. The sequence goes on from OZ023315.1 coordinate 32,832,453, forward strand.
TTTACAGCCTTCTGAATTATTTTTTTTTCTATCAATTCAATTTCAGACAGCGATTTCACCTGAACGGTTGTTCTGAGCTAATTTTTTGTAAAAACTTTTTTGTTGGAAATTCAATTCTCCATGAGAATATGTTAATGACATCTTTGTGTGATTTTTTCCTGACGAGTTGCACTACCACATTCAGAAATCCCAATATTTTCCTGGGTTATTCTTATGGAAAATATTCAAATGCAATGCGCCATTCGAAATAATTTTTTTTTGAGCTCATCTTCGAGCATTCTTCATTTTTTACCTTAATTCACCTTTTTTTGGTGGATGCAACAGAAAAAAAAGTATCGATTTTTTTCCGCACACCCTAATATATACATTACAGCTATAATCCGGTTTGGGTTTCAACGCGTTGATCTTGAAAAGAAATAGTTCTGGCTGAACGTCGTTGGTACAACTAGTTTTCCCCAGTAAAAATTAGAGTGGTTTCGAGAAAAACACGGCACCGGCTTGTTGGTGGATATTTTCGCGTACAAATTTCACGGAATGTTCTTGAAATGACAACAATGCACAAAAGGTTTCGATAAATTTACTCTATCCATATAGATAAAAAAGATTCGCAAGAAAGTGTTTTTTTTTCACGCTGAAACCCCTACCCTTCCCTTAAAGCAGCCACACCATATGCTTCTACAAGCAATCGATGCGCCTCAGCTGCAGACTTGTTCAAATTAAAGAAGTAAAGTAGAATTATAAAGTTTCCGCAAATGACGCTTATTCGGCTCAAAACTCGACATGTTCGTACGAAAAAATTATGTGATGCTGATACAAAATCGCTAATATTTCAAGGTTATGGTCTTGCCAGATGTCCAATCTTACGATATGACGTTTTACGTCTGACAATTTCAACCATAACCTCCTGGTGGGGCCATCTTTTGTCAAACAGCGGAGATTTATTTGTACTCCCAATAGTTGTAACCGCAGCGTTCAGTGAGAACTAATTTTGAAAGAAAACGGCGTTCACTCGTAGCAAATATATCTCGTAGGTGAATTTCCACATTCGCAGATCACGTAGTCCAATGCACAAAATCTTTAAAGATGTTCGTTCGTAAATGTTTTTTTTTTGTTCACATATTTTTTCGTATGTCTCTGCGGGCTTAAATATACAATAACAATAATAATAGTTGCTATGAAAATAACTGTCACCATCATCATCATTATTCTTATTATTCTTATGATCATTATTACTATAAGTTCATTTTATTATTTATTATTATATATTGATGTTCTGAATATATATTTTGTTTCCTATTCAGGTAAAAAAGAAAAACGAAGTCTAAATGTTCCCGACATGGAGCCTAGATACCAGGAGGTTCAGCGGCAATGCAAAGGCGCTGAAAAAAGCGTCCCCGAAAATGTCCCGAAGTGATGGCGCTGGGGTGCAGCGCGACCGACATATATAGTAATATATTGGTCAACGAGGTAAAAGTGATCGGATGAGTTTCTAACCTCACGACAGATCGATCGTGACATCAAACGTCGAAATATCCGCCGATTCATAATTTCCTCATGACGGTTCGGAAAAAAACGCAAAAGCAAGAAAAGATCTCAAGCTCAAACTCAAAATGGCGGCAATATAGTCCATCTAGAAAAACGTGTTTTTTTTACATATAGCTTCACGGGAGAACGGTTTTATCGTAAAATATAAGACCTGAAACAAAAACCAAAAAAAATGATATTATATATTATTAGCTATGAGACTACCTAGAAATTTGCTTTTAATTTTTTTTTAAATAGCGCACTTTGAAGGAAATAAATAGATTTTTTGCCAAAAAAAACAGTAAATTGTTTATAAAAAGAAGTTTATATTTAATCAAAAAACGGATACGTACTCCCACAAAGAATATAATTGTGAAGCTGCTGTCAAAATTTCAACCTCGAAATCGATGCATGCAAAGGTGGTCGAGTAATCCGTCTTCCGAGATCGAAAAAAGTGGTTTCGAGAAAAACGCGTTTAAAGTTGTACGAGCAACTCAGCGCGCGCTCCAAGGCGCTGCGGCCAAAGCGATAATTGAACCTTTAAATAAAAAAATTTCTACAGGACCAATTCCGTATTGTTTTTATGACACCAAAGTATTTTTAGGAAAGAAAACGTCTTTCCAAAATCCTAGAGTGGGGTTATCCCTTAACACTAATGAGGGTTAGGTACATCATCTGTGATCTGTCTTAGATCACACCCATGTTTAGCGTATATCTATATACATATAGGTTGCGGAGCACCCCAGCGCCATCATTTCTTGTTCTCGTTTTGGGGACGAGTTGAAAGGCCTCGCTGAACCTCCTGGTATCTAGGCTCCATGGTTCCCGAATTCGGGTATCTCACCTGATGGTAACGTTCCGATGCATTTGTTCGACGAGCCTCGAAGGTTTGGAGGGCGGCACGGGGGGCGGTGGAGGTCTTCTCCGTTGGTTCTCCTGGAGCCAAAGATTCGGCATAGAGGATCGATAATTTACGGGTGTGGAGTTGGCCACTGATGCTTGATAGTTGCAGCGAGGCGAGTTGTTGTTGATGATGGTGTTGCTGTTGGTCGCGGTGTTCGCGACTTTTGTAACGTCCTGCAACGACTGCCACTGTTCCTGCAGTTGCTCGGCCAATTGAAGCTGCCTCTGTTGGCGATACGCGACGCTCGTTCTTCGGCGCTTAAGTTCCTCCTGCTCGAGCTGCAACAGTTCACGCTCAACTCGCAACACCTCCTGCCGAACGCGATTCAACGAGAATTAGGCGAATTTCAAAAGGGAAAAAAGCGAGGTGCGGTACAATTAGAATTTTTAGTAGTGGGCGGATTTTAATTGTTCGATACCCAAACAAGTTTTGAAAGATATTGAAAAAAAAAAAAAAACAATTTAAGTGAAAAAAAATAGAAAAAATTGAACAAAACTACTTTTCCGTAATGTAGAGAAGTTTTGAGAAAAAAATAGTTGAAAAATTACTGAGCTCGGTCATCCGGGTAGTAAAATATATAATTATTTAAATATTTAAATACTAATATTAAATATTTCAATATTAACATGAGTATTGTTATTTCCACTTGTATACGCTTTCGGGCTTTTACATTCTCCGTTCCGTCCCACCTTGCGTCGTTTACACTTTTCTTAAACTTAGATTTAGGATGACCGATAAATTACAATTGCATTTATACTACAATACATTAAGGGACTGTACCAATGTGAAAAGCTCCAGCCTCTCAGCAGGCATTATTCGAGGAAGAGGAGGGTCCATTGTATGGGCCAGGTGTAGCTGATTAGCAGATTTTATGGTAAATATAATTTTATCTTGCAAAAATCGATTGTTAAATATTTAAACGCGTTTTTCTCGAAATTAGATTTTTCAATTTGCTGACATTGTAACACAAAGAGCAATTATCCGATTGACTTGAAATTTGAACTGAGTACTCTTGAATATATTTACTCTATAATGACGTAGGATATTTTTGATTGGATGAAAATTGACGATTTGGCATTGAAAAAAAAAACAAACATTTTATAGGCAAGAAAATAGACTTTTTTTCATTACTACGACATTCTGTTAGATTTTGATATTTTTCGAAAATCCTACGTCATTGTACAGGAAATACCTTCCAGTTTAATGAAATTTTTTTCTTTTCCGGTTTCAGCTACTCAATCGGCCGGAATCATAATAGCAGTGGAGGTACTTTGTTTTGCGCCTCCGAAGGCAGCGCATAAGTCGCTCGGATCTCAATATTTTTCTATGAAAATATTATGTAATATAGATCAAATATAGCCAAATATATTCTTAATTTTCTGAAACATTTAATTGAGTACTTTTCTTCCAAAAAATTCCCGAAAATCATCCAAATTTTCAGCATTCACACTGGTAAGCCCCTTAAGTTAAAAATGACATTCCTGCTTTTCCTTCCCTTTCAGTCGCCTCGGTACTAGGGCTCTACTGCTAAAAAAGAACTACGAAAAATTCGACTGCTAAAATTATACTACTAAACGGGCTCTACAACTAAAACTGTACTTGCTCAAAGTTCTATTGCTAAAATTGTTCTGCTAAAAGCTCTAGTGCTAAATGGGCTCTAGTGCTAAAACTGGACTGCTAAATAGACTCTAGTGCTAAAAGCGGCACTGCTAAAGAGTCTCAACGGCGAAAAAGCAAAAACCCAGACAAACAAACAAACCCAAACAAGCATATATCGACATATCGAAAATGTCATGATTTTTCTTCAATAATGTAGCCCTAAGGTAAACTTCGGCGGTAGGTATTTCTAACTTTTGACGTTCCTGATGTCACAGGAGTACAAATGAGGTGTCTACGGACGCATCCCGCCGAGTGCAGCACAATGGCGCCGATAGCAAGGTAAGTTTTCTAAGAAAAATCCCAAAAAATCGTCAAAAAACCGCAAAAAGTACAGTATAACCTCCATCAGTGGGACTTAGATGAGCCCTCTGTCAGAAGCTAGTTTTAGCAGTCCAGTTTTGGCAGTAAAGCCCATTTAGCAGTACAGCATTTAGCAGTGGAGCCTTTTAGCTCTACATTTTCAGCAGTGGAGCCTTTTAGCAGTACATTTTCAGCAGTAGAGCTTCTAGCTGCAGAGCCCGTTTAGCAGGGCTTTTTCACACTGACAAAAATTCGTTTATCCAACCAAAATTCAGTTGATTTAACACAATGTATCTTTAAATACGTTCAACTTGATTTTTGATTGGCATAACAAACGTTCTGTTAATCTAACCCATAGTTTTAGTGGTGTGAACTGTAGCTTATTTAGCATGTCCGAGCAACTGTTAAAACAACGAAATTTCGAGACAACAAAACGCATTTTGCACATTCAACGATTTCTTTTTCTCAGTGTAGCAGTAGAGCCCGACCATGGTTGCCTCTGCCCTTCTCTTGGCTATCTTTTCGAACTGACTCACTATGTCGCACATTTCCGCAATTATCTCTTTCCCCTCTAGGGCTCCGACCCATCCTGCTCGTTCGCTCTGGTATTGGTCGTGTTCGTTGGGTCTCATCATTTTGATACGAACAAGTGCGCATGTGCATAATGATGCGCAACGCGCAACTGCGCAATGAAACGTGCGCATCATCAAATGTGCATCATTATGCGCATGCGCAATCAAAATGATGAGACCCAACGAACACGACCATTGTTCCGTCCACCTTTTAAAGCCTCCTGCCACCTCCTGATACATTTGCGGCTTCGCCTCCTCGCATTCCCATATGTGCTCTAGCATTTCCGCCTCCCTGTTGCACACTCTACATCGCGTCTGTAGAAATCCCTTTTCCGCCTCCCTTCCCACACTCCCGCATCTCATTCTTGCCCAGATTTCCTTAATTTCTCCTCTCATATTTTCTTTCTCCCAGTATTCCTCCATTCCCACCTCCTTCTTCCTATCCTGATATTCTCTGCAATATCGCGAGACCCTGATTTTTTGCCAATTCTTTTGTATCTCTTGGTCCGCCACATTTTGCCCTGCCCTTCTAGCCTTTTTCGCCCACTCTGTTTTATTTCCTCTTCTCAGCGCGTCTCCTATTTGCCCCTCTCCTGCCTGATTCGTCGCATCTTCTACTTCCTTTTCCCACTTAGTCGGGTTTCCGTTCTGCATCTTTCTTGCTTCTTCCATCAGACATTTCTTCGGCCATCTCGCCTCTCCCATTCCCAATATTTTCCCTACATACAGTCCAAACTCCGAATAAGAAACCCGGCAATAAGAAACTTTCCCCAGTTCCTCACTCGAGCGCTTCCCCCACTCCGACTCGAACTCCGAGCTCGAGAATTTTGTGCGCGGAACGTCTGATTAAGAAACCAGCCTGGGAGAGATTATTCGGGCAAAATAGAGTGAACGCTGTAATGTAAATTGACGTGTGCATACGTGCGTGAGTATGTGTGTGTGCGTGTGTGAATGTAACAAAAAATCTACAAGTTTATTAGAAATTTTTTGTATTCATTAAAAAGATACATATATGTGTTAACAAGATTTCATATAAAATAAAAACAAAGATAAGGGCGTTTAAAGATTTTCATATAAAACAGCAAAAGTTTCCGCGACGTAAAGAAAAGCGTTTTCGTCTTGTTGCGTATTATTTTGATCCGCAACGCACTCAACTGACGGTGGAATATTTTTGAGAGAGTCGAACTCTACCATTGAAGATGAATCCTCCGAGATATTGACTTCTTCTTTTATATAAATGGGATAAAACAATATGGACATAAAGTTCTTTGTTTAAATTATCACCTTGTGGCGCAGATTCTGTAATATTTTCTTCGACTTGTATACTACAGTCTGATCTCTTACGCTTCTTCACAGTTTCGGTCATTTTATAACAGTTAATAGTAATTCAGATACAGTAGTACACAATAATCTTCAATAGTATGTATATTAACGTGAAACAAAAATTCGCTAAATAAATGTCCATGAGCAGTCGAAAACGTTTTTGCATGGGCGATGTGAATACTAAGTTGCAACTCGTTCGAGCGAGTTTCTTGTTGAGAGGATCGCATGCGGTAAAGAGTGAGAGAGACAGACAGAGGTATCGAGCGCGGAGCGCCCGCCTGGTGGGGATATGCGATATATAAGAAAAACTCTTCCCCTTGGGGGCTTTTGGTTTCTTATTCAGAGGTCGGACTGTATTCTGCAGCTCTTTTTTCATTATCACCTCTATTCCCTGGCACCCTGATTCCATTTTCCATATATAGGCCGGTGTGTTCCTTCTCAATCCCATTGCTTCTTTGGTGTATCTTGCCTGCATTCTCTCAATTCTCTCTTTTCCACCCCCAGATTTCTACCCCACAAAGCAATCCGCTTCTCGCTATCGCCTCCGTTATTCTTAATCTGTCTTTCAAGTTCCATACCCTTGCCCTTTCGGCTACCCCCATGCTCCATTATCAATGTTAACATCAGATATTCAAAAATTATTTATGAAAATAAAAAATATATATAAAGGTGTGACAATGTATAGACTCACCCCGGACGCGAAATCGTCATCGTTCCTGTTAGCCAGCGTCATTTGCTGCAAAACGCGTAATTTTTTAGCCGACCAAACGTAAGACTTTCCAATGAAAAATTGACCGAATTTTCGATTTTGTCACGTGGCACGTCTTACCTCGCGAGGCTTGATTTGATTGATTTCCTGGGGCCTGCCACGTCGAGTATCTTCCTGACGACGTGCCGCCTCCGCGGCGATTTTTCTTTCGTTTTCCGCCTCGATGTCCTCCTGTATTCTGATCGCTTCGGCCTTCCGTCTGAGGCACTCCTCGTCTCGAATTTTCTGCTCCTCCAGACGCTTGGCCGTGTCCAATGCTCTTTTGGCGGCTGCCTCGCGTTGCTCCGTTTGTTCTCGGCGGGCGTCCTCCTCCTTCTTGCGGGCGATTTCCTCCTGGCGACGACGCGACTCGCTCTCCTGGGCGCGCTCACGCTCGAGCTGCATCTTCTCCTCCTCGAGCTCGCGCAGCTTGTGCGCGAGTTTTTCCCCGATATCGCTGTTGTTTCAAAATAATCGTGTTTTTTTTTCCTTTCGTTCTTCTGATTTACGTTTTTTTACGCGCACTCCTTCCTCGTTTCGCGGCAAGAGAGAGGGAGAGTACCACCGAAGAGATTGCGTCCGTTTTCGAGCGTATATTTTTCTCTTCTCGTAATCAACGACGAACGAAGTTCCCGGGAACTTCGTTCAAGGATGTATGAGAGTTTTGCGGAGACGCAGGTCGATTATAATTATGAACCGTTGAAGAATCTTGACGCTTTTCGCGGCATTTTGGCACACGCGTTATCGCGAAACGTGTCGTTTCGCTCTCAGATACGATAATGAGAGCGTAACGAAACGATTGTACGAGAAATATTCGAGATTTTCCGTGCGATTGGTTTATCCGTGATGGAAAGGTTTTTTGGAAAATTTCCCGATTGTTCGCTACACACGATAGTAGGCGTGGCTTGATCGTCACGTACTGAAATACTGCTTGTTCTCTCGTTCGGCTCTCCCGTACATCCTTACACGCAAACTGCGTGGCAACGTTGCAAAGAGTCGAGCGACTCGGAAAATTGCGCGCGAGATCCTCGCCATATTCACTCCGGAACACTTTTTTGCCCTGACAAAGTTCAATATTAACGAAATACGGGTGAAACAATCGTTAAGCGATAATGAGGGGGAAAAAACGTCACGCTTTCAACTGGAAATTCGAGCCTTCGTCCACTCGCATTGCGCCACTCGCGGACTAATTTTACACTACATCCGGGACGTATGTTTGAGAAATGGACATTTCGATCGGTCTCGCCTACTATCGTATCTCCCGTGCATGCTTGAGGCGGGATATACATTTAGCCAGGATAAAATAAGCAGTATTGAGGAATTTTTTAAACTAAGAAATAATTATTATACAATTATCAAACTTTAGGTATACTTTAATAGTATATTTAAGTATACGGAACAATCTTTTTAAATTAATTCATCATCAAAATGGCGGAGCTGTGGCAGAGTGTTACAGCAAGGTCGCCGCGGGAGTTGCGAATCGGCGTGCAGTGCCTCCCGTAGACTTTGATTTGCAAAAAAGTTCACACATTTTTTCAGTTGGAACATATATAGTTTCTATGTGACGGTAATTAAAATGAAGAAAATGCAAAATTGAGAAAATGGCACGCATTTACAAAAAAAAAAACATTTCACGCAACATTTCTGTAAAATGTGGATTAAAAAAGCCTTTTTTTTTTCAATTTTTCAAAAATAATTTTCGTCAAGTAGAAGGTACCAATGTTATCAATATTTCTACCAAGTTTTAACTCAATCGGCTTAATAGTTTTTGAATAATCCTGCACGCCAATTTCGATAATGCCCTTTTGAGAAAAACGCGTTTGAAGTTCACGCCCGCTCCTAATCCGAGCGGTGAGGCCAAAGTGTTGGCGGCTGTAACGTTTGAAGTTTTTCGAATTTCGCTTTGAAACTTTGGGAAAATATTCTGCACATATAGTTCTATCGTTTAACGGGTTATACGCAGTTAGAAATTTCAAAAAATCGATTTTTTTTAATTGAATTTTCGTAATATACAAATATGTAAATATATTCCCTGAAAATTTCAAATCGATCCAGCGAATATTCTCGGAAATACATACATATTTGTAAGGACGCTCGGAGCGCTGCAAAGTGAGCGCCCAAAAGAGCGGGGCGTTTTTCTCAAAACGGTGTTTTCAAAGTCGGTGAGCACGATTTCTCAAAAACGGCTCAACCGATCAGTCTGCAATTTTAACGCAACCTTGTCAGATATATTCTTCAGGTATTGATCGAAGGAATAAGATTTCCGATAATTATTTCTATTTCTTTTTCAACGATTTAACGAAAAAAATTTGGTCGAAAATCGAAATTGTTTCTTTCCGGAGCCGCCATTTTGTCAAAAAATTAAAATTTCGACTATTCCTTCGATCAATACCTGGATTCATCTATCACCTAAAAGAATCTTTTTGGTTTTTTTCATTTTAGGTAATCCAAACCGGAGATACTTTGCTCATCGCCGGACACTTTTTTTTTCGGGGACCACCAGGAGACTTCCTACAGGAGCAATGTTAATGAATATTTTTGAAAATAAAAAATGTCAATCCAAAGCTAAAAGATGCCATTACACTGCCTAATACTTTTCGTTTTGTCCAAATAAAGTCCTTTACCAGACAAAAAAATCGCGAAAAACGACTTTTTTCGGCCTTGCAACCGCTTATAACGCCTTAAAGAAAGAAAAAAACGAAATCGATATTTTGATCGTTGTAAATGTATATCCCGTCTTAACCGAAGAGAGCGTGAAATTCGGACGAAACAGGAGAACGTTCAGTTTGAGGAAGATTGCTAATTGGACAGTAGAGATGCGCATCTATCGAGGGAAGAACAAAAAGAAGAGAGCAGAACAATACCAAAACCGTGTGGAAAAACAAGACAAAATTGAAGAGATAACTGACCCATTCGCATGTCACGTGCGCCACATTCGAGGTGCGTACTTTATTCTAAAAATACAAAGTTATATTTCGTTTGTTTTATCACGAAGCAGCGTTGACGAAGAGAAAAACGGATGTGTGGGGATAGACAGAGATTTAGAGTTGGGCGGAAGCGGTAGAGAAGTAGTGGATGGAAGACCGAAGATTGCGGCCACGTTTCGAGGGGTCTCTACCTGTTCTGCTCACGATTGTTCCCGTAACGCCATTGTTCCTCCTTCTCGAGGACCTCGATTATCTCGCGTTCCTTCTTCGTGATTTCGTCCTCCTCCGAGGACGTGACGCTCGCGCCGAAGGGCTCGCTGCTCTGGCGGCTGTGCTCCGACATGTCCGGGCTCACCGGTTGCTTTCGCCAGTCCTCCGCGTGGCCGAGCTCCACCCCGGAGTCTCTCTCGTGGCTCGAGTCCCTCTCGTAATTGCTATCGGTATCGTAAGATCGACGATTCAGCTGCTCGACGCGTCTCTCCTCGGCGAGAATCGCCGCCATGTCCGGTGGCTTCGTCAGCGTCAATTCACGCTCCAGATAATCGTCGTTCATCTGCCAATCGACAATTGGATCCTTTAACCTCGTACGATATCAAATCGGCAATTGCCTCGCAAAATGAAATCCCCCGGTCGAACGAGGCTCAAAAAAGGAAACGGCAATTTTCAACGCAATCGTTGATGACAACTCGTACATTTATCATTTTATGTACCATTCTTCGGAAGAAAATCGGAGAAATTTGGAATTTTCTTGGAGCATTCACAATCACACCGAGAAAATGTCTTACCCCCTCGATGCCGAGGAAATCGGAACGTCTCGTGCGCAATTCTTTTTTTATTCTTCGAGTGGAATTCAAACGTTTGAGCGGCTCGATCGGTACGTTGTCCTCGTCGTCGCTCAGATCGATAGGTGGCGGTGGAGGCTTTTCCTTCGGTGGCTCGACCCTCGTCGGAGGTCCCAGCGGGAATATCAAGCCTGTGACGAGCTCCTCGTCGCTCGTCAAATTGAATTGAGGGATCTGCCAGGATATTATTCATTTATGCATACACACATAGAAAAATACATACGTAGATATCATTATTTTAAGGTAGTACGAGCGCGCAATCGTGATTTCTAAAGATTTTGTTCAAATTTTAACCAGACATTGTTCATATCATTATGCATGTTTGAGTGAAATTTCAAAACAGTCGACTATTTAGATTGGGAGATAATGGGTTTTAAAATTGCAACGTTTAACACCGCAGGGTCTGCATTGAAATTCAGACAGAATGATTTTCCGTAAAAAATATTCGTCCCCTATAAGGGCCGGGTAAAGTATTAAAATTTTTTTTTTCATTTTAAAATTTTTAAATGAATGCATAATATATTAAGAATATTGTGTTAAAATGTCAAGTCGATCGGAGTAAAATTGACGAAGTTATGAGTATTTGAGCGTCTATTGCTCCATGCCTCTTCTCTTCTGCGTTTTTCACACCGTTTTTCTGAGACTTGTCATATTTGAAGTCCGTGTGCACGATAACTCAAAATCTACTGGACCAATCGCTTTGAAATTTTGCACAGTACTTCTTCACATAATTCACCAGGTATTGTCGAGAGCTTTTTTTTTTTTTTTTTTAATAATTACTAATTTTTCAACAACAAATTAGCCGTTTTTTTAGCAAATATCGGGTTTTTGGCTCCCAAGTGCTACGAAAAATCGAAAAATCGAAAGAAAAAAATCCCCCCGTCATTACCTCGAGAAACATCTCCTTCAACAAATGCATTTTGATTTTTTTGTTTCAAATGATTCTGTTGCGAGTTATGGTGCACACCGCAAACCAACTTTTTTTCGAGGCGCCTCCGGGGTTTAATTTTCACTCGCTCAATTTTGAATATTTTGCAATGCAAATTTAGGAGAATGTTGTTCAAATGTTACTTTATTATATGTAAATTTTGCAATAAACGAACACTATTCGTTGGGCCAAAAAAAAAATCTTAAAAGCATGCCTTTTTTTCGCCGAATTAACTTTACCCCGCCCTTAAAATTTGAACAAAACCTATAGGAATGAAGATTGAGCTATCGTACTACCTTAAGTGTTCTTGTTATTGTTATTATTATTATTATTATTATTATTATTATTATTATTATCGATGCAATATTATGTTTCTCAGATATTAATATAGAAAATAACGAAATTTGAACATACTTCACTTTAACATACTTAACATACTTCAACGAAAAATTGAAGTATGTTAAGAAAAGGAAAGTTTTGCAAAACTTGAGGGTTCTAAACAATTTTTTAGGTAGTGCTCAAACGCCTTTTTCATGTTTTTTTCATGATTATCGGAGTATTAATTTTTTTATCTCGATGCAGAAAATGTTAGTGCCTGGCCAATGTAAGTCTTGATTTAATTTTTTCTGTAACAATACACAATTTTTCGTTAAATATTTTCCTTACCATAAACAATTTTTCATTTTCAGATTAAGAATCAATATATGTAATTCGGTTGTGAAAATTATATCAACCGCTTGATGAACAAGAACACGGTGTTTACATCACTGAACGTCTAACAAGTATGCGTGTTTTTAGTAATTTTTAGTAATATGTTGTTTTGGAGTAAGAAAACAAAGTCATACGGATTCGAGAGTTACAAACCATGGCGCTGTTGACGCTACTGCACCTTTGTTTCTCTGACTGTGCGTGAGTTCTTTTCGCGATTCATTTGACTGTTTCCAGTAGTTGCTGTATTGAGGTACATCACGGTACACGTATAAAATGATTGCGGGTTTGGACGATAGTTAAAGTGCCGAAATTTATCCGACTGGGTCGGAAATCGAAGAGTTTGTGGAGCGAAAATTACCCACGAATAGAGAAGCATTAAGGGGAGGGTAGGGGTTTCAGCGTGAAAAAAAAAACACTTTTTTGCGATTTTTTTTCATCTATATGGATAGAGTAAATTTATTGAAACCTTTTGTACATTGTTAAGTGTCATTTCAAGAACATTCCGTGAAATTTGTACGCGAAAATATCCACAAACAAGCCGGTGCCGCGTTTTTCTCGCAACCACTTTTTCAAAGTCCGTGTTCATTTGAAAACTACATGACCGATTTATTTCTAACTTGGTACACACTTGCTACATATAAAATACCTTCCCCCAACGGTTAGTTTGAGATTTTTTTTCATTGATGGGATTTTCCACTCCCAAAATGTCGGAATTTTTCGTGAAAAATAGCACTTTTCACTTTAAATGATCACCAAAAATTTAGAAATGAAAAAAAATCATCAAAGCCCTTTGGGGGGAAGATTTGATGATACTTTGACTAAATTTTTAATGGTACTTGATTTCAAATAATTTCTAGCTGAGATACAGTAAACACCGCAAATCGTGTTTTTCCAAAGGCATTCTTGGACAAGTTTTGTCACCGGCTTGTTTGTGGATATTTTCGCGTACGAATTTCACGGAATGTTCTTGAAATGACACTTAATGTAAAAAAGGTTTCAATAAATTTAATCTATCCATATAGATGAAAAAAATCGCAAAAAAATGTTGTTTTTTTTTCACGCTGAAACCCCTACCCTCCCCTTAAGTCTATTCTTTCACCATCATAATACTCTTTAATTTTCTGTTCGCGAGAGTACACAAACCGTTATCGCCAAAATAACTAATATTTGGAGCGAAACCGGAAAAGGCATTTCTGAATCTCGCATCAATTTCAAAAGGTTACAATAATTAAGATTGGAGTGGGCAGCATTGAACAAAAATTATATACGGAAAAATGAAACTCATTCGTTCAACGAAAATCTCTTTCAACATAAGTTGCATAAATTATTTGAATTATATTATTATGATGTCTATTGGCGGGGAAGGAAATTGACGAAAAATCGAGAAAAAAATTGAAAGTCGTTTAAGCACTATCTAAAAAAATGTTTAGACCTCTCAAATTTTGTATGAATTGCTTTTTCATAACGTAATAACATTTTCCGTTGAGTACCACGGAAAAAAAAATAATTTTTTATTTTCTTAAACCACCTTTATATATATAGTTGTAAAAAGAAAATGAATACAACAAGAAAAGTCACGAACTTGTTTGGACGTAAATGGCGATTCGAAATTGATCTCGACGATATTTTCGTGGCTCAGTGAGCTCGAGTTTCTCGAGACGTTGATCGAGACATCGTCGCCGGATGATACAATATTCGAGGATGGGCTGGATCGAGCCGCGGCAACGGGCACGTGATGGTAAAGAACTTCTCTTGCGTCTTCGTCAGTCTCGCACATTCGTTGCTGTTGCCTCGTCTCGGGAATCGCGATGACTGCTGGTTGTTCCGGTTCCATCGGCAACGACGAAGCCCGGTCTTCCGGACTTGTCGACTTCTCGTTCGGACTGTCAACCATGCTCGATGATTCCTGCGGCGAAGAGAAAAACATTATAGGGATACACTTATTATAACATGAGTTATATGCTTTCGGTCAAATTAATCGAAATGCCACACTGATACACTACGCGTTTTGACAAAGGCAGGCGACGAGCTACACACACGGGCACTGTCTAATTTTTTAGAAATACTGAGAGTGGGTGATTGTTTTTATCTTGCACACACTTCTCTCTCTCTCTCTCTCTCTCTCTCTCTCTCTCTCTCTCTCTCTCTCTCTCTCTCTCTGTCTCTCTCTCTCTCTCTTTTCTATACACAATCACTTCCGCTTAGTGTTGCCAAAAAAAAAGGTTGTTTCGCTACGAGAAAAAAATCGCAAACGGACGAAAAAGTGCTGGGTCTTCTAGAAAGGAAAAAAAAGAGCAAGCACACGCGAGCTAAGCTTCGGAGTTAAAGATAAAGCTCTTCCCTTTTGAAAAATGAACGAAAAAATTGTAGCGTCGTGTTTCATCGAGCGCAGCTCGCACGAAAGTTTCAAACGGGTCTACCTGAAGTGGGTGGGTACGTGAGAGCTCACTGTATAATTAGTACGAATAGTGTGCGGCCGTGTTGAGAATACGAGATGTATAATAGTTGGCACTCTCACTGTATAATAGTTGGCAATGGGTAAAAAGTGTCGTCATGCATGCTCGACGAGTTATCGTGAAAATTTTTCTCTCGTTCGCACTCTCTCTCTCTCTCTCTCTCTCTCTCTCTCTCTCTCTCTCTCTTTCGTTTCTAAAACTAAGGTAAATACCAAAAGACAGCGAGATAAGGATAAAATTCAAACGAAAAGAAAACCAAGGAAATGAATACACCGAACAAACATTAAAACCACGCTGATCTCGCTTCGTTTCTCGTAAAACGCAAACGCAAGGCGTTCAGCGCAAATATTTGCCCGGCGGGTTGGAGTGAAACGTGAAACAAAAGGAAAATACACAACTGTTATCGCGATTACACGTATATGGAGTTTTGATCCGCGCGCACGTTTCCGATAAGCTCTTCCGATTTTACGTATCTTTTGAAACTTTCGCGTGTCACACACACGCACACACACACACGCGCGCGCGCGCGCGCACGCACACACACACTCGTACAATTGATATAACATATAATTACGTTGAAAAATTATTATTATTATTATTATATATGTATGTATGTATGTATGTGTGTGTGTGTGTGTGTCTCGAATAAATTTGACTTTTCACTCGTTCGGATAGAAGAAATTTTTAAAAAATCTCTGGAGAAAATGAATTTCTGTGCAATTGAATTTCTCACGTAAATTATTCGATGATTCATTGCGAGTTAGCATTTTTAAATCCAAGCTGTGATTGCAATTTATTTTCTTATATGTGTATATAAATTTCCCAGCACAAAAATATTAACCTCGCTGAATTTTGTTGACATTTAGTTCGAGTACTCGAGACGTCTCGATAGCGAATTATGCGAATCCAAAATATTCCAATGAGACCGATCCCCGAGGGAGTCAATGAAAAAAAAATTCTTTCGAGACACTCCAACCGAGTACATTCGTTTGTAAAATTATACGAAAAATGAGGAAAAATAACACTTGCGTTAGATCATTATGGTCAAAGCGCGATATACGAGCATTGTCACGCATGCGGTTTTAAAGAAAAATGATCGCTAATCGGCGAATGTCCGACAGTGGTAAATAACAAGAACAGCAACGATTTTTTGGGCGTGCGGTTATTGCTGAACGATTATAGAATCGCGACGAAACGTGACAAACCTGCTGGACTCGTAGAAAAAGAGATGCCTTGTGAATTTTCTGATCGCCGAAATGTCCGCTCCGTATCTCTCACCCGTCTTTTCTCTCACGCTCTCTATCACTCACTCTTTCGCTCTTGCGCAGCTCGGACCCGTGGATGCGAGCCCACCGTGACGCATTAATCGATCGATATGGGAATTGGTCGCGATGACGAATTTATCACGAAATCACGGTAACCTTATCGTACTTCCTGCCCCCCCCCCCTCCCCCACCGGTGTTAAGGGATTGCACAGAGAAGTTAACGAAAACAGAATTTAGAAAAAACTGCCGTAAATTTGACGATTACAGTATGTCGAAGAATTCGAGTAAATTGAACAATTCTAGAGAATTGGGTAGTTATAGTAAATCGAAAAACTCTAGTAAATTGTAAAATTCTAGTAACTTGAAAAATTCTAGTAAATTAAGGAATTCTATTAAATTCCCACGTTTTAGAGGATTGAAAAGTTTCAATAAATTGCAAAATTCTAGTTAGTTAACAATTCCAGAAAAATCCAAATTTCTAGAAGGTTGCAAAATTCTAGTAAATTGCATTTCTAGCGAATTGCAAGATTTTAGCGATTTTAGTGAATGCTAGTAATTTGCAAAATTCTTGTAAATTAAAAAGTTCTAGAGAATTGGAAAGTTATAGTAAATCGAAAAATTCTAGCAATTTGAAAAATTCTAGTAACTTGAAAAATTCTAGTAAATTAAGGCATTCTATTAAATTCCAACGTTCCAGAGAAATGCAAAGTTATAGAGAATAGCAAAGTTATAGTAAGTTGCAAAATTACAAATTACAAATTCCAGAAAATTCCAGTTCTAGAAAGTCGCAAAATTCTAGTAAATTGCAGTTCTAGCGGATTGCAAGATTTTAGTGAACTGCTGAATGCTAGTAAACTGGAGAATTCTAGTAAATTGCAGTTCTAGCGGATTGCAAGGTTTTAGTGAACTGCTAAATGATAGTAAATTGCAAAATTCTAGTAAATTGAAAAGTTCTAGAGAATTGGAAAGTTATAGTAAATCGAAAAATTCTAGTAAATTGAAAAATTCTAGTAACTTGAAAAATTCTAGTAGCTTGAAAAATTCTAGCAACCTAAAAAAATTCTAGTAAATTAAGGAATTCTATTAAATTCCAACGTTCCAGAGAATTACAAAGTTAGGATAGCAAAGTTCTAGTAAATTGCAAAATTTTCGTTAATTACAAATTCCAAAATTCTAGTTCTAGAAAGTTGCAAAATTCTAGTAAATTGCAGTTCTAGCGCATTGCAAGATTTTAGTGAACTGCTGAATGCTTGTAAATTGGAAAATTCTAGTAAATTGCAGTTTTAGCGGATTGCAAGGTTTTATTGAACTGCTAGATGCTAGTAACTTGCAAAATTCTAGTAAATTGCAGTTCCAGCGGATTGCAAGATTTTGGTGAACTGCTAAATGCCAGTCAATTGCAAAATTTCAGTAAATTGCAGAATTTCCGAGATTTCCAAACGCTAATAAATTGCCAATTTCTAAAAGATCGCAAATTTCAGAAAATCACAATATTTTAGTGAGTAGCCAAATGCTAGTCAATTGCAAAATTCTAGTAGATTGAAAATGCCATAAAATGCCAAAACTCCAGTAAGTTGCAAAATTCTAAAGAAATCGCAAAACCCCCTAAAAACGCAAAACTCGAGTAAATCGACCACCGAGTGGGTCGAAAGAAACACGAATCTCGTAAACTTCAACGAAGGAAGTGTAAAAAAAAATGGTAGCGAGCAAGAACGTTAATTTCTTTGCGTCCGCTCGAAATTTTATTTTTCCACAGCAACGGGTTTTTCTTATTATTCGGTTTATTCACGACACACGTGCAATCTCGCTTTTTTTCTTTTATTGATTATTTTTCTCCTTTTCATTTATTTTGTATCGATTTATTTTACGACAAAAACGTTGTTCTCGAGGCACCGTCTCGCTCGTAGAGTCGCCAAAGTAGACTGCCCGTCTAGGCTGTCCAAACGAACAATAAGTAGTGACTTTAGTGTATTTTTTTTTTTTTTTCAAATCTGAATTTCACAGAGCCTCGGTCACGCCTATTTTTGGCACCATGGGTCGTCGCGAGTGGTCTATCGAAACGACGATTTCCATTCGTGTATAACTTACAAACAAGTGCGTACGTTCATCTTCAATTGAATGGAAATCGAAGCATCGAACGCTGCTCGACAAGAATAACAATAGTGCGACGTGCAAAAATGTTTTCTTCAAAAGTTACAACGTTGTGTCACAAGACGCGAAATTCTCGCATCTCATGCAAGTGTATTACGAAAAATCGTTTGAATTTCATAAAAAAGAATCGTCGAATTCTTAGTCGAGAGTAGGGCACTTGAAAACAAATAGACTCCTGCCTCAGTGGACTGCTCAGGTTCATCACGTTGGGGGCTAAATTTTTCCGCAATACCATCGAATTTTTCGCCTTGCCGAGCTCCGTGCGATCTTGCCGTGGGTCCTCGCAAATTTGTGCTTCTCTCTCTCGCTCTGTCTATATATATATATATGTACAAGATGAAGTAAGAGAGAGAGCGTCCTCAACATTTCGGCTGAGTCTCGAGCTCTTCGAGCTTTCTAACCTCGTTGTTTGGGTTCGAGGTGTGGGAGGACGCGACCGTGACGAACGGAGTGACCGGTGGCGAGTTCGCTCGTTCGGCGCTCGAGATGACGATCTTCTCGCAGATCTCGACGACGGTGCGTCGTCGCTCGGATTGCCTGTCCGCGAGCGATCCCGAATCCTCGCTCGGTGTCTTCATCGTCGAGAATGGAATCTTCGAGGTCGCCTTGTTGGTGAACTTTTGCACCGCCGGGAGTCTAGGCGAGTTCGTTCTCGCGTTTAAATTTTTCCGCGGCAATGGCGTCGGTATCTTCGAGATCGAACGTTTCGCTTCTGGCGAATTGGTCTTTTTCGCCAAGGCGCTCGTCGACTCGTATAATTGCGCTTCCGGCTCGCGGGCGTTCGCTTCCGGTGGGGCTGCTCGCCGCGGCACTCTTGGACTCTGATAAACGATGGGACGCGGACAACTTTCTTGCTCGTCGCTCTTCGTTGACTCCCTTAAGCTACGAGGCTCGTCGTGACTCTTGTGAACGTCGCTATTCGACGGTATCCCAGAAGCGGAAGTATCAGCCGTATCCTATACAGGGGAATCAGAGAAATTTGACGAGATTTGCTTTGCCCTTTTTTGTTTGCTTCATGCGACCGATACTGCTAACGGCCTGGAAAGTCGGAAATCGCGAGCGAGTTTTCTATTTTCGCCTCCTTCTTTTTTCTCACACTTCCTACTTTACTTTTGTGAAAGATCTCCTCCCCCTTTCCCAACGACTCATTCCAAAGACCCAAGAGAAACAGAAGTGACCGCACAATGCTGAGCAAATTGGAGGAAAGGCGTAAAAAGTACCGCCTCCTGATTTTTCGGTATCGCAGCGTGACGGAGGTACCGGAAGTACCTCCTAATTTTCAGCTGCTTTTGTTATTCTATCACCCTCAAACACGCCACCGCAGTGTTGTTTTTTTGCCTTTCTTACCATTTTTTCACTTTACTATTGGGAGTACAAATAAGTCTCCGGCGTTTGACAAAAGATGGCCCCATCAGGAGGTTACGGTTGAAATAGTCAGATGTAAAACGTCATATTATAGGGTTGGACATCGGGCAAAACCATAACCTTGCAATATTAGCGATTTTGTATCAGCATAGCATAATTTTGTTTTGTGCGAAAATGTCGAGTTTTGTGCAGAATAAGCATCATTTGAGGCAACTTTATAACTCTTCTTTACTTCTTTAATTTGAAGAAATCTGCAGCTGAGGCGCATCGATTGCTTGTAGAAGCATATGGTGAGGCTGCTTTAAGGTAGTTCTGTAGTTTTGGTCAAATCTTAGGAATTGGCATAAATCTGAGTATGTTGGTAGATATGATCTTCATGGACTGATGTCCAAAAATTCAATTCGATTCACCGTTTAGTTCATGAGATAATTGTAATTGAATATGGGTATTTTTGTACGCGATCCCTATACCTATCACTTAAACCGATAGGAGTTTACTCGCATTTTTCGATATAGGTTCTAAACGGATCTTAGGATTTCAAAATAAAAACACACGTGTACACAGTACTATTGTGGGATTGATTTGGAAAAAAAATGACAAACTTTGACCGTTTAGTTTCGGAGATATCGACTTATGAAAAGTGGTAATTTTATTCGACACCGAACTCGGGCCCAACCATCTGTAAGGGAATGGCAACAGTGTACGCAGCAGCCAGCTGATCGGCGCGTGGTCTGGGAACTCGAAGCGTGTTTTTTTTCCCCGAGTTCTAGTCATTCTAAGACGGATGTGAAATAAATGTATTCTGCAAATAAACTTAATTTGTTCAATTTATGCATGTATTTATGCATGTATTCGTCTTTGTTACAGCGAATACAATTTAAACTGTCGGCAAGATGTTGTAAATCCACGACCCGACGTCCTTCGACGGCGAATTTTTGTTGCTGATCGCTGAGGTTATGGTCATGCTCATCGCGTTTAGCCGCAGTCGCTTGACACGTGGCTGCCACAGCTTTCAGTCTTTTAGCAAGCGCCTTTTTTCTTGTAAACTTTCCTTTGTATCGCATTTGAGTTGACATTTTCACGCTTTTTTTTATTTATATAAAATATTTCGCGAAAGACGGACCGTAGAAAGCTCAATGCTATGAATGCAGGAAAATCGCGCTGTTGTTGCCACGATTGCAGCGCCGCTCTCTATACGAGTATGAGACCGATCTATGCACGAGGAGCGATGTGCGGGACATATAGAGGGTACAAGCTCCGTTAAAAATTTACAACCAACAGCATCGTATAGGCATTGGATGTTACTATACGCTTCGACCGAAACTTTTAGCTCATACGTCCACGTACAGAAAAACCTTAAGTGACAGAAGTC
This sequence comes from Ophion obscuratus, assembly GCA_964007375.1. NCBI lineage: Eukaryota > Metazoa > Arthropoda > Insecta > Hymenoptera > Ichneumonidae > Ophion > Ophion obscuratus. The sequence goes on from OZ023315.1 coordinate 32,853,500, forward strand.
GTGAGTGGTTTCAAAAGTTTAAGAACAGTGAGTTTGACGTCGAAGACCAAGAACGTAGCAGAAGGCGGAAACGAACACGCGGAATTGGAAGCATTATTGTACTGAGATTCGTACCAGCGCAAGAGTTCCCGCAAAGGACGCTTATTCGGCTCAAAACCCAAAATTTACGCACGAAAAAAATTATGCGATGCTGATAAAAAATCGCTAATATTTCAAGGTTATGGTCTTGCCAGATGTCCAATCTTACGATATGACGTTTTACATCGGACAATTTCTTTTTTTTTTATTAAAAATAAAATTTGTTGTCCGATAGGTCAGACCTACTTAGCCAAATCGGACAATTTCAACCATAACCTCCTGATGGGGCCATCTTTTGTCAAACGGCGGAGACTTATTTGTACTGCCAATGGTATCACGGGAATGGGTCTGAAGTTTGCATCGTTGAAGTGCAATGAAAATTCTTTCTAATTTCTTATTTTCGTGAATATCCAAAATCGTACTTAGCAATTGTTGTATAAATCGCTAAAAAAGAATCCTAAAAAATGTTCGTGTGATTTGCGAAGCTCAAATCTGCCAAAGGAAATTTGGGAAATTAAAATACATTGTTCCGTTGCAAACTTCAAACCCAATCACGGGACGCGTTTGACGTGAACGTATCTGCAGACTGCAACAAGTGACCGTAGGCGGCGCTCGCAAACGTCGTAAAAAGTGCCGTGTCGAGATGTCAGGAGGCACTTCCGTGGCGATTTCGTCTAGCCCCGACTACCGATACACTCCCTCCTGTTTCTCTTACTTCTTTGCCTCCCCCCCCCCCCCTCCTTAACAGTTCGTGACCCCCATGACATTGCAATCGACTTAATGTCTCTACCGCTCACCATTAGATGCCGCTCTTAAATTAACAACGTTACGACGCTACCTGTCTAGCTCGCCTGCAGCGCCTCTAGCGGGCTATCGTCCACCTAATATCAGCAGTGTCTGCAATGTTCTACGTACGTCAATGAATTCGATTAAGGGGCTATACCAGTGTGACACTTTAAAAAAATCGATTTTTCTTTGCCTTTTTCGACAATTTATACTCTCAAGAATATCCTGTAAAAATTTTAAGGCCGTATATCTAATCATTTTATTTTGCATAAATCGATAGTTAAATCTTTAAACGCGTTTTTCTCGAAATGAGATTTTTCAAATTTGCTGACATTGTAACTCGAAGAGCAATTATCCGATTGACTTGAAATTTAAACTGAGTACTCTTGAATATATTTACTCTACAATGACGTAGGATACTTTTGATTGGATGAAAATTGACGATTTGGCATTGAAAAAAACGACCATTTTATAGGCAAGAAAACAGACGTTTTTTTTCATAACTACGCCATTTTGTTAGATTTTGATATTTTTCGAAAATCCTACGTCATTGTACAGGAAATACCTTCCAGTTTAAGGGGCCAGTCCACTTTGAAAATTTCAAAAAATCGAAAGCAAGTAAGACTTTAAGAAATCGACGATGATAGCCATCAGAAGGGATTTTGTACGGTGCAGGAAATGCCGATTGAGTTTAGGTAAGAGTTTTTCATAGTATAAACTTCAAACGCGTCTTTCTCGAAACAACGTTTTCAAAATCCAGCTCCATCGTATCTCTAAAACTAATAAACCGATTCTCTTGAAATTTAAACCACATATTGTAAACATGATTCGCAACAAGATGACCCTCGATAGTTTTGAAATTTGGATTTCTACTCTTTTTTTGCTAAAAACTGCGAAAAAAACGCATTTTTTAACACTTTTTTTGTTTTTCATCTGCCATTTTTTTATTTTTTGATAAAACTTTATATCCGAGGGTCATTTTGTAGCTGGTGTCATACCGAATCTAATGGACTTTGATTTTTTTTATTTCAGACAAGCCGTTGCCGAGTTGTGATGGAGCTACCTAGCCCACCTATTTTTAAGGGGTTACGTTAAACTATTTTGTGTACTTAAAAATTAATAAAAATGAATTAATTTTTTTTTTATGTATTGCAAGACTATTTAGTAAGCCCAACAACTTTTCCATTCATATCTTTTATAAAATCCTCAAAAAAAAATCGCGAAATTAGCTTTTTTTTCGTGGCTCCATAGCGGACTGGCCCCGTAAACTATAGGCCTCCGAAGTAACTTTCGTGGTGGCGCCGCGCAACGGCTGCCGGTGGCAAAACTTGGATTGGCGCATGGCGGTCAAGTCAAACCGGCACAAACACGAAAGAGCTAGGCTTGAGCAAGCATCATCGATTGTAGATCTCACATTGTGAATGGAATGTGCTTGTAAATAAAATAAAATAGTGTGATGGAACTAATAACGATTACTTGCGGATTTCAATGTATCCCCCTATGACTTCCTTTCGCCCTAAAAGCATATCTATAGGTATGTGACGAAGAGAATGTTAACGAAATTGCGTACATTGGCTGCACACAATTTTTTTTTCCGCCGTACAACAAAATTTATGTTTAAATTATTGTTTGCATCGGAAATTTATACAAAGGATGTTGCAATATAGGCAGAAAACTTTCGATAGTCCTCACGTAGAGGAAGTTCGCGGAAATTGTTGCTGGTGAGAAAAGGACTGTGATGGGAAAAGTATTTTCTCAAACACGCGTCAAAAATCCCAAATATTGACGTGAAACGCTGTTCTTACAACGTAAACATCACACGCGGTACTGTCATTAGAGCAAACATCTGATTTAAATGGCGACCGGCATACCGCATTAGCAGACGAAAACCAATCCAAGTTTTGCCAAAACTCGCCGCAAGGGCTGCGCCACTAGAGTTACTTCGGAGGCCTATACTTCTTGTACTTAAAAAATAATAAAAATAAATTAAACATTTCTTTTAAATGTATTTCAAAACATTATTTATCAAGCTCACCAACTTTTATATTCATATCTTTAATAAAATCCTCAAATCGCGAAAATAGCCTTTTTCCGTGGCTCCAAAGTGGACTGGCCCCTTAACGTAATTGTTTTTCCTTATTCGGTTTCAGCTACTCTCATCACCGGAGGAACTTTTTTTTGGCGCCTCCGAATCCAACCCATAAGGGGCCGTCCATATATTACGTCATCGATTTTTGCTGATTTTCGACCCCCCCCCCCCCCTACAATCATCCTATCGTCATTTCCTAATGACCCCCCCCCCCTCTCGCAAAATTGACGTTATTACCAGTTTGGCAAAATTAAAACATTTGCGGATTTGAGAAAAATTGGGTAACATTAAAACATTTTGTTATAGAATCATCTTTTATTGTTTTGTACTTTGGCAATGTTTATTAATATAATAATATTATTCTTCCCTATTCTTTAGTTTTCTTCGGATAGCTCGCTCATTTTGTTATAGAATCATCTTTTATTATTTTGTACTTTGGCAATTTTCATTAATATAATAATATTATTCTTCCCTATTCTTTAGTTTTCTTTGGATAGCTCCCACGGAGTTTTCACCCATTCTTGCAAATCCTGGATCACGGGTAATATCTCCGTATCCTCCCCATATTCATTTTGGCTCGATCGAACTATTTTCATAGGTACGCTGTTATTTGAAGTTCTCGAATATAATGTAGACAAACCTTATGTAATAAATAAATAAATAATGAGTTCAATAATTAATACCATTAGGTACGTGCAAAATATTTGTCATCACTCATGCGGGGAAACCACTCTAGTTGTACAATATACTATTGTACATTTTGAAGTAACTGGTATCACAAGAATGACGTCAATTTCGAAACGCCCCCCCCCCACCCCCTCATCGATCATTTACCGTCATCCGTAGACGAACCTCCCCCCCCCCCACATTTAGAATGACGTAATATATGGACGGCCCCTAAGTCGCTATCATCTCAATATTTTTCTACAAAAAAATTACGTAATATAGGTCAAATATAGCCAAATATATTCTCAATTTTCCGAAACATTGAATTGAGTACTTGTCTTCCCAAAAATTCCCCAAAAATTCCTCAAATTTTCAGCGTCCACACTGGTACAGCCCCTCAAGTGTTTCTCTGCCCCAGATCTTATCCCTCTAGCGTGGAAAAGTTGAGACCGCTCACCTCGCTCGTAACCGCTGTTGCCTTCCGCTGTCGATCCTCCTCCGCGTCCGGTGTTTCGTTTGCAACGTTCTCATTGCCGTTCCTGGGTCCATCGTCGGATTCGTCCTGGGCCGATTCCGCGAGGATTTCCTGTTTCTCGTGTATGGTCTCCGGCTGATGATGATGATGATGATGGAGGGGCTCCTCGTCGACGGGTTCGTCGGCTTGGCTTACGGAGCAGCTGACGTCGGCGGTGTGGATGCCGGAGTCCTCGCGATCGGTGAGTTCGTTCAGTAGCTCGGCGGACGAGCTCGAGGCTGGATATCTCGCGGTGTAATCGAGTTCCTCGAGGCTCTGCACGCGTTCAAAGTTGTCGTGCCCCTCGGTGGGTTGATCGAGGGAATCGAGGCTGCGATGAAAGGGTGCGCGCGGGGTTATCGCGTCGTCGCGATATTCGGACTCGGGTGAGGAGCTTCTCTCGCTTACGGCGATGTTGGACAATTCGGACGGTTCAACGGGTGTTTCGTCCTCGACGGAGCGTTGATCGTTCGGCTCGCTGGTCTTTGCGTCGTTGTCATCGTCGCGACGAGTTTCCTCGGGCGTGGCAGCAGCCGCGTCGTTAGCGATCCTCGGCGACGATGACTCCTGGACGGGAATAACATCGACGATTCTCTCGCGGCATTGGCCTCTCTCGAGCTCGGCCGAGCTCGTTTTACGGCTCGCTAGAGCTTTGTTCTCGCGCTCGCTCGTTTGTTTCTCGAGATGGGTGAGGCGCTCGCGGATCGAGCTCATGTCGCCGGAGAGCCTCCTAGTGGCGGCTCGGGCCTCCTTGTTGCTCTCAGCGTCCTCGCGGGTGCCCATGCTCGAGAGCCGCGTCCTGATCGAACCAGCCTCGCTAATGCCACTCCCACCAACCCCATTGTTGTTGTTGTTGTTGTTGTTGGTGACGTTGATGTTGTTGGCTCGAGTGTCGTCGTGGCTGTTGCGCGAGGCGCGCTCGAACATCTCGCGCCTCTTGAGGACGTCGACCTTGACGGCTGGCGGACAGGCGTCGCAGCTCGGGCGGATTTTTTCCTCGCTCGATTTTGGCCCAACGGGGTCTCGGGCGGCTTCGAGATTAATGAGCGATCTTCGCGGTATGTTTTGCGAGACGCGGGACACGTAGCCCCTTATAGCACCCTCGTAAGTGTACTCCTCGGGCTCGGGCGAACTCGCGGTCGCCGTGTTACCCGAATCGTATTCGCGGCTGTCGCTGCTACGAAACTCGTTTTCGTAAAGCGTCGTTGAAGTTTCGTTGTTGTTGTTGTTGTTGTTGTTGTTGTTGTTGTTGTTGTTGTTGTTTGGGCTCATCGAAGTTTCCGTCACTTCGGCCGTCGGGGGCTTCTGTTCCTGTTGAGGCGGCAGCGATGTGGGCGGGGGCGGCGACGAGGCCTCCGACAAGCTCGGACTTTCGTTCTTGCTATCGGGCACGTTGTTGTTCTCGCTCGGGTTCTCCACGTCCGATTGATTCTTCTCGATCTCGCTGTCGCGATCGCTCTGCAAACGAAACCAGTCCATTCGAATTCTTTGCTCACGTGCAATAACATCGGGATGACGAATAAATTCTCGCGACAATTAAGGGGCTGTACAATTGTGACACTTTCAAAAAATCGATTTTTTTTTCTCGCATTTTCGACAGTTTATACTCTCTAGAATATCCTGTAAGCATTTCAAGGCCGTATCTCTAATCATTTTGTCTTGCAAAAATCGATGGTTGAATCTCTTAAAACGCGTTTTTCTCGAAATGAGATTTTTCAAATTTGCTGACATTGTAACTCAAACAGCAATTATCCGATTGACTTGAAATTTGAACTGAGTACTCTTGAATATATTTACTCTACGATGACGTAGGATATTTTTGATTGGATGGAAATTGACGATTTAGCATTGAAAAAAAACGACCATTTTATAGGCAAGAAAACAGACGTTTTTTTTTATAACTACGCCATTTTGTTGGATTTTGATATTTTTCGAAAATCCTATGTCATTGTACAGGAAATAACTTCCAGTTTAACGACATTTTTTTCCTTTTTCGGTTTCAGCTAATCAATCGGCCGGAGTGGCAGCAGTGGAGGAACTTTTTTTTTGCGCATAAGTCGCTTGGATCTCAATATTTTTCTTTAAAAAATTATGTAATATAGGTCAAATATAGCCAAATATATTCGTTATTTTCCGAAACATTTGATTGAGTACTTTTCTTGCAAATTTTTTTCGAAAATCACCCAAATTTGCAGCGTTCACACTGGTATAGCCCCTTAATGGTTTAATGGGAGAACAAAAAATCATTCCTGGTGGTTTTAAACGTTTCGAAACTGTTGTCTGATATACTCCTAATGATTCTGCAAGCTCTAGCGTCTGATATGAGCCATCATAAGTGCCTCACATTCAACAAATCGAAATCATTGTTTTTTAAGCGTCTGAACCAGTTCTCAATTAATATTCTCCCAGTACCACTTCAAGAAAAAGCCCAAATCCGCGGACCCCTTACGCGATGTAGCCAAAATGATGAATAAAAACCTTGGCCAAGTGCGAGTTGGGTCTCGCTCTATTAGGGTTCCGTACATATGACCAAATCACTTTTTTTTAACTAGATATTTAATTAGGTAATGCTTTTTTTCTGTCTTATTTCTTAGGTAGTAATAAACGAACATATGGGGTGAAGATAGCTAAAGAAAGCTTTCTATAGAGTCCTGCTGTAAGCTAATAATCAAAATATATGAAATTATTGTTATTCAAATATTTACGATACCAAATGACTTATTTTTGGAGACAGGACCGGCCAATTGCCAATATTGTCACATTTTTCGCGGAAAAAGAGGAGGCGAACAAAATTAAATGAAATATACGATTCTACAGTCGTTTTTTAAATTTGCAGTATCGAGTCTTCCGTGACGTCAATCTCTCGTTCTTGGCTGGTACCGACTCCAAAAATAAGCCATTTGGTATTGTAAATATTTAAATAATAATTTCCTATATTTTCGTTAAAAATTTATTGTATTATGTATACAATAAATTATTATATATGTACTACATTATGAATCGGCGTTTTCAGTATTTGTTGTTTAAATACAGTATATTGTACATAATATATAGAAATTCCAAATTCCTAACTAGTTCAGTTTTTGAGGTAGACCCCGTATTAAAAATAGTCTCAAACTGACAACTGTGGCGATCCCCCATTTCTTTATTTTTGAAGACAAAAAAGAAAAGTAAAATATATTTGTACTCGACTCAGTCAGCTATAGAAAATGACACCCCACATGGCGGGGTAAGAATTTTTTTTCTGCTACTTTTGCATGTAGGGACCCCCATGAAAGATAATTTAATTGAATTTCTAATTCAATATTCGGTTTTGGGTTAACATTCTACACGAAATATTCAAATTTCCGATCTTTAAGGGGTGAAATGCAGTCCGAATTTTCAAAAAATCGATTTTTTAAAAACATTTTCTTGAAGTATGATGTTTCGAAAATATTCCCTGCAAATTTCAAGTCAATCCGATGAATAGTTTCCGGGATATTCCACAATTAGTGAAGGGGCGTCGGGTCCCCATGGCAGGTGACAAACGCGCAAACGATAATACCCGGGAAGGCAGAATGCTTCAAAGACAATAACAAATTGATATTTTGGAAGCTTCCACATCGGCAGAAGCCCTATTGTATGGGCCAGGAATTGATGATTCGATGTAAGTAATTTTTTAATTAGCATTTCCACACTAAGTCAAGTGTAAAATTGGAAAAATCTTTCAGACATTTTCAAAAATGTATTACTCAAAAACTCTGAACTTTAGCAAAATATTATAGAGAATATTTTCGTTTTAAAATTGCCCAAAATATTTTTTTTTTAATTATTCATCCCGAAAAACTTTAATTTTTTGAAAAATTGTTTTAACAATTGGCTATAAACAATTGAATGCTCGACGTTTCGGCAAAAAATTGTGATATTCGGATTCAGCGGATCAAAATACATAAAGAAGTTTAGCTTCATCCATCGAGCTCAAAATTTTACGAACATATAATACCGAATCCACATCGGAAAACTTGAAATGCATTTTTCTCAAAACTACGTTCTTCAAGTCGCTGACCACTATAATTCTAAAACCACTCGATGGATTTTGATGAAATTTGGTGTGCTTATTGATAGCATTAAAAACTAGTCCTTAATTGAAGGATTTTCATTTTTGTTGAAAATTTATATTTTTTTTTAACAATAAACGAGCGATTTTTGGGTCGAAAATCGAAAATTATGCGTCGGAAGCCGCCATTTTGTTAATTTTTGAAAAAAAAAAGCTTCGATTAAGGACTAGATTTATTATTAAACTAATGTTTTTTTTTTAATTTCAGATGATCCAGTCAAATTTTATTATGGTCACCGCAAAGCACTACATGCCGAAGGGGGTCCGACAAAGACGGCGATATTTTCATAAATAATCAATATTTTTCTTTAAAAATTTGTACAAGTCAAGTTGAAATATAAGACGAAAAGTATTTGTAACGACTTTTGTAAAACAAACTTAATTTCTATAAAAAAAAAATTATTGAAAATGCTTGTTTTTTCACGCCTCTGACTGCATCTCACCCCTTAACTCATTCCGTTTACGAGACCGCGACATACAGCAGAGTGACATTAATAGGGTTCCCTTTTGCCCTTTGGGGACGGAACGCTAAAAATCAGTTTTTCGAAATTTATTCACTTGAAATCTTAATCTTTATTAATGCCATAACAATTTTATGATCATCACGAAAATCACATATGGTTACTTGAGGTTAATGAGACAAATGTGCATGTTTCTTTTTGCACAACTCGGAAAAATCATCAAAGAAAATGACATATGGCTATTTGAGTTTGATGACAAATTTAAATTTATTCAAAGACAAGTGTGCACGTTTTGTTTTGTTGCACAACTCTGAAAAATCAGATTGCTTTTTAGTGAGCTTGAGTCTTAAATCATCTTCGAGTTGAAGTCGATGACGATGTTCAGTTTTTATGTTTACCATTGCTGAAAAACCGCTCTCTCAGAGGTACATAGTGCAGAATGGTAGTAAAAATTGTATTGCTGCTTTGCTAACGTGATAAATGTCCTTTAGGTGAGCTTCGAAATTAACCGGTGATTGCTCTGCAAGACAACTCTTAAGTCTGCTGTTGCACAAGATGTCTATTAATTCCTCTTGATCTGAAATAGGCAGATGGCCGGTGACATGGTTTGCGAAAGGGTTGTTCGAGAGCTTCGCACAATCACGGCATTACAATATTCTTTCCTACAATTGCACAGCGCCTTTTATACGCAGATTGATTGACTCCAATTATATATTTTGGCGATTCTGATATCTGCGTAATTGTTTTTTTACCGATTGAATTACCCTAGTCAAGATGTTGCCACGCGAACCCCTTCAAGCTACCTGGGGAGGCACGCGTACCACTAATTGGGAAACACTGGTCTAAACCAATATCTGCATGTTGTTTCCGACAGAGCATGGTCGCCGTAAGTCTCAACAAGAATTCCCTGTGCATCAGCTACAGATTTTTAAAAAATCAAGTTGTGCAGTAAAATTCCCCGCAAATACTCTTTCTGGCACGAAATTTGACATGTTTAACACTATGAAGAAAAAAGTTGTTTATACCTCGGTGAAAAGTCATACACTGAATTTCATGCTTGCTTATAGTATAAGGTGTCTCAAAATGTCCTGACATTTAAATTTATTAATAAAACGTATTATTTTTCCGAAAAGTACGAATATTTTTATCTGAATGTAAGGAACCCAAACATGGAGGTTATGTGGGAGCACAATATTCGATAAATGGCCGCCTCGTCCCTGTTTGCAAACCCTCGGTCTTTTGACGAAATTTTCAATAACATTTTGGGATAACTGCGGGCTAATTTCATTAAGGGGGTCGTCTAGTGTGTCAGATCAAAAGAAGAGAAAACGGCTTTGCATGACTTCTTTGAAGAAGAGGAAGGTGTACTCTATGGTCCAGGCATAGCAGATTGACGGTGAGACCATTTTTTTATTATGAATTATATACAACAACTTTCAAACGCGTTTTTCTCAAAACACGATTTTTTCAAACTGCTGCCATGATATCTCACAAATTATTTGATTGATTCTGCTCAAATTTATACAGCATCTTTAGTACATATATAACTGCAAGTTGAACTAAAATAATTAAGATTGCTTCGTTAGTTTTCTTTTTATCAGCTATATAGACCCAAAAAAATACGAAAAATGGAATTTTTTTTCTAAAGCGTTAAAAAAAATGATTTTTTTGGAATTCTAACTTTATTTTAGTTCCATGTAGAGCATGAAGTCTCACGATTGAAATTGCGTTTGGTTTTTTGATTTCAGATAAGCAGAACGGCCGGAATCATGGCAGCAGTGGAGCACCTCTTTTCACATGTGTGTTCCTGTTGGGCGGTGTATCTCCGACTATATTCTATATAATGACTTCAAAAAATTCACAAAATTTGTTTAAATGTTAATAAAAATGATATGCAATTTATAAATTATTTTAATTTAATGGTTTGTCAAAAAAAAAATCCCCCAAAAAGCGTTTAAAAAACGGCCTTCACACTAGACGACCCCGTTAATGGTGCGTCAAATTGCTTCTTTGAGCTCCGGAATGGTCTGTGGATAAATGGCATACACTTTTCCTTTAAGGTAATCCTGTCGTCAGGCTTCAATCCATAGGATTTTCATTTTTTTTATAGCTACACTAAATATATCAATTATCCTCTCTGTAAAACTCCAGGGTCGGTTATCGACCTAATTACAGAGAAAAAAATATTAAAATTGCGTATTTTTGTGAAGGAATTCCGAGCCATGCAAAAACCCAATTTCCGGTCGCTACAAAAGTGTACATAATAGTGGGAATCCGTCAGATTCTTAAAAATAACCAGATTTACATACTCAACACTTGTAGAAATCCAATGCTTTCAGAAAAAAATACGCTTATTGACCTAATTTTTATTGTAACATCAATTTTAAGTTCAACTTCCGGTATTGGATTTATTACCACTTGCTACGACAAAGAGACGTGACAGCAAGGCAACAGCTGACTGTAGTCCTAGCCTCATGTCACTCATTCGAATTTCCACACATATTTCATTTTTAACCGACATATTTCGCCGACACAAATTTTCCACGCTTTTTACCACTCGTGGCCCGAATACAATGCTTTATATTTCCCGCACCTGGCATTGTTTTGACAGATCGACGTTGAAAGGCATGGAGATTAAACGCGCCTGGTTGAGTAAAAAGAGACGGAGATAGAACCAATGTTGCCAAATATCAAACCTAGAACTACTGCGCGAATCGTTGGAATAACTATTTTTTCATTTTTCTAATTAAATGTGAACATTCATTCAACAGTTTTCACATGGAAAATTTTAGTTACTACAAATTATTAGGTTTGCATATGTTAAAAATATAAATTGTACAAGTCTCAATTATGATCAGTGGTATGACTAGTGTGAAGCGATAGAATTACCTTAAGAGGGGGTAAGGTATTACATTTTTTGCATTTTTTTAATTTTTTTAAAATGAATGCATAATATCGGAGCAAAATTGACGAAGTTATGAGTGGTTGAGTGTCCGTTGCTCCAGACCGGGTTTTTATAGCTTTTACAGAGCAGAGGAGCAAGGGGCGCCCGACAGTAAAGAAAGGAGAGTTTTGCGTAGACAAATGCAAAAAGATGCTCCAGATCATGTTGATGGAAGCTTTTTGCTCTACAGACCTGGCATCGACGGCTCTGTGTGAGTATAACAAAATTATCGAGTTTTATTTTGAATTTTTCAGTGTGCAAAACTTTAAAGCGTTTTTCTGAAACTTGTCATGTTTGAAGTCCGTGTACGCCATAACTCAAAATCTACTGGACCAATCGTTTTGAAATTTTGCACAGTACTTCTTCACATAATTCACCAAGTATTGTCGGGAGCTTTTTTGCTTTTTAAAAATAATTATTAATTTTACAACAACAAATTAGCCGATTTTTTAGCGAAAATCGGTTTTTTGGCTCCCAAGTGCTACGAAAAGTTGAAAAATCGGAGAAAAAATCCTCCCGTGGTTACCTCGAGAAACATCTCTATTAACAAATGCATTTTGATTTTTTTGTTTCAGATGATTCTGTTGCCAGTTATTATGTACACCGCAAAACAACTTTTTTTAAAGGCGCCTCCTAGATTCGTTGTCACTTGCTCGATTTTCCATATTTTGCAATGAAAATTTAGGAAAGTATTGTTCAAATGTTGCATTATTATATGGAAATTGACTGAATAAACTAACACTATCTGTATAACCAAAAAAAAATTCTTAAAAACATGCCTTTTTTGCACCGAATTAACCTTACCCCGCCCTTAAGAAACGCCCAAAGAAGGAAGTCCAATGGCGTCAAATCGCACGATGTTGGTGGCCAATTGACATCACCGCAGCGCGATATAACACGACCATGAAATTTCGTCTGCAATAACTGCATTGTTTTCGTGCATTTTCACCCTTTCTATGCGTTGCCTCATCGTGCAATTCGCCATGACTAACCCTCAATACTTCCTGATGCCACTCGTCAAAGATTAGTACTCCATGTTGCCCACGACAAAATGGCGCGCAATTTAAAATGTCAGATCATTTCGCGACACCCTTTACTTCCTCGTAGACGCCTTGCCGTCTTAAGGGGCTAGTCCACTTTGAGAATTTCAAAAAATCGAAAGCAAGCAAGACTTGAAGAAATCGACGATGATGAGCAATCAGAAGGGATTTTGTACGGTGCAGGAATTGCCGATTGAGTTTCATAGTATAAACTTCAAACGCGTTTTTCTCGAAACAACGTTTTCAAAATCTAGCTCCATCGTATCTCTAAACCTAATAAACCGATTCTCTTGAAATTTGAACCACATTTTGTAAACATGATTCGCAACAAGATGACCCTCGATGGTTTTAAAATTTTGATTTTTACTCTTTTTTTTGCGAAAAACTGCGAAAAAACGCGTTTTTTTTACTTTTTGCGTTTTTCACCTGCAATTTTTTTATTTTTTGATAAAACTTTATATCCGAGGGTCATTTTGCAGCTGGTGTCATACTGTATCTAATGGAGTTTGATTTTTTTGTTTCAGACAAGCCGTTGCCGAGTTGTGATGGAGCTACCTAGCCCACCTATTTTTGAGGCGTTACGTTAAACGTTACGTTACTTACGTTACGTTACGTTAAACGTTACGTTACTTACGTTACGTTACGTTAAACGTTACGTTACTTACGTTACGTTACGTACGTTACATTACGTACGGTACGTTACGTTACGTTACGTTACGTTACGTACGTTGCGAGGCGTTACGTTACGTACGTTACGAGGCGTTACGTTACGTACGTTACAAGGCGTTACGTTACATTATACAAAGTTTTTGCACTTAAAAATGAATAAAAATGAATTAATTTTTTTTAAATGTATTTCAAGACTTTATTTATCAAGCCCAGCAACTTTTATATTCATATATTTTATAAAATCCTCCAAAAAAATCGCGAAAATAGACTTTTTCGTGGCTCCAAAGTGGACTGGCTCTTTAAACTACGCGCACGCATTTCCGGTAACGCCATCTGTTGGAAAACAGCGAGAACTTATTCAACGTCCTAATGAATGTTCTTTCGCCAGTCCCTCTTTGCATTGTCTACCGATTGCATAAGTAATCAACATTCTCCGAAGTAGCAAGTTGCCCGTTGAGAGGCACATAGCAGAGTGAGATCATGTACGCGTGAACGACTCGAAGGCTCACCGTGACGCTCTGCGTGTCGTCGTGCGTATCACCGCTGACCGAGCTCTTTCCGCTGCTCGTGCCGATGCCCAAATCGCTCAGGTCATTCGCGTCCTCCTCGTGGTACATCGCGAGGCTCATGCTCAGCTTGCGTCCACGGCTGCCGCGTTCCTCCATCATTTCCGAGAACGTTTTGCTCCGGCGTCTCTGGCGGTCGTGCTCCTCGAGCTCGAGCTTCTTCACCTCGACGACGCGCTCGATTATGTGCTCTTGGCGCTTCCTCCGGCTGCTCTTCCAGTTGTCAAGGTTCTGCAAACGGGATTGAATGCTTGATGCTTGTTGTTCGTCGGATTGCAAAACGGTGCTGGGCAATGTGTACATTATGTGGGGGTTTGGTATTTAAATTGTTGGAGAACAATTTAAATTCCACAATGTTGCAGAAAATTATTGAAATATCTTTGGTTGGAGGGGGGAGGGGGGGGTGCAGAGACGATTGGAAGAGTTACCAGAGGTGGCACTTGGTAGAGAGCATTGCTCGAACCGTTTGGGATGGACGAAGACTCACCGATTGCCAATCCTCCGGATCATCGCGTACCTCCTGCTTGATCTTCTTCGTTTCCTGAACCTTTTGCAATTGTTCCTGCGCACTGCGATAAAGCGAGCACGGGCCAACTTTGACGAACTGGAGCGGATTCGTGGCTTGTTTCGGTGGTGTTTTCAGTGTCGTTTTCAATTTTGGAGGTTCGTGCGGTGTGGCCTGCAACGATGAAAAGCGTTTTTGAAATTTAGGGGAGGCTGGGGTCGATAGAAACACGGGTCAAATGAAACAAGTTGAATAACTCGAAGATGGTTATTGATAGTGGTGGGGGCCCAAGGGGAGAAGAAACTGCTTTGCATATTGGAACCTGTCGCTTAGTTCACGCCGCCGCTCCCAGAGCGTCGAACATTTATGTGGTTGCATCGCTTTTTCGATACAAAAAGTAAGTTTCTTTATTACTATTATTGTACGTATTGCTCCGAAACTATTGTTCCTTCTTCAGCGTTGTTTACAATCATCATTACTGTGAATATCCTAGTGAGTTTATTGTGGTCAGCACCTACCTACAACATTTAGGTTCTTTGTTATTTGATAAATTATCAGAAGCGAGGGTATGGGGGCAGTTGAAACAAACGGTTCGGGGTCAATTGTAACGCGTTTCTATTGACCCCGAACAAACATTTTTTACGCAAGCAAGTTTTCCAAATCTTGTTTTTCTTTTAGATACCAAGAAACCGTTCGAAACTACGAACCGCGGAAGCTGCGATCTCGAAAATGATAAAAAAGCATAAGATGCCAAAAAATATATATATATAAAAATATAAATATAAAACGCTAAATAGGGGTAGGAAATAGAGGAAGTCAACAATATACACTGATACCCCAGAAAAAGAAGAGACAAGGCAAAACAGCAGAAAACAGGCTAAGAGAGTAGAAAAGAACCTCGAAGACTATAAGTCGAATAAGTCAGTCTCATTGAGTACCTCGCTAGTAACAAAAACTACTCTCTGACTGATTATCTTTAGTAAATTGAAACTAGATAAGTAAAATAATATTGAAGAACCTCAGTATGCCTTCGGTGATACCAAAACTGGAATGAAAAGCAATAAAACTAATTATTTTAATTAAAAGTGTATTTTATTCACACAAGCATACTTCATAACTTCATACACATCATTAACAGTACCTGGGTTTAGTAGAAACATCAGTTCAATCAGCTGAAAACACCTGTTTCAACTAACCCCAGGCACCGTTTCGATTGACTCGGACATAGGGTCAGATGAAACATTTTCCAAGACTTTTTAAATAACTTCTACCTAAGTTCAGGGCATAGTAGAAGCAAAATCAATAATGCTATCATATAGCCAGATAATCTAGCCATAATTTGAGCCCATTACCAAACAGATAAGGTATAAAATGAAGGCGCACTAACCGATTTTCTTAAAAACGTTCCAATTGACTCCAGCCTCCCCTACTTTCTTTCACTTGAGCTTTTCCTTGCTGGGTACACACAACCCAAAGAATATTAGGCAAACATTTGCAGCCGTTTTCCAAAAAAATGCTATGCATGTATCATCGCGTCACAGGCCGAAAAAAAACGCACGTTTAGGCAGACACTAGAATTTTATAACGCGAGTACGATTTTGGCCTCCCTCGTGTAATTTGTCGCGAAAGGGCTGAAAGTTCCCTCCGTTCGTCCGATCGATACTGTACGTACGTGGGATGAGTTGCGACGAGACAGGAAAGGCGGGCGGGGAGTGGAGGTCGCGAAGGGGTTGAAGAAGCCCTCGAGGGATATTCGCGACGAAGAATCGGTCATTGCTTTGATAACGGGGACTCGAGCGATACGGTTAAAGGGTTGATGCGTGGTGCCGTGGCGGGCTGGCTAGCCCGATCAATTGATCAATCGAGAACAAGGAGTCCGTACAAGTTGCAAGCTCTAGCGATGGCTTCGTTCCGTCCCCGGTCCGACGGAGGGATGAAATGACAAACCCTGCTCGAATCTAATAGCGCCGAAAGTGCGTCCCGGATGTTTCACGCGAATGTACTTTTGTTTGGGTTTGTTTGGGGTTAGATCGCGCGATGAAAGGGGAGAAGGAAACGAGGAAGAGGAGGACGAGGAAGCAGAGGTGGAAGAGGATGAAGACGCTGAAAGAAAAATAAGGCGGGAAGAAGGAAAAAGTGAAATGGGAAGGGAAAGATGAAGGAGAGGAATGGCGGAAGTGGAGTGTAGGGAATGAGAGGACGATGCAGGAAGGGCGGAATGAGCCGAATAGGAAGCTGAAGAAAAGGGAGATGAAGAAGATGAAGATGAAGAGGAGGATAAAGAAAAGGAAGATGAAGAAGAGGAATACGATGAAGAGGAAAACGAAGAAAAGGAAAATGACGAAGAAGAAGGGGAAGATGGAAAAAATATAAATGAAGAAGAGGAAGGTAAAGACGCAAAAGACGAAGAGGCGCAAAAAAGATAAAAATTAAGAGAGGGGGAGGTGAAACGGAGGAAGATAAATGTCAGGAAGGTGAAGAAGAGGAAGAAGAAGAAGAGGGAGAAGGAGAAGTGGATGATGACAAAAAGAAAGATGAAGAAGAGGAAGAAGGAGAAGTGGACGATGAAGAAGAAAAAGACGCTAAAGAGGTAGAAGGAGAAAAGGAAGATGGCAAAGAGAAATGGGAAGATGAAAAAGATAGAGATGAAGACGTAAAAGACGAAGAAGGGCAACACAAAGAAGAGAAAGATGAAGGAGAGGGTGATGGAGAACACGAAGATGAAGAGGAGGATCAAGGAATGGAAGATGGCGAAGAGGAAGACGAAGAAGAAGAGGAAAAACATGGAGATGAAGAAGAGAAGGGTGAAGATAAAGAAGCGGAAAGCGATGAAGGGGAAGATGAAGAAGAACCTGAAGAAAAGGAAGATGGCGAAGCGGAAGACGATGAAGAGAAACACGAAGAAAATAAAGATGAAAAAGATAGAGATAAAAACGAGTCAGTTCCAGGCGCAAAAGACGAAGAGAGGAAACAAGAAGAAAATGGCGAAGATGAAAAAAATGACGAAGTGGAAGATAAAGGAAAGGAGGGGAAAATAAACAAGAGAAAGACGAAGGAAACGAAGATGCAGAGGAGAAAGATAAAGAGAAACAAGACAAAGAACCAGGACACTAAGAAGATGGAAAGGGTGGAGAGAAAGATGGAGACTGAGAATGTACCCAACTGAGAAAAAAACACCAATTGAATCAAAAAAATATATTGGTTGATCCAAAGTGCTTCTGCGGAGTACCGCCGATATATGAGATTGTTTCAATACTATAAAATATTGGAAAATATGATTGATTTAAATAACATATTATTTTATTTGAAAAAGCTCTTCTGTTCTCTGAATATCTACATTATCCTTCAAATAAAATTATATTCTATTGAAATCATTCTATTATATACAATTCGTAGATGTATTGGATGAAGTAATTAAGCGGTTGCTGCCAACATTTTTTATTTCGTACAAAAATATAATCAATAGAATTAATTGTTTCTTTACTACATCGAAACGAATATGCCATGGGACGTAAGTTTTTCAATTTGTTTTAAACCTCAAGTAGAAAGTAAGCATTAGAATGATCATCCACGATAATAGTGGAGAGAATATCACATATCCAATGGAATATCCGTGGAGAGAATATCAGATATTCAACTGATTAGATCAGATACTACACTTTGATCTTGGCCACAGGCCAAGAAGCGATACTCTTTAGAGTTTCTCCAGCGTTTAAGTAGATTTTCGGTTCGCGCTACGCTTACGAGAAACGAGCGCGCGTGCGGCCTCTAGCGGTTACTCCGAGAACTACGGGTTTCCTCACACCTATAATTTCGGTGGCGCTCGGCTATGATTTGGTTTAATTTTTTCAAGCAAATGTGCAAGAAACAAATTTTACTTTCGCATAATTTTTTAACCAATTCAGACATTTGCTTAATATTTTTCAATGAAAATCAAATATGGTGAAAACAATAAAATAACATATTCGATCAATAGAAATTTTATTTCAATCAAACGAGCGAAATTCAATTTTTCTTGTGTACTCGAATCAACAATATTCATGTTATCAATTGAAACGCTTTTTTCGTTCGTTGCAGATATTGCATTCAAAACTATATAATTGGTTCGCGATAATTTTTTAGATAGTTTCAATAATATATTGTTCTCGGCTAACAATATATCTTTAGAATGAAATAAAAACTCAATTTTATCGGGCCATTGAAGTCAATAGCGTTTTGTTTGGACTAATAAATCCGATCACTTACACCAACAATTTTACAATTGAATCAACGAAATTTCATTCAATAACACCAATGATATTGGATCAATGATTTTTTTTCTCAGTGTATGCATAAGTAACTCATCGCTTTGCGGATAAAAATTGCATTAAAATAAAACAAAGTATTTGAAAAGTCAAAAGAACCGTCCATAAACTCACAGTTCTGTCATTTCGCCGCTCGCTCGCGGCAACCTGGGAGGATGGCATCCTCGTCGCTTTACCGGCTCTCCCCTCGTCTCGGCCAAAGTTCCTTCTCTTCAATGTATCGCGATTCCTCGCGGTATCGGTCCCATCCTACGCTCCGACCCTGCACACAAATCCGATCCCAACTGTCATTTGGAATGCTCCAATTTTTCAAATTCCTTTCGAAGAAACCATATATACATATGGAAGTAATGTTTGCCAGAGATATTTCTGTATTTTCTAGACATTATATAATCAATAATAAATAATATTGTACAATCTTTCTATATATGTGTGTGTGTGTGTGTGTGTGTGTGTGTGTGTGTGTGTGTGTGTGTGTGTGTGTGTGTGTGTGTGTGTGCGTGTGTGTGTGTGTGTGTGTGTGTGTGTGCATATATACATATATACGTGTGTGTGTGTGTGTGTGTGTGTGTGTGTGTGTGTGTGTGTACACACATACACACACATCGTGTTCGTAGGTCGACCGGTCGACGGTTCGTGCGCTAACTCGGTCGACCGAAACGCATTGCTTCCGTCTCCGCATTGAAAGAAATGGGTGCAGCAGCGCGCGCCGCCCACGGTTCGCTCAGTTTCGAAGCGAAACCTGGCGCTTTTTTTATAGAAAAATCTTTTCAAAATTCCTGAAATTCTTGCCTCCGCAAGAGGGAGGGGCGAGAAGGGGGGAGGCGAAAGAGAGACAGAGAGGTGGAGAAAAAATAGATAAAAAGAGAGAGCAAGGCAGAGTAAGAGAGAATTTCAAATTTGTAAAAATGAACATCATCGAACGTCCGTTCATACGCGCTGGATTTTGCGTTAAAGGGCTATACCAGTGTGACACATACACTGAAAAAAAAATTCAGTTGGTTTAACAAAATGTATCTTTAAATACGTTCAACTTGATTTTTGATTGGCATAACAAACATTTTGTTAATCTAACGATAGTTTTAGTGGTGTGAACTGTAGCTAAATAAGCTACAGTTCACACCACTAAAACTATCGTTAGATTAACAAAATGTTTGTTATGCCAATCAAAAATCAAGTTGAACGTATTTAAAGATACATTTTGTTAAACCAACTGAATTTTTTTTTCAGTGTAAAAAAACCGATTTTTTTTGCCTCTTTCGATAGTTTATACTTTCAAGAATATCATTATCATTTAGATCATTCATATCAATATCATTTTATCTTGCGAAAATTGATAGTTGAATCTTTAAACGCGTTTTTCTCGAAATGAGATTTTTCAAATTTGCTGACATTGTAACTCAAAGAGCAATTGTCCGATTGACTTGAAATTTGAACTGAGTACTCTTGAATATATTTACTCTACAATGACGTAGGATACTTTTGAT
Source organism: Ophion obscuratus (assembly GCA_964007375.1). Taxonomy (NCBI): domain Eukaryota; kingdom Metazoa; phylum Arthropoda; class Insecta; order Hymenoptera; family Ichneumonidae; genus Ophion; species Ophion obscuratus. Next base: position 32,873,705 of record OZ023315.1, read on the forward strand.
TGGATGAGAATTGACGATTTGGCATTGAAAAAAAAAAACAACCATTTTATAGGCAAGAAAACAGACGTTTTTTTTCATAACTACGCTATTTTGTTGGATTTTGATATTTTTCGAAAATCCTACGTCATTGTACACGAAATACCTTCCAGTTTAACGACATTTTTTCCTTTTTCGGTTTCAGCTACTCAATCGGCCGGATTCATGTCAGCAGTGGAGGAACTTTTTTTTTGGCGCCTCCGAAGGCAGCGCACAAATCGCTTGGATCTCAATATTTTTCTATGAAAAAATTACGCAGTCCAGGTCAAATATAGCCATATATATTCTTAATTTTCCGAAACGTTTGATGGAGTACTTTTCTTCCAAAAAAAAAATCCCCAAAATCACCCAAATTTTCAGCGTTCACACTCGTATAGCCCCTCAATCCGAGCGTGGAAAAAAATACATATATATCGTCTCGTGCGAAGATTGATGCCAAAAAAAATGTACATTAATCTGATCCGAACGGGGAAGAAAAAAAAAACTTCGCGACGCGTTGGCCGAGACTCGTGCCATTACCATTGTTGCGAAAAATAAGTCTGTCCGCTCGAAAGCTCGCCTCTCGTCTCGTCGCATTCCCGTTTTCATAGCGCGATCGTTTCGGGCTCGTAAATTTGCATGTAAAGAGAGTCAGGAGAGAAATATCGCGCGGGAATGAGACTTTCGTATAATCGTCGTATCAATTTCCATTGGACGAGAAAGCGCCGGGCGATCCTCCGTTATGTGAGCCAAGTGAAGCGTAGAGCCACTTCGGCGTCGTGCCCGAAACAACACAACAACGAGAAAAACGTCTAGGACGCGCGCATTTACCTACGCGCTCGTAATAAAGTCCATAATCGTTCGGCTCTGAAGGGAAAGACGAGAGATGGAACAAAAAAAAGGAAGAAAAAAGAATACTGCCGAGATTTAGTTCGAAAAAATAACGAGGGGAATACGAAATGTGTCGTAAATGTTGCTGCAGGTGGCTGGAAAGAGAGAAAGAGAGCGGGAGAGAGAGGGAGAGAGAGAGAGAGAGAAAGAAGAGGAAGAGCGCTGGCGCGAGAATAATCATAATCCATTAAAAATCGAGAAATTGAGGCTCTTCGTTTCGAGAACTGTGACAAAGTGGGTCGATTCTATCCTTCCTTTTTTTGCGTTTATCTTCCAACGGAAGCCCTTCCTTGCGATCCCCCTTTTTTTGTTCGTCCTCATAAATTATGTATTAGATGTTATATTGCGATTATATATATATATATATATGTGTGTGTGTGATATATCACGAATTTTATATCCCCCTTCATAGCGCGCGCACACAATATTAGGGGGTCTAGTCGTTCAAGGTCATTCAAGGTCAATATCGATTATACAAATCTAAATACCTCGGATAAGTACGAAATATTTGGTAGTGATCAGAGATATTTGGATTTGTATTTCATTTTAATGGGTGACCTTGAATGACCTTGAACGACTTTGCCCCCAAATGTTTTTTCACGCGGCTTGAGGTGCTCCGCAAGATGGTTGAACAAAAAATTTACCATTCCATGTAAAAAAGCGAAGGTGACCTTAACCGTGCGTCAGCGTCTCCACCGAAATAAAAAAGAAATGGTCGCATTTGTTAGCCCCCTCATACCGTACAACTTTTGTCGGGAACATTTTTTTGTGACGTCGATAATTACCGAGTTATTCCGGGTGGCAGAGATAAGAGGGTTATAATAAAATTACTTTTATTATAATATTACGTTTCCGTTTCTTTTTCATATTTCGTATATATAATATAAGAAATAATATACAGTGTTATAAAATATACACATATACAATAGACTGATTCAAAGAAAAAAAATTATTTTTTTTTCCTTCGGGATTCTCGTGCTATTGTTGGGCACTAATAAAAGAAAATTTCTCTAAAAAGATGGGCGCGGTCATCTCAATTTTTAGAGGTGGCTATCTCGACTTTTTTGTATTTGAATTTTTTTAACGAACGTATTGCATTTAAGCATAGTCACGGCTTCGGGTTACGGATAAAAATCACATCCAGCAGCTATTTCATAACAAAAATAAACTCTAACAATTTGAAAAGATAGCAATATTCACAATTCAAATCCAGGTAGATCAATAATGACGTCTACACTACTCTCTTTATTCATGTAGATTTATTTATACGCATTAACATTTCGCACTTTTTACGACAAATTAAATTATAAGCTTTTATTCATAAATCATGTATTTACATTTTCAAAATGCTACACTTATATTATCTTCAAACTCATTTATATTTCTTCCCAGCCACTGTGCATAACATCGCGCATCGTGGTGTTGTTTTTTTTTTTCAATGTGACTCAATTAAAGACAATTTTAAACAATGGCTCGGAAAAATGAAGACAAGACAATTTGGCTAATCGGCAAGGAAATTCCGAAAATAAGTACCCGTCATTTACCGTCAAATCGGAAAGTTTTGAGTTTGTTCTTTTACAAACATAACAGAGAAAAACTGACCATACGTCGAAGTGCACACGAAACGATGAATGTAGTTTTCGAACAATGGAAATGTGCTGAAATTCCAACACGTCGATTGAATAACGCAATCTTGAAATTAATAAAACTCCATCTAGTCTGGAAAAAACTTAAAAATCGGGTTTAAAAGAAGTTGCCGTAACAATGGAGAAATAATCGAAACGTGTGATAGCAAAAATAACCGCTCAAGTTCGTGAACATTTTGGGCAGAACGAAAATGTGCAACGTTGAACAGTTTGTCCAAATCTCTCTTAAATTTACGCTCCTTCAATATTTGTGAGGGCAAATTCTTTTTAACCCGATTTTTTAAAAGTTTTTTCCAGACTAGATGGAGTTTTATTAATTTCACGATTGCGTTATTCAATCTACGCGTTGGAATTTCAGCACATTTCCATTGGTCGAAAACTTCTTTCATTGTTTCGTGTGCACTTCGACGTATGGTCAGTTGTTCTCTCTTACGTTTGTAAAAGAACAAACTGAAAACTTTCCGATTTGACGGTAAATGACGGGTACTTATTTTCGGAATTTCCTTGCCGATTAGCCAAATTATGTTGTCTTCGTTTTTCCGACCCATTGTTTAAAATTGTCTTTACTGGAGCCACATTGAAAAAAAAAACAACACCACTTACAAATGCGCTGCGCCAATACAAAATGGCGCCACGGATGCGCAGTGACTTGCGCAGTGGTATGCGCGATTTTATGTACAGTGGCTGGGAAGAAATATAAATGAGTTTGAAGATAATATAAGTGTAGGATTTTGAAAATGTAAATATACGATTTATGAATAAAAGCTTATAATTTAATTTTTCGTAAAAAGTGCGAAATGTTAATGCGTATAAATAAATCTACATGAATAATGAGAGTAGTATAGACGCCGTTATTGATTTAAATTGTGAATATTGCAATCTTTTCAAATTGTTAGAGTTTATTTTTGTTACGAAATAGCTGCTGGATGTGATTTTTATCCGGAACCCGAAGCTGCGACTATGCTTAAGGGGTAAGGCCACTGTAAATTTTTTGAAAAATCGATTTTTTTTTATTGGCTTAAAAAATAGTTTAAACCCTCTAGTTTAAAAATAGTTTAAATCCTTTTAACTTCTTTTTTTAATTTTTTCCAATAAAAAACTATTCGCAAAACTTTAAACGCGTTTTTCTCGAAACATGGTTTTTCAAAATGGCACGCAGCATAACGCGAACAATTTTCATTTTTTTTACTTGAAATTTTAACCAGATGTGAACATTTACATTATCTTGAGAATGTCGATCGGAATTTTCAAGAACTTTATTTATTGATTTTTTATTAACAAAAAACTTGCCGTTTTTTTCGTCAAAAATCAATTTTTTTTTTCAAACGCACGCCAAATCCACAAAAATTGATACTTTTTAAAATCCGATCGACATTCTCTAGCTATAGCCCTCTAGATTAATGGTTTTTTTTTTTGTTCTAGATTCAAAAGTGCACCAGTGGTGCTGCGTGCCGCGGAGCCCTGGAAGCAAAACATGTCCCGGGAAGATAGCTGTAGAGCCGCCATTTTGTTTTTTTTTTACTGTAAAAAAATTTTATAATAAAGTTTAATGTATGCCCGATAACACCATTAAAAGTTTTTTTTCAAATACCTTCAATTTCGGGAGCAAAAAATTAGTGCAAAAACCTTTTTTTTTGGGCCGTTACAGTGGCCTTACTCCTTAAGTGCAATACGTTCGTTAAAAAAAATTCAAATACAAACAAGTCGAGATAGCCACCTCTAAAAATTGAGTGACCGCGCCCATCTTTTTAGAGAAATTTTCTTTTTTTAGTGCCCAACAATAGCACGAGAATCCCGAAGGATAAAAATAATTTTTTTTTTTGAATCAGTCTAATATACATATATATTAGGGGTGTGCGGATCGGCTAGCCGACGGGTTACGTTTTTGCATTACCCGCCACTATCGGGTACCCGAATTTGGTAATCGGGTACTCTCAAATTTTTGGTACTCGTAAACGTCGGGTACTCTCAAACTTCGAATATTCGTAAAGGACTCGGAGATCCGTATCTATTATTTATATTTATTTTTATTTTTTATTTAGATGTATCGACCAAATAATGGGAGAAAACGAAAACTCGAAGAAGGCGATAAAACGAATAAGTGATAATGCTGTAAAAAATCGTTTTTCGTCTCACTTTTCTATTCTGTTTGTGTGTGTGTGTGTGCGTGTGTATTTGTTAGGGTGGAGTGAAAAACAGTCACTTTTGGCGGATCGTATCGTAATAGCGCGGGAAAGTTGCGTTTTGGCATCACTAAAAAGTGTGCGAAAGGAAAAAATGTACAATAAATATCTTCTGCTCCGGCGAACGCCTTAAAGTTTTGAATTTTTCAACGTGGCTTTTAAATGGAGAAAAAAACCCAAAAAGACCAAGATTCACCGCCTTGCGTTTATTCGAAGCGAGAAGAATGTAGCTTCCATTTGACATTTTAAAATTCAAAATATCTTGATTAGTATCAGAGATATAAGCGTTTGAAGAACAAGTATTTCCTGGAAAAAAAAATTAAAAATGACAAAAAATCAAATTAAGAAGAATGAATCGCCGAAATTACCAGTTAGCACTAGACAGAATTAATAAAAATTCGACGAAGAATCTTGCTTTTATTCAGTTTTTCGACATTCAAATATCTCGATATTTCCTGAAATGCGAGTGTCTTAAAAGAAGTTTGCCGGAAAAAAATGGTAAATATATACATAACAAAAATACTAAAATTATTAAATAAATTATTTGTATTTCTTACGAACTCCAACGTATCGGCGAAGGGTAGAGAACATAAAGCTGGAGTCTATTTCGTCCGTTTTGGTACGTTTCCGTGGCGCTATATATACTATGAAACGAAATTTTGTTCCGGCAACACGACTTATCGAGTACCCGATGTGAGACGAGTACTCGAAAAACTCGGGTACTCGATAAAGTTCGAGTATACCCGTCCGATCACGGGTACCCGATCGGATCTTACTCTAATTACCCGACCCGACCCGACCAATTCTGCTACCCGCAAACCCCTAATATATATTATATTTTAAAATATACCCATAACTATATATATATATATATATATATATATGTAATAAAACAAATAATAAAAATAAAAATCATAATAAAAATCGTCATATATATAATATATATATATATATAGTGCACTGAACAAGATCTACGTTCTTTTGGGGTCAACATAAAACCTCTGCATATTACGATTGTCTCCCGGCATCGGTATCTTTTCCTTATTCAACATTTATTGTTTCTTTTATTATGACGTCTGCCGCGCGCGCCTCACTCAAAATTTGTCGCTCGTCCTCCCTCGTTGCATCCAGCATTATTGCGCTTCGTCGTTACCGTTGGGTCATCGCAACTGTACATTCAACTACATACGCATATACATACGACGAGAATGCGGTACGCAACCGGATTGACAGAGCAAGCGAACGAGAGAGAGAGAGAGCAAGAAAGGGGGGGGAGTAAAACGCGAGCACACGAGCAATAAGAGCGTGTCTCTCTTCGGCCGCGCGTTTGCGATGAGCGATGCCGGTCTAGCCGAGTATTTTGTGCCCGCCAGAGACGCGTCGTTTGACGGGCTTGAAACAACTCGGGAATTATTATTCGGACGCGTGTGGTATGTCGGAAATTTCCCCCGTGCGTGTCTCGGCGATCGATTTTCAGGGTCATGTATTGAGGGTTACGTAACCAAGGTTATTTTACGATAAACTTCTTGTCTATATATCTGCCAAAAAAAATCCTGTCTGCGTAGTATTGGGGTCCCGAAAAAATAGGTCAATCTTCAATATTTTTTTGGATAAGAGTATTAGGATGGCGGAATCGGGATTTTGCACATATTCGTTACGTGGTCTTGCAATGTTTGAGTGTTGAAGGGCTCTTCTCACTGTAGATGCTAAAAAAAGGCTAATTCCATGATTTTTTTTTTTTTGATAAGTTTGTATTAAAAATATTGATACCGTCGTTACACTTAATGAATACACTTACGAAATACAATTTTTTTTTTATGTATTCACGTAACCCAAACAAACTTTAAGGGGCCAACCAGTGTGGCGTTTGAAAAAATCGATTTTTTCTTGCCTTTTTCGACAGTTTACACTTTCAAGAATATCATTATCATTTTATCTTGCAAAAATCGATAGTTAAATCTTTAAACGCGTTTTTCTCGAAATGAGATTTTTCAAATTTTCTGACATCGTAACTCACAGAGCAATTATCCGATTGACTTAAAATTTTAACTGAGTACTCTTGAATATATTTACTCTACAATGACGTAGGATATTTTTGATTGGATGAAAATTGACGACTTGGCATTGAAAAAAACGACCATTTTATAGGCAAGAAAACATACTTTTCTTTCATAACTACGCCATTTTGTTAGATTTTGATATTTTTCGAAAATCCTACGTCATTGTACAGGAAATACCTTCCAGTTTAACGACATTTTTTCCTTTTTCGGTTTCAGCTACTCAATCGGCCGGAATCATGTCAGCAATGGAGGAACTTCTTTTTTGGCGCCTCCGAAGGCAGCCCATAAGTCGCTTGGATCTAAATATTTTTCTATGAAAAAATTATGCAATATAGGTGAAATATAGCCAAATATATTCTTAATTTTCCGAAACATTTAATTCAGTACTTTTGTTCCAAAAAATGCCCGAAAATCACCCACATTTTCAGCGTTCACACTGGTGTAGCCCCTTAAACGGGTTCTTCTCGAAACAACGTTTTTCAACGGCTTGTTGATAAAATCTCCGAAACTACTGAACCGATCCTTGTGAAATTTTAACCACTTATTAATATAAATATAATATATTTATTTATATTAATATAAATATATATATTTTATTGGGTTTGTTCCAGTCGTACAGGGTCCTTCCCTTTTAACGAGCCCCCAATCCGCCTCTACCGCCAATTCCACACCCCCCCCCCCCCCACCTGCGGCCGCAGCCGACTTCCCCCTCTGTATCGTATTCACCATGACATATCTGTCATGGGTATAGGGAAACTGCGGAAAACCTATACCAATACAGCCGGTCATCAAGTTCGCTCCCCAGTCGTGGAACTAGTCTTATTTCGCCGTGAAATGCCGAAGAAAAACATTTCACGACTAAATGTACGCGGCTGGGTTTCGAACTCGGGACCTCCCGGTCCGCAGGTTTAGTGGCGAGCACGCTAACCACTAGACCATCGCACCAGTTCAATATAAATATATATATTTATATTATATATATATATATAATATATATATTTATATTAATATAAATATAATAAATAATATACATTTTAACCACTTACAACTATAGCTATAGCGCGTATGAAGGATTTTTTTTTAATTTTGATATTTAGTTTTTGGCAAAAATAGTGTAAAAAACGTTTTTTTTTGTTTTTTCGAAAAATGCGCGCCATTTTGTTATTTATGCATATATCAAAAATCGTATGATATGCGCTATAGTCACTAACATACCGAATCTAAAACCGTTTGATTTTTTGTTTCGGATGATCCATCTCCGAGATTTCATCAACAGCGCAGACCTACAATTTTTTAGGACATTTTTCTAACTACCATTTTCGTCTATAAATAGTGACTTGAATAAATAACTTAATTTTTACTTTTATGTGTTTCGAAAGTGTATTTATTAAGTGTAACAACTTTTATATCAATATCTATAATATAAACCTATCAAAAAAAATTCATGAAAGTAGCCTTTTTTAGCGTCCAAAGTGAGAAGACCCCTTAATATTCTAGTTTCTCGAATTGCCTAATGTAATAACATAGTTGTGTTGCCGATTGCTTTTTCAGTTGCGCCTTTATTTTACGGTCTATTTCTATCCCTCTGCACTTTTCCAAGCATTGTTCCATTTCACCATCTCTTGATTGAATTTCCCCTTAACTTTCGGACACTCGCAAATGTGCCTCAAATATTCATTTGCCTCTTTGCAAACTCCACATTTCGCGTCTGCGTACCGTTTTTGGATTCCCACGTCCATTCCTGTCTTTCTACGCTTGTATTCCTTGCTGCATGTAAACACGTCGATCTCGCTCCAACCGTATTGAATTTCTTGTTCAATTTTAATTTTTATGCCTATTTGTATTTTTTTGGTACGACCGAATGGTTTAATTTTTTTCTTGAAAATCACGAAAACGCCAGACTGTAAAAAGAAAACGTTCGAGTTTCGACGAAGAAAGAACAACTTTTTGATATCAACGTCAAAATATAAAAATAAAAACAATCATCGGGTCTTACGATGGAAAATGTTACAAACTATGCTCTGTCCGAATGTCAAGTGAATCGGAAATTTTGTATTCTCGCAAATATGCCCGAACCTTTACTGCATTCAATGTTGAAGATACAAGATTGTTGATTATTTCGTGAAAAAGAAGAAGAAGCGAATTAAGCTTGAAAACAAGCGTGTACGAGGCTTTGAAGACGGCATTATTGCCTCTTGTTCAAATTCGCGTCGAATTTATATTTTTTTTTGTTCTCCCCCGCCCGCTTCACGAACTGCGACGAATTCACCGCGCCGTAATTTTATTGCCTCGATTATTTTCAGGAGAGCGCGCCGCCGCTATGTATTTCGCCAAATGACGTTAAGCGGCCCGAAAACGTCGAGAAAATTTGTTGCCCTTCACATATAAATATATTGTTTTTTATTTAACGGGACCTTCTTTGGTACTCTGTGTACAGTGTATAATAAATAATATCAATATATAGATAGATAGTGGGGGAAAAAAAAAGTATTTGTACATCTCACACGAAACTGTTGTTAAATTGGCTTAATATTTTTGTTTCGTGTTTTGCCAAGATTTTTGTAAACAGACACTGTTTATATTTAGGATTAACTATCGAATGCAGAAACATCATGAAGCATTTTATTTATCACGAAGGATAATTTTAAAAAGACGACGTATACAAATACTTGTTTTACTCACTGTACACACACACACACACACACACACACACACACACACACACACACACACACACACACACACACACACGAATACACATATATTATTTGTTATATTCGATATCGACGCTGCTTACGAAAGGAAGCATGCTTCAGAATTCTTACGAAAACAAGCACGTTTGATATCACCGCGAAAACTACCATGTTTCGGCTTCCGACACGAAAACTAGCAAGTTTCGGTTTTCACCACGAAAATTGGCACCTTTTGATATTTAACGCGAAAACTAGCGCGTTTCGGCTTTCACCGCGAAAAGAAGCAGATTTCGATTTTCACCGCCAAAATTAACATGTTTCAGTAACACTGGAATTGTTTTCGACTTTTCTTCCATGCTTTTTTACGCCTTGTCTCTATTTTTTTACTCCAATTCCTTTGACCGCAATCGGAAATTTACGATTTTTTAGACCTCTCAAAAAAATGTAATTGGACTTCATTTAAAATTACAAGTGTTCGGGTAATATCCATTCAACCTTACGTCGATATAATCCACGTTAAATATGATTTTGACCAAGAAGGACGAGAGTTGAACATCTTTTTAAAAAACATGGTTGATGTTCGAATGTTCCAATTAAAACAAACGTCAGATAAAAAATTGCCTCTTGCACCAAGAAAAAAAAACATGTAAAGGCCATGCTTGAGAGAGGTTTAATTCCAATCGAACATCAGCAAGATTTTTCAAACATATTCGACGATAACCATCTGTAAGATTACAGTGAATTTGTTGAATGATATTTTCAATAATGTTATTTTTTAAATAGAAAATCGCAACAAATATTTCATTATATTTACAATTTCGATATTATTTTTTTATAGAAATTACGACTATCGATTTTAGTTGATAATTATTATAAAAATGTTAATAAAAGCAACGAGTATAAAATTAAAATGTAATTACGAAAAAAATGTCATATTAAAAAAAACTATATAATGGTTTATTTTTTCAGATTTTTACCTATAAATTCTCACTAAAACTCTTTTTGGTGAAACATGCTAGTTTTCGTAAGAAATTTGAATCGTGCTACTTTTCGTAAGCAGTGTCGATATATAGGGTTCCATAAATTGACCCTGTAAAAAAAGTCCTGTAAAATATCACATACAGGGTGACAATTGCATAATGGGCATTTGTTTTTTTTAAGTATCTTGTGCAAAAATTTTGCGAACGAGAAAAATATGATTCTCAATGGTTTTTCAAGTGCTCTTCGAAAAAAATACAGCGTCTTTCTGTGATGCGTAATATTTGCCGAAAAAATGAGCATTCTGGAAAAGAATCAAAATTCCATTTAGAATTCAGCAGAATAAAAATATTCTGCTGTACTGAAACTAGAATTGAAATTTTTTTCGGCAATGTTCATTTTTTTCTGGCCAATACTATTAATCACAAAAATGTGCTATATTTTTTTCGAAGAGGACTTGAAAACTCATTCAGAATCATAACTTTCTCGGTGGCAAAATCTCCACACAAGACCCTTGAATAATACATAGTCACCTCATAATTGCCACCGTGCGCGGGCGCGTGTCAGAATGATTTGTAGATTATATATATATATATATATATATATATATATATATATATATATATATATATATATATATATATAGATAAATAGGGCATTCCACGCCAAATCGACCACTTTTAGACGCGACCTCGTTGATTTGGCTGAAATTTATATATGTTATTGTTCCCTTCTAAAAACGCTTGTGCGATTTCTTCAATTTTTTTCGTTCGGCATGTATTTTATAAATAACTTTTTTTTAAAGTCAGCAGGATATATTTTTTACGCTTTAAAAAAAACACGAATTTTTCGAAGTTTAACTATTATCGATTTTTTTTTCGTAAAAAAATATGATAAGTTTAAGTGTTAAATATAATAAATTAAGTGGTAAGATTTTTCTTTCTATTTTTTTCTGTATTGAAAAATGTTACTTCTTGATTTTTTCAAAGTTTAGTAACGTAATAACCTTCAAGGGCATACGTTGGAACTCAGAAAATGAAAAATAATAGACAATAGTATATGTCTATATTTAGGGTCATTGGGAGATTCATAGAATGGGGAGAATAGACTGACAAAGAGGCAACTTTGAATTTTTTAAAATTTGTTTTATTTCTTTAAAATATTAAATACAATTCCACGTCTTTTCTCCTTGAATTCCCGATGTTGACTGACTTCTTGTATTTTTTGCATGCTGCCAATGGATTAAAAGGAGCGTGCATTTGTTTACTAGACGGCCTTGGATCCAATCCCCCATATATAATCCATTTTCATCCAGTATATAATATTAAATATTATTTATCATATAATTTAAATGGAGAATATAAAAAGGGTCTGCACGAAAAGAATCGCGTTTGCATACTTTTTGTAGAATATATAATGAAATATATAATACGAATATAATTTAAATATTAATATAATTTTTTTTAAATATGTATATATCATTAAAAACGATGTACGGTTGTTGTGACGTGTCGCAAAATTGCCGATGGAAAAATGGAGACGAATCTCTTTTGTCCATTGGCTCTTTTGAACGCGAACGCGTCTAAAAACCCAGCGAGAAAGTTGGTTTATGTAAGTAACACGTACAGCGGCGCGAGCTATTTGGACTGTGTATAAAGAAAAGGAGAGGAGTTATATATGGCTCTCTCTCGCTGCTTCTGGAATATTTAATTCCTCCCCCCTCTCTCTATCGCACTCTTATTATCTTGAGTGTCTAACAATGAGTGTGAGAGAGAGAGAGAGAGAGATAGAGAGGGAGAGAGAGAGAGAGAGAGAGAATAATTCACGAGGCTACTTTCAAATTATTTCTCATTTTCGTTTTTTTTTGTTTCTTTTTTTTCACGTCCGCAAGCATTTTTTTAACGATGAGATAAAAAACGAAAGAACCGAAAAGAAACCTTGAAACGCGAAATAAATGTATTTGGATAATGATGATGATGATGATAATGATGACGAGAACGGCAGCGAGTACGAAAATATTGAGGCTATAAAACCGAGAAGAAAGGAAAAAGAAAAAACGTTCGTGCTCTGAAAGGAAGTACACTCACTCCCCCTCCTCCGCCGGCTCATTGTTTTTCCCTCGTGTCCCCGCTACTCTTCGAATTTCATTCGCTAATTTTCCTTTCTTTCTGCCCCCCCCCCCCTCCCCCCTCAGCCTCTCCCGCAAATCCGGCAAACGACGGCCATTCATTTTTAAATGCGGGCAATTAAAAAAGAAAAAGAGGAAGGAAAGAAGAAAAAAAATTACGTATTTGGCGCGAGGCGATTTACGAGAGACGTAAAGAGACCGACTTTATTGCCGCGAGGTCTTTCGTTTTTTTTTTGTTCCTCGTGTCGCGCGAGCCTTCAATCGCACGCGTAGCTCGAGCCACGGGTGTGCATTTTTTTGTTACCCATTTACTCTTTACGGTGAGAAACAGAGAGGGAGAGCAACAAATAAATCGTATTCAAAAAAAAAGTCTCGTTACGAGATGACCCACAAATTCGAGGTCGTTGATTTTTTCTGCGCATGCGCAACTGTATGAGGAAAGGGCCAGGCCCTTTGACGGGTGAAGAGAGAGAAAGGGAATGGAAGAATGAAAATTGCGCGAGGAGTCCGCTCGAAGCGGGACACTCCCGCGGGTGTGGGAGAAGTGCGTGAGTACACGCTGCAGATATGTAAGAGCGTTCAAGAAGCAGCGAGGTAGATACGGTGGCTAGGTCACGGTCGCGGGGCGATGCCCTCTTCTTCCTCCTTCGTCTCGTCCTTCTCGTGCAGCTTCTCCACCTCCTCTTTATTTTGATACCTCTCCTCCGTTTCTTTCTTTTTATTATTTTCCTCTTTCTCTTTGTATTTGTCATTCCCGTTCTTCTCTTTCTTTTCGTTATTCTCCTCCTTCCCTTTTTTAGAATTATTCTCCTCTTTTCTTCAACACACCCCTGATTTTCTTTTTCTTTGTTCTTCTCCTTCTCTTTACTTTTATTCTTCTCCTCTTTCTCTTCCATGTTGGCACCCTCCTCCTTCCCTTTTTTCATCATACCCCGCCGTCTCTTTTTTAAATTATTTCCCTCCTTCTCTTCCATTTTATTATCCTCCTCCATCTCTTTTAATATTGGACCCCTCTTTCTCTTAAGCAGAGGAAAAGGGATCAAGATGAGCTGAAGAAGAGGAAAGCATACGGATAAAGATAATGTGTTTTCCAGCAGAGGAGTTAAGATATGTAGAATGAAAACGTAAAATATTAGAAAGCCCAGCAGGGCAAGAATGGCGAAATTAAAAAAAAACCCTCCTTCTCTTTTTGGATTGTTCTCTTATTTCTCTTTATTCTTGTTCTTCTCCCCTTTCTCTTCCATTTTATTATCCTTCTCATTCTCATTCTCTTATTGTTATTGTTCTCCTCCTTCTCTTTATTTTTATTATACCCCTCCTTCTCTTTTTCCATTGTTTTCTTCTTTCACTTTATTCTTATTCCTCTCCTCTTCCTTTTTTATTATTATCCTCCCTCTCGTTATTTTTTATTATTCTCCTCCGTTTCTTTTCCCTTCCCTTCCCTTTTTTTCATCATACCCCACCTTCTCTTTTTAAAATTATTTCCCTCCATCTCTTTTAATATTGGACCCCTCTTTCTCTTAAGCAGAGGAAAAGGGATCAAGATGAGCTTAAGAAGAGGAAAGCATACGGATAAAGATAAGGTGTTTTCCAGCAGAGGAGTTAAGATATGTAGAATGAAAACGTAAAATATTCTAAAGCCCAGCAGGGCAAGAATGGCGAAATAAAAAAAAAACCCTCCTTCTCTTTTTGGATTGTTCTCTTATTTCTCTTTATTCTTGTTCTTCTCCTCTTTCTCTTCCATTTTATTATCCTTCTCATTCTCATTCTCTTATTGTTATTGTTCTCCTCCTTCGCTTTATTTTTATTATACCCCTCCTTCTCTTTTTCCATTATTTTCTTCTTTCACTTTATTCTCATTCCTCTCCTCTTCCTTTCTTATTATTATCCTCCCTCTCGTTATTTTTTATTATTCTCCTCTGTTTCTTTTTTGTCATTGTACTCGTTCTTCCCTTTTGCCATTGCTCTCTTTTTCATCTTTATTTGTATTCTTCTCCTTTTTCTCTTGCATTTTATTATTTTCCTCCTTCCCTTTATTCTTATTCTCTACCGTCTCCTCTCTATTTTTATTCTTCTTCTTTTGCTTTATGTTTTCTCTTCTCAGCCCTCTCCTTCTCTTTCTTTTTTCTCGTGCTCCTCTCTTTTTTTAATACTTTTTCTTCTCCCCGTTATCTTTATTTTTTTGCTGCTCCTCTCACTTTTATTTCCGTCCTCCTCGTCCTTGTTATTTTTCGCCTTCTCCTCATACTTCTCTTTTTTCGTGCTTTGCCTCCTTTTTATTTCACTCCTCATTCTCTTCCTCTTACTCCCTTTCTCCTTCCATCTCGTCATACTCCTTTCCTCATCCCGCTCCACGGCTACTCCCACAAAGTCGTCCGTCCTTGCTTTCCTGGTCCCCTTATCCGGACGTTGTTTTATCCTCGTCGCCGGCGTATCGTAACGGGCGCGGTTGGTAATAATATCCGCGGCTCTTGGGCGGGGTGGTGGTGGCGGCTTTGTGTTGCGTGTCGGTGATCGCGAGGAGGAGAAGGAACGCGAGTCATGCGGCGGGCCAGCCGGGCGTCCATCCATCAATATAATTATTACACGCGCATGTCCTTCCGACCTCCTTTTAGCGAAACATTCTCGAAGGACTCATCATTCGACTCTATTTGTCATCCGCGTTTTCTCGTGCCTGTCGGATCGAGCTCCGTTAAAAGTAAACATACCCGAGACCATTTCCAGACGAGTAAACATATCCTATTTATCGTCGGATATAATGGACGCGGTTGGAGGTAGCTGGTGTAAATATGGCACCAGTCGTAAATGCGGACAGGGTTGTAAATTAATGGCGAATCCGGGCCGGACTGTAAATTTCGAGGAGCCCGGTTTCCTTTAGGAACCGCTGCTCGGGGTCGTGCTTATGTCCCCTCGGACGAGTCCGATTTTTAGTGTATGGCAGTAAAGATCGTGTTACTAGGACCAGTTGCTGTTCTGTTTGGCTTCTGGTCCTAGGTCAAACAGCTAAGATTCCATCAATAGAACCAGTTGTTATTCTCGTTGCCTTCTCGTTCTAGATCCAATAACTAGGATTCCATTGCCAGGACCAGTTTTTATTCTGACTGCATTTTAATCCTACGTCCAACAGCTAGGATTGCATCACTATAACCAGTTGTTATTCCAGTTGGCTTCTGGTCCTAAATCCAATAACTAGAATTCCATCGCCAGGACCAGTTGCTATTCTGATTGCATTTTAATCCCTCGTCCAACAGAGCTAGGATTGCATCACTAGAACCAGTTGCTATTCTAGTTGCCTTCTGGTTCTATATCCAACAGCTAGGATTCCATCGCCAAGACCAGTTGCTATTCTGATTGCATTTTAATCGTTCGTCCAACAGCTAGGATTACATCAATAGAACCAGTTGTTATTCTAGTTGCCTTCTGGCCCTAGATCCAATAACCAGGATTCCATCGCCGGAACCAGTTGCTATTCTGATTGCATTTTGATCCTACGTCCAACAGCTAGGATTGCATCACTACAACGAGTTCCTATTCCAGTTGGCTTCTGGTTCTAGATCCAACAGCTAGGATGCCATCTCCTGGACACGTTGCTGTTCTCGACTTTGATCCTAGGTCCACCAGCTAGGATTCCATCACAAGGATCACCCTTTGCCCATCCCGAGGACAAAGGCTTATGGGACAGGCCTCGAGGACAGTACTTTGCCAGCGAGGGAACATCACCACTGCATTCAACAACTACAGCTATGTCAGAATGTCCCAAGTCGGCGAAGCGCAACTTGTGGTAGAACTTCCTGCGGAACATGCCGGAAGTGACAACACGTTGGTTCATCGTGCTCTGACTGCGGCATCCAACCTCTTTTCCCCTGTCTCCTCTACCGTGCTGCGCCTTACGTATAATTTACAGTGACGATAAAAGAAAAGAAAACCGGAAATTCGCTCTCGACAATGGGTCGTATTCTTTCTCGTTCTGCGAGCTCGTGCGAGAGTGGATGGACGGGTGTTCTTTGTACCAGGTCGCGGTCGTAAAATTCCGTTTGACAAGGCTGTCACAAGCCGGACACGGTGGCACTACTCGGGAGCAGGGGGGGGCGGGGGGGGGCAGTTTGTTTACTCTTTGTGGGAATTGACACCAATGAAGAAAGTGTGATGGCCACACGATCCGCTGATCTCTGACCCAGCTTGACGTTTATTGTTGCATACACACACATCGAGGTCGCCGTCTAATATATCTGGGTTAATCGAATAACCGCCGAGTTCGGATGTGCACTCGAGGCAGATATAAAAGCGATGAGGCAAACGAGCAACGAGAACGCGTGGGGATCACATATGAAGGCAAGAGTGCAAAGACTAGACAAGTCCGAAAGTCCTCGTGTTCCCGATTCGTCTGTAAAAATCGGTCGGAACAAAGGTTCCAATGAAACTGAGACGCTATCTTTTCCTAACCTCGATTCAACGATGTTACCCATATATAGGGTGATTTTTATATCTTGAGACTTCTAAATAACTCGAAAAATAAGCCTTATACGATAAACATGTTCCAAATAAACCTTCAATAGTTTCCAAGGGGCATTTCAATCCTACAGAAATTAACCGCGTGCCGGCCCCCCTGGGGATGGGGCGGGGGGGGGGGGGGGGGACTTTGAAATCTTAAATGGAAACCCCTCCTTTTCATTACAGATTCGAATTATACATAAAAAAAATACGTAACTTTTGTCTGAACTTCTTTTTTTAATTCGGGATAGATGGCGCTGCACTCGGTGAAGATTGGGCAACCTTCCTTTTCTTCAAGGGCAATCCCCTATGTTTTATTGCATAATGGAGCTACGTCGAAGAAAAGTAACTTTTGTCGGAAACAAGTTTTTTTTAAATTATCGTAAATATCTACTATAATTTTGTATCCGTTCTTAGCTTTACCCAGGATTAAGGACGTGGACCTGACGGAAATTTAATCCCTTTGGGGTGCTTCATTATTGTGAGTCCCCTTGCCTCTCACATTCGGGGTGTTTGATTATCGTGAGTCCCCTTGCCTCTCACCATTTAATTCAATAAGTGTTCAAACTGATGACCTTCAACTACGATGCATTTATTGACCCGTACTTCGAATGATTGTACACAACTCAAAAGTTTGTTCGCTTTAATGTTTGCGCAAGCATTTCTGATTCGTCCAATCGTGTTTCCACAAGTTGTTGGCACTTGTTGATAAACTACAGTTTTTAAGAGAACCAACAAAAAAAATCTGGCGACGTAAGGTCTGGCGATCTGGCAGGCCAATGTATCGTTTCGCCTGTACCAATCCAGCGCCGTCTATCCGAAGTAAAAAAAAAAGTTCAGACACAAGTTACGTGTTTTTTTATGTATAATCTGAATCTGTAATGAAAAGTAGAGGTTCCCATTTAAGATTTCAAAGTTCCCCCCGCCCCAACCCCAGGAGGGGCGGCAGGCGGTTCATTTCTTCGGGATTGAATTGCCCCTTGGAAACTATTGAAGGTTTATTTGGGACATTTTTGTCGTGTAAGGCTTATTTTTCTAGATATTTAGCAGTCCCAAGATAAAAAAATCACCCTGTATACTATCAATCATATCATTGCAATAATGGACATTCGGCTATCAGCCATGACGTATGGCTACGCCGATCTCTCGACTCAAGCGACATTGGAACAATACTTGGATGGGTGACCGCTGCAACTAGCTCGCGCTACCGACAACTCAACGGTTTCCGGCAACTTTTCCATTCCCCTAACGCGCCTGGTCAACTGAAAACACCATCGTCCCTTTCGTAACCAGGTTTTCCACAGTTTCCCCGTGCCCCCTTGGAGATACGACACAAGTGGTGCATCACAAAACTCGAGCAGCTGTGGCCAATGCTTCAGTCCGAATAGAAAAATCCACAAATCCCTCATTGACAGGTGTCTCACGATAGGAATTAAAGACCAACGACAAGAAGGTGCGCGATCATCGCGGTACGCGTTTATACAGGGTAGTGCAAAAACAAATCGATTTTTTTTTCAATTTCCTAATTTTTGTCCGCATGAATATTCTCGAAAAAAATGTGCACTGGCAAGTGCGTCATAATAAGAATGAAAAAATCAACGGAACGAAGGTGAACATCGTCTCGCTACGCATTAATACAGGGCGATGCAAAAAAAATCGATATTTTTTTTTATTTCCCAATTTTCGTTCGCATGAAAATCATTGGAAATTCAGCACTGGCAAATGTCCCATAATGAGAATTGAAGATTTCAGGGCATGTAGAAGGTCAACATAACCTCACAAATTTTCCAACCCAATTTTCTCATAGATGGATAAATTTTTTAGGAAATAACAAAGCATTAGGCTCTGGAGAATTCCCTGATGCAGAGCTTGACGATTTCCTTTTGCCCTAAAAATTATTCATTTCTGAAGAATCTCAGTTCGAAAATATCAGCTATCTCTTTCGCACTCAGATGTCACGTGGTACATTTTCTACTTCGCCTTAAAGTAAAAGGGGGAACATCATGTCCGGATGAATTTATACAAGGCGATGCAAAAAAAAAATGGATATTTTTTTAATTCACCCATTTTCGTCCGCGGAAAAATCTTTAGAAATCCTGCACTGGCAAGTCACTCATAATAAGAATTGAAGAATCAAGAAAATGAACATCATCTCCGGATAAATTTATACAGGGTGATGCAAAAAATCCATATTTTTTTCTCTTATCGTCGTCCAAATAAAAGCAATTAAAAAATAGTGCACCGACAAGACTTTCATAATAAGAATTGAATACAGTCGAACCTCGATATAACGAAATCCTCGATAAAACGAAGATTTGTCCATTCTTTTCCGATAGACACCCGAAACGACAACGACATAATCATATACATTATGCTCTAATTGATAATCGCTTGTTAAAAATGTTCTAATCAAAATCTTTCTTTCTTTAAAAAATATCCCCATATTTAAAACACTAATATATATATTTTTAAAGAACATTTCAAGGAACATGACTTCGGTATAACAAAACCTCAATATAACGAACTTCCCTTGAGATTCGTTATATCGAGATTCGACTGTAATCAACGAAAAGAGGTGAACATCGTTTCGGGACGCGTTAATACAGGGCGATGCAAAAAAAAATCGCTATTTTTTTTATTTCCCAATTTCGTGCTTTGTAAAGTCTGAAAGAAATGATTCACCGACAAGTGTCGGATAATAACGAGTCTCCGGAAATTTTACAGCCATTCGAGCACGACAGTGATCGACACCTCGAACAATTACTGTTCGGAAGACAATTCTTCCGGAATTTATCTCACGTACGTTTTATCCGAGACAGTTGTAATTTATTTCTCCTGTTTTTCTTCGTTCACACGTTTTATCGGCTTGTATATAGATAGCTTAACATCTGTTTTGTGTACTGTATACACGATACGATACGTTCGGGGTCGCTTGACAGTCGACCATGTACTGATATGTGCCTTAAAAACACACACACACGCGTGTGTGTGTGTGTGTTCACCCACAGTTCTAAAGGTTGAAAACGAGCACGTGCCCGTATAAACACAAATTATACGAGGGTATTATCGGCCCGAGGAGATATGCTTCTGGCAGCATGCCTATTTCAATAAGCTCCTTTCATTCATCCTCCCGTGACCGCGCAGTGTCAAATAACTAGCGCATGCACACACACACACACGTGTCGTATGCATTTCCTCTCTTCCTACACCTTTCGTTTTTTCTTCTTCTTTTTTCTCATTTTCTTTTCTAGTTTTTTGTTGTTTCCCTCGTTTATCGTAGGCGCTCGCAGGGCGTTCTGGCCTCTAAAAAAAAGTTCGTATCCGTCGCTGCACAAATTTGGTCGTCTAATTTTCGATTTGTGATTGCCAAGAAATAAAGGATCGTACACGAAAAAAAAAAAAATGATTCGTCAAAATGAATAGTTGGTGTTTATAAATTACCGAGGAAAGATGAACACAATGCAGTTTCACACTGTAAACCAATCATGTTACAGCACTTTTAGGAAAAAATAATGGATCAGACGTGCTTTTTTACTATTCAAACCAATGCAAATGGAGGTTTAAACTGTAAAAAAATCATAATGATCACCGCGATAAAGTAAACTGTCGAATTTACAAATTAAATATAAGATATCGCGGTACTCAATGCGTAAAAAATACGGAGTACCTTCAAAAAAAAACGTGAGATTAGACTGGTAATCACTGATTTGAACTATAAAATTCTTGAACAAGCAAATGTTAAAAATGAGATTAAATTCTATTGAAATTTGGTATTGTCTTCTGAAAAATGTGGTGTGAGTTTTAATTAAAAAATGCAGTGTACACTTTGCAAATTGTATAGTAGCTCGGTATTATTCAATACGTACCGATTTAATGTTTACAGAGTCAATTGTCATTTTTTAACAAATCGAGCAAAGCATATTTTGATAACGGGTTGTTGAATACTAATACGGATATTTAAATTTATTAGTGTGATACGTGAAAAAAATTTCAAAGCGCTCAGTAGAAGTGACAGCCGACATTGTGCGGTACACCGCATGTACCTCGAATTTTTACAACGTGCACTGTAAACGCGTGGCCGCGTCAACTCGGGGGTTAAGGGACAACACCACTGTGACGGCTTAAAAAAATCGATTTTTCGAAAACCATCTAGAAAAATCTAAAATACATTTAAGATTAAGATGCCGTTGGAGCCAGGTCGAAAAAATAATTATTTTCGGAGGTATTGAATATTTTGTGGAGCGGTGCAGCGCTCCGTGACGCCATAAGTCGCCTCTTCCTGAGGAAGTATTGGAGGAAATTACGCCAGTCTTCGAAAATTTGAGCAGAGACGATTTGCTGCAGCGTTGTTTGGGCGGCTTCACGCAAAACAACAACGAAAGCTACAACAAATCAGTTTGGGCAATAGCCCCCAAGCGTCAGTCCGGGAGCAAAAAAATCGTCGATATTGCAGCTGATATCGCGGTATTATTATTCAATGATGGCCTGAGAAGCCTCGTGAAAGTTTTGGAAACGTTGGGGATAACTATCGGCCCAAATTGTTTCAATTTTTGCGTTGAAACCGACGCAGCGCGGATCGAGCTGGCGGAGCGCTCGCTCACAGACGCTGCAAAAGAGGCAAGAAGAGCCCTTACAAGTTCGAGAAAAGATACTAGGGACAATGATTTGCTTCTTGAAGGCCAGCTATATGGTGCCGGCATCGCTGATTAAAGGTAAAATTTTTTTTTTCCAATTTATCGCATAAATTAACAAACCTAAAGCTTTGAACGCGTTTTTCTCAAAACCACTTTTTTGAGTGCGGCACGCAGCAGAACTCGAGCAATTTGTATCCGATCGACTTCAAATTTGGACTGCATCAATAAAACTAGATTATCTAAAGAAGTACATAGGATTTTTTCGATATCTCAATAATAAAAAAAGTTATAGCCTATTTTCGACGAGAAATTTTGCTCGAAAATCGGCCCTTTAATTTCAAAAGCGTGCCTATTTTTTAAAAATCAATATTTTTTCAAATCCCTGTGTACTTCTCTTCAAAATATCATATTATTAACGAAAACACTCGGTATTTTTTTCCAGATCGACTCTGAAGGGAGTTCTGCTGTGTGCCGCGAACCACTGCAGAGGTAACAGTACCTGACGCGGGAGCTTCCCCAGCGTCACCATGGGGCGTGAAAAATTTGAATTTTTTTTTTATGTATCTTCAATAAACAACGAACAAAACAAAAAAAAATTTCGAATATCTCTTTTTTTTCCCACAAAAAAAAATTCTTGAAAAATGGCAAAAAAACAGGGGGTCACAGTGGTGTTCTGCCTTAAGGCGTTCAAACCTGTACGCCTAAATCAACAAAGAAAAATTCTATCGCGTGGTCGCCCTCAGTCTCGACATCTACTCAGTGCTCTTTTGGATCTCGTGGCGTAAAGTTTTGCGCAGTGTCTTCGAGAAACGACAATTATTTATAATCAATATGAAAACGCACACACACACAGTGAACAAGGACAAACTGTTAGTGAAGAAAAAGTGCCGTGAAAGATTTTTGTTGCTGCTGAAAAGAGAACGAAAAAACGAAATGAGTATTGTATTTGTACTTTTCTATCTCGCTTTCACGTATAATGATGCTTGATGTACATAAAGCTATTCACTATCGGCATTATTTGCTATTGCGCGGTGTAAAAATTTGTCAACAAAGTCGTTCATTTTATAACATTTTTAAATGTAAAAATTCGTGGGTCCGCTCGTTTACTTGTAACAGTTTCACATAGTAAAAATTCGCAAGTCGGTCCATCTACTGTTTACAGTTTCACATTGTAAAAATTCGTGAGTCGGTCCATCTACTGTTCACAGGTCCACATTGTAAAAATTCGTGAGGCGGTCCATCTACTGTTGACAGTTTCACATTGTAAAAATTCGTGAGGCGGTTCATCTACTGTCCACAGTTTCGCACTGCGAAAATTTATCGATCGCTTAGCATAAACTCAATAGTCCTACAGTTCTTTGTGTGAAACGTGGCGTGCACTTTTTACAGTTTGACGTAGCAAATATCGAAGATTTTGTACCGAGAGGCTCTATTGATGTGAGACACAGTACACTCTGATGGGATTTCCATCAAAATTTACAGGATTTTTTTTCCGTGCAAGAAAGCCGTGAAAGTTCCTTTGAAAGAATAGCAGAAAAAAAAGAAAACCTGCGGCCCGTAAGGGTGTGTGAAAAGTTTTATTTTCGCCACCTCACACACAAACACACACACACACACGCGTGCGCGCACGCACGCACGCACGCACGTTCTACGATCTTTTTGACTTTTCGAGCGAAAAACGTTTATTCATTTTTTAAAAGAATTTCCCTGTAGCATGGGTTTTCTTTTTCTTTCTCTTTGGTGTACGTACTCTCCTCTTAAGGCAGGATTCTACTATGAAACTTTGAAAAAAAAATTTTTTTTTTTTTTTTACATTTTTCGAAAGTAAATATGTTCAAGAATGTTCGGTCAAAATTTTATAAAGTTCCAAGCAGTCTAACTATCCTTTTTCGCCTTTCGAACGCACCTACCTGAGCGCGCTATTGTGACCCGCTCGGCGCGCGGCCCGGACTCACCAAAACTTTAAACGCGTTTTTCTCGAAACGACATTTTCAAGTACCGTGGTCGTGATAACTCAAAAAGTACTGAACCGATCCTTACGAAATTTGGAACACATATTCTATATGTGTGTACCAACCGACCTAACTACAATCAACTTAAAATTTTGATTAGAACTATTTTTTTATTGCAAAAAAAGACCCAAAAGAACGCATTTTTTTCGTATTTTAGCCGCCATTTTGTTAATTTTGCACGTATATAAAATATTCTAGTTAGGTCGGTTCCTGAAGACATACCGAACATGAAACTATTTGATTTTTTTGTTTCAGACCATCCGTCGGAAAGATTTCACGACCACGGCAACGGTACCTGCTTTTCAAGGCGTTGGCTTTAAACATATTTTACGTGTACAAAAAATGAATAAAATACATTAAACATTTTTTTTTATGTACTTAAAGAGTGTATTTATTGAACAGTTTAAACCCCATATCGATATCTTTAATAGTATTCTCAGAAAAAATTCACGAAAATAGCGTTTTTTTCATGGTTTCAAAGTAGAATCCTGCCTTCGGGGAGATATACACCTAGATGATCGAAAAAATCGATTCTTTTGTGCATTTTCTTGAAGTTTGAGGTCTCCAGAATATCTAGTGAAAACGGCAAGTTAATATTTCGATAAATAAGCCAGTTACAGCCGAGAAAGTGAAACGTGTTGAGCGACGCCGAGCCGACAGGCTTCTCAGATCGGTACCCAAAATTTCTCGAATACCAACGAACCGATTGCCTTGAGGTTTTTGTGGTTTTTCTATACACCATTATCTAGTACTTGTCACAGGATTTTTTTTCCGTTACATAGTTTTTATTTTATAGGCAAAATAATAACTAATTTTTGGCCCAAAAATCACTATTTATGTTCAAACGTCCGCCATTTTGTCATAAATCGATATTTTCAAAATCGCCTATTACAAGTACTAGATTATAGTATCTAATTTAACAATCTTTTTGGTTTTTTTTTTTCAGATGATTTTTGAAGAAACGCCAGTGAGTATCGTATACGCAGATTTTTTTACGACGCTCCAAGGTTCATACAATATCCTTGTATATTTTTGATATTTTTAAATAAAGAAAATTAAACATATTTTTGAATGTATATACTTTCAGATAATTAAAACTCCGATCGGAAATTTCAAATAGCTTTCCTTGAAAAAATTCACAAAAATGACCTTTTTTCGGCTCCTAGGGATATATCTCCCGTTAAAAGTTCTTCAAAGCAATTGGGAGTCATTTATACTACTACAAGTATTGTATTTTTTTTTTATTGAACTTCTAAATTGATTATAGAAAAAAATTGACAGCTATTTTGAACTTTGCTTTGTTTTAAAAAGTTCTCCAGTTTATATCCTTTCCAACGGTATGCTGCATATCATAGAAATCACTAATTATGTGATAAAAATAAAGAAAATAAGTATTTTTTATTATAATGAATTTAGAAGTTGAAATTTTTCACACAATTGCACATTTTTCGAGACCTTGGAAGCTCAAGAGTCATTTTCGTGAAACCAATTGTATCAAATAATGATTTATTTATAATAAACATACATTGCAGAATAGAACAAAAGTTACTTCGTGCTATTACAACCACAAATAAAAAAGTTATGACGATTGAAAGGCGAAATTTCGGGTAATCAAAAAAAAAATGAAAAAAAAAAATCTTAATTACCTGACACTTAGGGGATTGGGTCTAAGGGTGAAAAAATTAGCAAATAACCCCCCCGCCAATACCCCAAAAAATGGGTCGGTCCATGCGCCAAACACCCTGTACATCGATGGTGCAGTTTTCCAAGATTTTTACGCCTCGAGGCAACGCGCTGCGATATACTTTTATGGAAATACATAATTGGATAGTGAAATATTTCCGGGGCTCGATCGACGTATTGATAACGCGGATTATTCTCGCGCGCGAGAATAACTGGGTCGTGAATAATTCACTCCTCCGTTCCTTGCCTCTTCGTCATATATCCTCCCTACGCGCGCACACACACACGCGCATTTACAACTACGAGAATTATATGTAAATAGAGATTTATTCGGTTTTCTTAATTTTTTTTCGTGTATTTATCGTTCCGTACCGAATATTCTTCGAATACGTGCAAAGACATACGTAAATACGAACGAGTTACGAAAAAAAAAAAAAAAAAATAACGAAAGAAAAAAGAATAATACACTCCAACGAAGCGTGGGTTCGTTGCAGTTGGGAAGGGAGAGGAAGAGAGAAAGAGCGTACGAACGGAATTATGGATCGGCAGTAGTGCGCGGTAAAGATCGTCTTTCAACTTGACCAGAGAGTGCTCAATTAGGGACCATTATTGAACTTTTCAAATTTAATTTTCCATTTTATTTTTTTTAATTTATATCTTCCAAGAAGTAGACCTGAGATCGGTGGATTTTTAATCATTTCTAATCCTTTTCTGACCTCCCCCCCTCTCTTTCTCTCTCGCTCGCATGGCGATTATAATTCAGACTCGTTCTGCTATGAAAAGTCGATGCTATGTCCTAATATAGAGAGAAAGACCTCACCATTCGTGAAATAGCCGTCTCGGCAAGAAAATCGGCAATCATTACATCGTTCTATCCTATATATATGAATATAAACACACAAATACATGGAAAGGTGACTTAGAAGAAATTTGACTTCGAGGAGCGTCCTTACAGTAGCCTATTGTCCCCATACTCGCCACATTTAAATAAATACAAACATATTCACACAAAGGTCACTTTAAGGAGCATCCCGTGGCCGAAAATCGAGACCGGGTTGAAATTTCGAACTTTGAATGCTCGGACGGTTTAAGGGGCTATACCAGTGTGACACTTTGAAAAAATCGATTTTTTTGCCATTTTCGACAGTTTATACTTTCAAGAATATCCTGTAAAAATTTCAAGGCCGTATCTCTAATCATTTTATCTCGGAAAAATCGATAGTTAAATCTTTAAACGCGTTTTTCTCAAAATGAGATTTTTCAAATTTGCTGACATTGTAACTCAAAGAGCAATTATCCGGTTGACTTGAAATTTGAACTGAGTACTCTTGAATAGATTTACTCTACAATGACGTAGGATATTTTTGATTGGATGAAAATTGACGATTTGGCATTGAAAAAAGATGGGGCCGGGTTGAAATCACGAACTTTGAATGATCGGAACGTTCAAAACTCCGAAACAATTTTACACGAAAGACCAAAACTCCGAAAATCTAAACACCGTCAAAATAATTCGACCACGGAAGTTTTAAAAGTAATCAAAATTTTCAATAAAACGACGAATCATTTCGAGAATTTTTTAATTTACTAAGAAGTGATTTTGCGTAAATTTTAAAATTTGTCTAGACAATGTTACACGTTCTACATCATTTACAGTCAACTGTGTAGACTTTCGCTGGCGCGTTCTTGACATGGGGGCCGGGTTGCAATTCCGAACTTTGACTGCTCCGACGGATTGAAATTCCTAATTTTACTATTCCAAAATTACAAATTTCGTCAAGATCATGCCAGCGAAAGTCTACACAGTTTACTCTAAACGATGTAAAACGTATAACATTGTCGAGATAAATTTCAAAATTGACGTAAAATCACTTCACAATAAAAAAAAAATTCTTGAAATAATTCGTCGATTTGTTTGAAAATTTTGAAACTTTTAAAACTTCCATAGCCGAATTATTCTGACGGTGTTCGGATTTTCGGAGTTTTGGTCTTTCGTGTAAAATTCTTTCGGAGTTTTGATCTTACGGGGTAGTATTCTTTTGGAGTTTTGAGTTTTTTATCATTCAAAGTTCGGAATTTCAACC
>OZ023315.1:32901402-33046402 GCA_964007375.1 Ophion obscuratus
GAGGTCACCTCGTTAGGAACATATATAACCTAGGTTACCTTGGTCCAAAGTTTAAGGATTTCGAGTTATCATGGCAAGTATGATTTTTGGAAAATATCCCGAAATGAGGTACTAACTCGTTTACGTCTTATGTTAATGCTATTTTTTTAAATAGCATTAACATAAGAGGTCTTTTTATTCTTCGACAAGTTTGTAATTATTCACCACGTCCCATTTAGTTAGTTGTGTGGATACAGATGATTGTATTGGTGTTTGTCGTTTGAATACGCATTGGGCTAAGAAGCAAATAAGTTTTTAGTCGCCAATTATTGTCTGTTTGAACATTATGAACAAGTCAGTACCTAATTTTGGGAAATTTCCCAAAAATCATACTTATAACTCGAAATTCTTAGACTTTTTGACATGCATTTTCTACCTATAAATATTGTTTAGGGATGTGTCCCTTCGATTTATATTCATATATTAACATATCGAAGGTATTCAAAGGGATTTTGTTTTCTCGTCGTTTATAGTCGTTATGTTCATCTACTATAAACATAAATATATACGCATAGGTTGTTTCTCTCTTCTCAATCTTGACATCCACATTTTTTAACAAAAATTGCAGCTATTTGTAAAATGCATGGCGTATTCCCGCATTGTGTTTTCCTGCCAAAAAAATCAATTGAAAAAGTCCATGTATAAATGTGTGTGTGTGTGTGTGTGTGTGTGTGTGTGTGTGTGTGTGTGTGTGTGTGTGTGTGTGTGTGTGTGTGTGTGTGTGTGTGTATGTAAGAAGGTACGTATGAAATGTATGGATGATGATTAAAATTCAGAGAGAGACCCATACGACGATCGCGTTACCGCGATCGCATAACCGATTGCTTCTGTGACGGTCCCCGTATAGCACCGCGCGATACTCATCACTATTCTCTTCGGGAATTCTAGACAGGACTCTGTCGACCTTGCCCACATTCTAGTCTCTCTCTTTCTCTCTCTGTTGCTTATTTTGTCTGTCTTACTCTGACTCTCTCTCTCTCTCTCTCTCTCTCTCTCTCTCTCTCTCTCTCTCT
Source organism: Ophion obscuratus (assembly GCA_964007375.1). Taxonomy (NCBI): domain Eukaryota; kingdom Metazoa; phylum Arthropoda; class Insecta; order Hymenoptera; family Ichneumonidae; genus Ophion; species Ophion obscuratus. Next base: position 32,902,455 of record OZ023315.1, read on the forward strand.
CTGTCTCGCTCGCTCGCTCTATCTCTCCCTCTCTCGTCTTCCGACGAATAAACCGTTAAGCCAATCTCGCGAGTTGAGTCGAACCATACCTGCGATTTCGCCCACGTACTCTTTTGTTTCTTCTCGGCCCATGATTTTCGCTCCCACCCTCCCACTCTCTCCCTCTCTCTCTCTCCCTCCCTCCCTCCCTCCCACCCCCCCCTCTCTCTCTCTCTCGCTCTCTCCCTCCTCTCTCTCCTCTCTCTCCTCTCTCTCTCTCTCTCTCTCTCTCTCTCTCTCTCTCTCTCTCTCTCTCTCTCTCTCTCTCCCCCCCCCGGCGCCTGCCCTATAAAAATCCATCGCTACAAAACAGTGTAAAAAAATATATGCATAAATTTAAAAATGAATACGAGCCTTCAAGGAAATAATGTTAAGAATGCAGGGAGCATAGCTGTGCGTACGCACATACCCATTTGTAAGCGCACACACCAACCTGCATATGCATATACGATGACGTAAGAGTGCCAGGAAAATGGCAAGTAGCAAACGCGGCTCTCGACATTTCGTTTCATAGGCGTCCTTCACCTCGGGGTAAAACAGGGAGGCGAACGCGACGGCGTCGCGCGATCGGGAGGAGAGAAAGGCGCTATCGTAGCGCCAATCTTTGTGTACGTGTGGGCTTTTGTGTGTGTGTGTGTGTGTGTGTGTGTGTGTGTGTGTGTGTGTACCCACGAATGTGTACACGTGTGTTTTGTACGGAGAACGAGAGGAGCAGGCGGGTGGAACTCTCCCGATATACGTGTCGAGGGGCCCTTTTCGTTTTTTCTGTCCTTTTCCTCTATTGTGTGCTTTCTTCATGAATCAGTCAACACGGTCGACACGTGTGTAATACGTGGCCCCAAGGGCGGGAGGGAGAGAGAGATGGGAATATTAAAAGTTTAGGCTTATGAAATTCAATTTTGGATGTTTTTTTTTTCTTTTCTTTTTCAGAGAATATTAGGATAATTTAAGGAAATTTACATTCGTACATCTACATATTTATATATTGGTATTCATTTATAGTATCATTTCATGATGATATTTATAATTCCAATATTTATTAGATTATTATTTGTTTATTAAAGAAGAGGGGCTCGTGAGATTGAATGTTGAATATTTGTTTTATTATCTTCCATTTTTCTCGAGAACATTACTATAATTTAAGGAAATTTACTTATATTTAGAGAGAGAGAGAGAGAGAGAGAGAGAGAGAGAGAAACGTTTATTTCGTACTCTGGTACCAAGATTCCATAAAGGTACCGTCCCAAAGAGTAAAAATACATTGCCGTTGCATCCTAATAGTTGCTTAAGGAAGGTATGATCAAAATAACATTAAAAATAAAATAACATAAAGTGATTTGAAGTAAAGTAAGGTAAAGTCACGTAACTATTTGAATTAACTAAGGAAGAAGAGAAAAACATACTAGAAAATGTTTAGCAGTCTGATGTGATCTTGTCGGTGGGTGCAGGCCTAAGTCATCTTCTCCAGAAAAGAGAGAGACTGATTGATTCATTAGTTTATTTCATGTTCTGGTAACAATCATGGGGGAGAGAGAGAGAGAGAGAGAGAGAGAGAGAGAGAGAGAGAGAGAGAGAGAGAGAGAGGATGGAGAGGTGCATATTCTTCCATTCTCTACAAATTAATGCAACAGGTACTAATGTAAGACGATAAACTCAAAATCTATATAAAAACATATGAATATATAAAATCATATCAAGAAGTCATAAGATGATCTAACTATTGAGGGGCTATACCAGTGAGACACTTTCAAAAAATCGATTTTTTTGCCTCTTTCGACAGTTTATACTTTCAAGAATATCCTGTAAAAATTTCCAGGCCGTATCTCTATCATTTTATCTTGCAAAAATCGATAGTTAAATATTTAAACGCGTTTTTCTCGAAATGAGATTTTTCAAATTTGCTGATATAACTTAAAGAGCAATTATCCGATTGACTTGAAATTTGAACTGCGTACTCTTGAATATATTTACTCTACAATGACGTAGGATATTTTTGATTTGACGAACATTGACGATTTGGCATTGAAAAAAACGACCATTTTATAGACAAGAAAATAGACGTTGTTTCATAACTACGTCATTTTGTTAGATTTTGATATTTTTCGAAAATCCTACGTCATTATACAGGAAATACCTTCGAGTTTAACGACATTTTTTCCTTTTTCGCTTTCAGCTACTCAATCGGCCGGAATCGCGTCAGCAGTGGAATTTTTTTTGGGGCCTCCGACTGCAGCGCTTAAGGCAGGATTCTACTTTAAAACTTTGAAAATTTTTTTTTTTTTTACATTTTTCGAAAGTAAATATGTTCAAGAATTTTCGGTGAAAATTTTATAAAGTTCCAAGCAGTCTAACTATCCTTTTTCGCCTTTCGAACGCACCTACCTGAGCGCGCTATTGTGACCCGCCCGGCGCGCGGCCCGGACTCACCAAAACTTTAAACGCGTTTTTCTCGAAACGACATTTCAAGTACCGTGTCGTGATAACTCAAAAAGTACTGAACCGATCCTTATGAAATTTGGAACACATATTCTATATGTGTGTACCAACCGACCTAACTACAATCAACTTAAAATTTTGATTAGAACTATTTTTTTATTTACAAAAAAAGACCCAAAAACGCATTTTTTTTCGTATTTTAGCCGCCATTTTGTTAATTTTGCACGTATATAAAATATTCTAGTTAGGTCGGTTCCTGAAGACATACCGAACATGAAACTATTTGATTTTTTTGTTTCAGACCATCCGTCGGGAAGATTTCACGACCACGGCAACGGTACCTGCTTTTCGAGGCGTTGGCTTTAAACATATTTTACGTGTACAAAAAATGAATAAAATACATTAAAATTTTTTTTTTATGTACTTAAAGAGTGTATTTATCGAACAGTTTAAACCCCATATCGATATCTTTAACAGTATTCTCAGAAAAAATTCACGAAAATAGCGTTTTTTTCATGGTTTCAAAGTAGAATCCTGCCTTAAGTCGCTTGGATCTCAATATTTTTCTATGAAAAAATTATGTAATATAGGTCAAATATAGCCAAGTATATTCTTAATTTTCCGAAACATTTTATTGACAATAATAACACCCGAATTTTCAGTGTTCACACTGGTATAGCCCCTTGACAATTCAAATACAATACCGCCGCTGAGCGATCGAATCCAACATTGACTAAATTACGCATACGTGTCTGTCTCAGACAGCAAAGCGCCCACGGTTCACCATACCCGTCACTCCGCGGTTGTTCCACGTGCAAAAATAGTAGAAACGGTGGTTCGCGGCTTCAATTTGAAAAAAAATATAATAATAATAATAATAATAACGAAAATAAATTAAAATAAAGTGAAAAAAAACGGTCGACTTTTTCTTCCGCGGCCTTGTGGTTCACCTCGGTTACCCGCGAGATTGTGTCCTCGCCATCTACGCTCGCGACATACGAGAGCGCGCGCGAGAGAGACAGACAGACAGACAGAGAGAGAGAGAGAGAGAGAGAGAGAGAGAGAGAGAGAGGAAAAATCAACAAGTATAATTTATGACAACACATACACACACATGTCTGTGTTCGGAAAATTTCGTGGAGTACTTTAAACCCAAACGAAGAAGAGCAGGCGAAAGACGCAGAACGAGGCGACGAGCAAGAAAGAAGAGTAGCAGTAAAGGAGAGAGGAGGAGGAGAATATATGACAACGGGACGAGCACGATGATGAAGAATGAAGAAGAACTCGCGCTGTAGAAACGAACGGTATCGCGTGTAGGTTTTTGCGGCTTGAGGACCCGTAGGACGACGAGGTCGTTGACCGCGACCCGATGTTCGCCACGGGCTCTCTCTCTCTCTTTTTCACGCTGTCTCCGTCTCTTTACCTCGCGGTCTAGAGGCCCTGCCTTCTCTGTCTCCGTCTCCTCTCTCTCGATATGGCTCAACGTAACTCTATATGTTTGTTACGCATATGTACCTACATATTTTTTCATTATATATATTATTATCATTGTCGTCCTCATGACGATTTTTGTTTCTACTCATTATTTGCCATTACTATTGTTGTCTCCTTACTCCTTATTGTTGCTGTTATTAGTATAATTATCGGTATTGTTTATTATTTCGGATTTGTATTATTTTTTGGCAATGATAATGATTCGTATTATTATTGTTTTTATTATCATTGATATTGTTATTCATGATTCAGAACTACTATAATTTTTACTACTGTCTATATATCGACATTGCTTACGAAAAGTAGCATGTTTCGACTTTCGACACGAAAACTAGCAAGTGTCGGTTTTCGCCACGAAAAGAAACAGACTTCGATATTCACCGCGAAAATTAACATGTTTCAGTAACACTGGAATTGTTTCCGACTTTTCTTCCATGCTTTTTTACGCCTTGGCTCTATTTTTTTTTTACTCCAATTCCTTTGACCTCAATCGGAAATTTATGATTTTTTAGACCTCTCAAAAAATATTAATTGGACTTCAATTAAAATTGCAAGTATTCGGAAAATATCCATTCAACCTTGCGTCGATACAATCCACGTTAAATATGATTTTGACCAAGAAGGACGAGAGATGAAAATCTTTAAAAAAAACAAAAACTTGGATGATGTTCGAATGTTCCAATTAAAACAGACGTCAGATAAAAAATTGCCTCTTGCACCAAGAAAAAAGAAGATTTACAGGCCATGCTTGACAGAGGTTTAATTACAATCGAACATCAGCAAGATTTTTCGAACATATTCGACGATAACCACCTGTAAAGTTACAGTGAATTTGTCGAATGATATTTTCAATAACGTTATTTTTCAAATAGAAAATCACAATAAATATTTCATTATATTTACAATTTCGATATGATTTTTTTAATAGAAATTACTACTATCGATTTTAATTGACAATTATTATCAAAATATTAATAAAAGCAACGAGTATAAAATAAAAATGGCATTACGCAAAAAATGTGTCATATTTGAAAAAAAATACTAATGCCTTATTTTTCCAGATTTTTACCTGAGCACGACGGACTTCAAATTCTCGCCAAAACTCTTTTTGGTTAGATTGTACGAGCGATGAGATCCTTGAGGTTTCAAACTTACTCCTTTTACACTAGTTTTTACAGTGAAAATCAAACAAGCGAGTTTTCGCGATGACAGTCGAAACATGCTGGTTTTCGCGTGAATTTTTTAGGCAAATTTTTGGAAAATGAAAAATTTGCCTGAAAAATCATCAGATAATTGTTAATAACAAATGAGCAATGCAGTATAAAGAAAATCCTACGTACTTCCATAGACAATGTATTTTTCAAGATATATTCAACATTTCAAGTGAATCGGTTGAAAATTTTCTGAGTTATGTTTCCGGCCATCTTGAAAAATGCAGTTTTGAGATAAACGCTGAACAGCCGCCATTTTGAAACTGATCGCTTAAAAAAAATTATTGTACGCAGCCACTGATATGTATGATAAACACCCTTTTTTTGTAATCTCCACTTATTTTGTAGTTTATCTGAATAAAAATCCCCAAAGGGGCCGTCCATATATTACGTCATCGATTTTTGCTGATTTTCGACCCCCCCCCCCTCCCCTACAATCATCCTATCGTCATTTCCTAATGACCCCCCCCCCTCTCGCAAAACTGACGTCATTACCAGTTTGGCAAAATTAAAACATTTGCGGATTTGAGAAAAATTGGGTAACATTAAAACATTTTGTTATAGAATCATCTTTTATTATTTTGTACTTTGGCAATGTTTATTAATATAATAATATTATTCTTCCCTATTCTTTAGTTTTCTTTGGATAGCTCCCACATTTTGTTATAGAATCATCTTTTATTATTTTGTACTTTGGCAATTTTCATTAATATAATAATATTATTCTTCCCTATTCTTTAGTTTTCTTTGGATAGCTCCCACGGAGTTTTCACCCATTCTTGCAAATCCTGGATCACGGGTAATATCTCCGTATCCTCCCCATATTCATTTTGGCTCGATCGAACTATTTTCATAGGTACGCTGTTATTTGAAGTTCTCGAATATAATGTAGACAAACCTTATGTAATAAATAAATAAATAATGAGTTCAATAATTAATACCATTAGGTACTTGCAAAATATTTTTCATCACTCATGCGGGGAAACCACTCTAGTTGTACAATATACTATTGTACATTTTGAATTAACTGGTATCACAAGAATGACGTCAATTTCGAAACGCCCCCCCCCCCCCCCTCATCCATCATTTACCATCATCCGCAGACGAACCTCCCCCCCCCCAAATTTAGAATGACGTAATATATGGACGGCCCCAAAAAGCCTATTTCTTCGGCCTCCAGAGTGGCCTAGCCCCTTAAAGAAATAAAAAAAACTCGAGACGAAGGAGAAGGAAGCTGAAGGTTGATGGGCGGGAGGCGGGAGGTCCTTCGCGACAGTGTGTGATTTCGCATGAAATTCCTCGCTTGTTTCGCACGACGATTCCAGCGCGCGGTGCCCTCGTGCCTGCAGCAGCTCGTGTGGACATCGGGGGGATGGGTAAGCCGTCGGTTACGCGAGGGTATCCCGCACCGACCGGAAGTACATGCAGAAGTACCATCTCGCGCATGTGGGAGGTCCGTGCACTTCTCTGCGAATGCGACAACGACCCCCCCCCCTTATATGATGGGAATTCGTCGTGTCCTCGAGTGCGTAATGTCAAAGCGATTTTATTCCTCGAAAAAAAAGGCGTTTCAGAAGACTTCATATGCATGTGCGATGCTTTGATACATTCTAATATTAATAACAATAATAATAAGAACAGTTTTTAAAAGTTACTCTAAATTATTTAATTGCTTTCTTTAATGATTATTTAATTTTAATATTTATAATTGATTAATTGTGATAATTGATCAATTGAATTGACCTAATTATTTTAATATTAATCATTGTTCAATTTATTAATTATTATAATTTAGTCATTTTTAATAGTTATTGTTATAACTATATATTTACGTGCTGTCGCTGAAAAAACCCCGGATCGGAGAAAATTAGAAGAAGGCTAGTTTTTTGACAGGTGATTTTGTAGGTGCCGCGGGTGCTAAATCCAAGTTTGCCTAAAAATCGGGGTGTGGGGTTCTTTTTTAGGGGATGAAAGGAGATGGGGGTGGATTAATGCCAAACTACAATCCCTACGAGGTCGGCGCCGTGAGACAAAATGTTCAGAAAAATCCGGGCTTTAGTTTTGTCCACAGCGCCGAAGTCGTGGAAGTTCATTTTGAGGGTGCAAAAGTGGGGTGAAATTTTGAAAAATCGGTTTTAATTCAATAACTCTTTAGAAAAAAATCGTACGTTTTTTGTTCAAATGGGAACGTTGTAGGCCTTGAAAAGACGCGTCGATCGAGTATTCGATCATCACTCTCCGATAATATCTTCACCCCAAAAAAATGGTTGAAGAACCAAAAAAATTATTTTACTGAATAACTCAAAAACAATCGGTTTTTCGAGTATGGCTCAAATCTACGAAATGTAGAAAATAATTTTCTCCATATTTTCGTTACTATGGACCACCCTTGAATTTTGATTTTTCAACCCCTCTCGGGGGTTGACCATTCAAAATGAAATTCTGGGAAAACTATTGACAGCACGAATTCGCCGCCGTAGAAGAATTTGTAGCTTGAACCCTCAGCTACATTTTTGTCCACAGCGGCAAACTCGTATCTCGTTGGTTTCGGTCAATAGTTTTCCAAGAATTTCATTTTGAATTTTCAATCCCTGAGAGGGGTTCGCAAAAGCAAAATTTAAAAGTTGTGCATAGGAACGAAAATATAGAGAAAATTATTCTCTACATTTCGTACATTTGATCCATCCCCGAAAAGTCGATTGTTTTTGAGTTATTCGATAAACAATTTTTTTGTTAATTCTTCAACAATTCTTTTGGGATGCCCATGCAGAAATTTTTTGGTGACTCCCCAGATCCTACCAGATCCCTATGGGGATTTGATAGGGACGCCCCAAGTAAGGAGTCCACACTGGAATCCAAATAGATTTGTTGGGGATTCCCCAGATTCTACCAGATCCTTATGGGGATTTGATAGGGATGGCCCAGGTAGAGAGTCCACATTGGAATCCAAATGTATTTGTTGGGGACTCCCCAGGTTCTACCAGATCCTTATGAGGATTTGATATGGACACCCCAAGTAGGGAGACCACATTGGAATCCAAATGGATCCTGGGCTGTTTCCAGATTAACGTGGTTAGAGAATTTTTTACTAGAAATTATATAAAATGGGATTTCGCGACGCTCTGTAAAAAATTATTCTTTGATGGTCCCGTGCACAGATTTGCTTGGGAGTTTCAAGATGCACCAACGTGTTTCTAGGAATTTTTAGGATATCGAATACTACAATATATAATTATATTTTTTAGTAACTTCTTTACTTTAGTGCTTACCCATACTGTATATTTATAGTTTGTTATGGGCTAGTATTTTTTATACGAATAAAAAAACTTGTTATAAATTTTAATATGCACACTTTTTGAATTTTTAATACTTGTGCGCATAAAAATTTGTTTTGGACGTGACGGCAATCGGGTAACGATTGCGTCTGCGGTTTATCGCTGTGGGTGTGGAGTTTTGTTAGAGCGGCTTAAATGAGGTTTTAAAAGAAAATTAAATGTAAGTATGAAATCATATTTTTATAAACATGATATCTATTACACATTCGCTTAAGTTTTTGTAGCCCGTAACAGCAATTTCCACCCGACCCGGTGGATTTTTCATCGGGATCCAATAGGGATTCCCCATCGGGATCTAACAGGGATTCCTTGTCGGGAGCCAATAGGAATTCCCTATCGGGATCCAATAAGGATTCAGAAAATCGCTTCTGACAAAAGAAAGACGTCGGGCGATAGAACATAAGCGGCGTAGGGTACATATATATTCGTGTCGTCGTTGAAAAGCGCGCGACGATCGAGTTACTGCGCAATCGCGATCGTAAAATTTATTTACTCCAAACACGCATTAATGTTTGTTGCATTCCAATGATGCAAGCATCAACCTTATTAAAGTGTTTAAATTTTATATAGTATGAAAAGTATTCAAAGAATATCCCGCCCATAACTGCACAAGTATTTTTGCTTAATAATAGTATAAAAAGTGTATAAAAACTACGTTACAGCATAAAAAGTATTTAAAGTATTTTTTAAAAGTTCATAAAGTATAAAAAGTACTCGAAGATATAAGTATAAGATATAAGTATTCGAAGAATACTATACAAAGCACTATAAATATTCAGTATGGGTAAACAATTTAAAAAAAACAAAATAAGTATATTGTGGTATTCGATATGTACTCCTTTGTAAACAATAAATTGATCTCTTTAGTGTATCGATGCTTCTATTTTTTGTAGCATTTTGGCCTTACAGAATTACAGAAATACAGATTCCGATGGGAAATCCCTATTGGATCCTAATAGGGAATCCCTATGGAATCCCTATGGAATCCCGATAGGAATCCCTACTGGATCCCGATGGGAATCCCTTTTGGATCCCGATGGGAATCCCTTTTGGATCCCGATGGGGAGTCCCTCTTGGAATCCAATGTACGAGCGTGACGTTTCCTGATAGGGATCCAATGGGGTGTCTCGTTGGATCCCTATCAGGGAGTAGGGAGAAGTAGGGGAATCCTATAGGATTCCAAACACAATTTCTACCTGGGTGAAGATATTATTGGAGAGGGTTGATCGAATACTCGATCGACGCGTCTTTTCAAGGGCTACAACGTTTCCATTTGAACAAAAATTGTATGAATTTGTCCTAAAGAGTTATCGAATGAAAACTGATTTTTCAAAATTTCACCCCACTTTTTCACCCCCAAAATGAACTTCCACGACTTCGGCGCTATGGACAAAAATAAAACCCGGATTTTTCTGAACATTTTGTCTCCCGGCGCCGACCTCGTGGGGGTTGTAGTTTGGCATTAATCCACCCCCATCTCCTAAAAAAATCCTACCCCCCCCCCCCCCCGATTTTTAGGCAAACTTTGTTTTAGCACCCGTGGCACCTACAAAATCACCTGTCAAAAAACTAGCCTTCTTCTAATTTTTTCCGATTCCGATATACAGCACGACTGTACTAAGTCGCAATATTATCGACTGATTAATCGTCTGACGAGCGAAAAAGAGCGAGAAAGTAGTTATTTTTTCTTTCTCTTGTTTTTTTCTCATCTCCCAACTTTATACTCCAGGCGGGCAAACGAGAATATCTTCTGAAAAGTGTACACTGACGGAAAAGTCCACGGTATTTACAAAAAAAAAACGCCCATGGTAAAGGAGGGGACAGTAAAGGTCGCTATAATTTATTCACACCGCAATCATCATACGGTTAACACGACTACAAGCGAAAAGTATATCTAAACATGCCATTTGGATGGCGTGTCAGACTATCCATTATCCCCGAAAAAAATTATGAACTATTGTGAAAGGTTTGACAATATGGATGTGGTTAATTCAGTGGTATGACAACATCGATGCACAAATACTACTTAATGTTCTATACTGTACGTTAGCTTTTGTTCAATCAAACGTCTACTATTCTTTATAAGTTTATTGTACAAGCCATTGGTTACCAAGGTTACCATTGACGTTCGTCGAGTATAATTTGATAGAAGACCTTATAAAAAGAGACTATTCGAAAAAAAAAAAAAAATTGGGATAATATTTACTTATAGCGAAGACGTAAATCATTTGCAGTTTTAGCCATCCACGGCTTAGTAGTTTTAAGAACTACGCGTGTCTCACAAACTCTTACATAGTATGTTTGTTGCATTGCAAAAATAGGATATCAGTTCACACGGTGTCGAATTTTGAACACAACTGAAATTGCATGACATTTAAGGATTTTTAAGGCAAGGAATGGGGATTTTTTCATGACTCATAGTATGACTTTCTTGCATAGAAGTATACTTAATGATCCTACAGTGCGACCGATTTTCGAAATTTGTATATTTTTATTTTGCTCTTCCCAACAGATATGTGTTGTATGCCAATAAAAACTATACGGAATAAACGAAAAGTCACCAAACTGTACAATTCCATATGTAGTAAAAAATATGAGACAAACATAATTTCAAGATTGCTGCAAAGAAATATATTTTGGGAACATTTAGAAAAATATTACATACGTTTAGGAACTTTGAGTAATATCATCTAGTCGCTTTACACGAATAACAAAGAAAAACCAATATGTTGACATAACGCATCATTTTCTTTAACTTTGTTCTATTTTATTTTCTATCGATTGGATATTCGCTTCTCTATCGACAAGTACCACAAAGTTAGTTCATATTGAATATAGACTCAACGATAATTTAGTAGGGTATAATAATTCAGGTAGACTAGTAATTTTTCATGACATTTCATGGCGTTTTCAGGGTCGAGTGTAATTTCATGACATTTAAGATTTATCATGACTTTTCAGGTGGGCAGACACCCTGGTTCAACACTTTTTCTTGTAGTTCACCTGCAGTTCTTGTAGGACAAACATTATTATACATTTAGCAGGACCTATCACGAGATATGTTACAAATTACCACTATATGGTACAAAACTATTGCGATGCGCCAAAAATCCATTCGAGCAGTGACTTATGTTGGAAAAACAAGATCTGTGCAAAATTTCGCCTAAATCGGAGGTAACAGCTGTTCGGAAGGACAGCCGGAAGTACTTTTGTCTGTTATGTCATATAGGGTGTCTCAAATTGACCTGACTTTAATATTATTATTGAAGTCAATTTATTAATAAAACGTATTACTTATTTGATAAATACGAATACTTTTATTTCAATATAAGGTACAAACATGGAGGTTACGTGTGGAACACAATATCCGATAAATGGCCGCCTCGTCCTTGTTTGCAAACGTTCACTCCTTTGACGAAATTTTCAACAACATTTTGGCATAATTGCGGCCTAATTTCATTAAAATTTAAAAAAATCGAAAGTAAGCACGACATGAAGAAATCGACGATGATCAGCAATCAGAAGGAATTTTGTAAGGTGCAGGAATTGCCGATTGAGTTTAGGTAAGAGTTTTTCACAGTATAAACGTCAAACGCATTTTTCTCGAGACAACGTTTTCAAAATCTAGCTCCATCGAATCTCTAAAACTAATAAACCGATTCTCTTGAAATTTGAACCACATATTGTAAACATGATTCGGGTGCAGTTCCGAAAACCCCCCACCTCCGATTGAGCTGAAATTTTGTGTAGACCTTCATTTTAGTGTATATGTGGTATATATGCAGGGTAAATGCTACATATATCATTGATATATGATACATTGATATACAGTAATACCACGCATATACATCTCATATATAAAAACGTTACGAAAATTAGAATTTGCCACATACTACTGTGTCCAAAAAATAAGGTGACATTGTATTTATTTCGAAAATTCTTTATTTATTTTTCCAAATCAATTTAATCCCCTCACGATGCAATGCACTTACGCCAACGGATTTTCCAATCTTCGAAACACTGATTGTAGTCACTTTCCGGGATGGCCTTCAGTTCCGTCTTCGCTGCGGCTTGAATCTCCTCTATCGTATCAAAACGGTGTCCCCGGAGCGATCTTTTGAGCTTGCTGAACAGCCAGAAGTCGCACGGCGCCAAAAACTCAACCCATATCGTTCCGCAACCACCGTATTCACCTGATCTGGCGCCGTGCGACTTCTGGCTGTTCAGCAAGCTCAAAAGATCGCTCCGGGAACACCGTTTTGATACGATAGAGGAGATTCAAGCCGCAGCGAAGGCGGAACTGAATGCCATCGCGGAAAGTGACTACAATCAGTGTTTCGAAGATTGGAAAATCCGTTGGCATAAGTGCATTGCATCGGGAGGGGATTACTTTGAAGGGGATGAAATTGATTTGGAAAAATAAATAAAGAATCTTCGAAATAAATACAATGTCACCTTATTTTTTGGACACAGTAGTATATGCAACATATATTTTCAGTATATTCCATACATTTCACATATATTACAATTATTAATCACATAAATTTGCAGTATATTTTTGCGTATATAAATTTCCATGGGGGTTGTAATATGGTACAAACCGCTATAAACATCGTTGCAAATCACAGGCAATATTTTTAATCAATGTATGTATATGCATGTCCTGTTCACTATTAGGATCTATGACGTTGAAGTTTGCAGCACTTGAATGTAGCGATTTTTTTATTGGGGGAGAATATCCACAAGTCGAATTTCCGTAACCGAACATCGGTAAGTACGAATACCCATAAGGCGAATAACCATAAGTGAATACCCATAAGTACGAATATCCATAAGTGAGAATAGTATATAACCCAAACAAATCCAAACAAACCGAAACAAACTTGAACTTTTACCGAGCATTCTCTTTATTAAATATTTCTTAAAATACTCATCTTTCTTCGTCTTTTACCTCTTCCGCCATTTTTGGCGGTCATTTCTACTCTATACTTACCCTTCGATACTCACTATATTTGTCTACTTCCCGCCATTTTTGGCGCTCATTCCTACTCTATACTCACTTGTGGATATTCATACTCATGGATATTCGACGACGGTGGATATTTCTCCGCATCATTTGCCATTCCTTCTTTTTTATGCTCATCTAAAGCCTTCTCTTTTTGCAAATCGAAGTCGTAAATCTCCAATAAGAGAACGTAAAAACGTTCGAGTGATATTTACAGCTAAAGAAAAATTCTAACAATCAAAAGGAATTGATACTCGTTGCGTTCCAACGATGCAAACTTCAACATCATTAGGATCTTCGGAAAGTAAACTTATGGTATTGAAGTTTGCATCGTTTGGAATGCAACGAAAATATATTTTCGAGCATCCTTATGAAAAATACATAGCCAAAGGCTGCAAAGAAGAAAGAGTTTAGATAATAATGAAAATAAATAAATGTTTAAATCAAGAATTTTCGTTGCGTTCCAACGATGCAAACTTCAACACCATGTAATTTTGTTACACTGCCAGGAAATATTCATTTTATGAAAAGCCACTATATTAAATAGCATTAACCAATAAACGTATGCTTGGAAGATTGATGGTTGACGTTAACACATGTGCATCATTTATGCAACTGCTCAAATGTCAACAAACAGTACTATACTTTTGACAGTAACTATGACGGTTAAGGGACTATACCAGTGTGACACTTTAGAAAAATCGAATTTTTATTGCCTTTTTCGACCGTTTATACTTTCAAGAATATCCTGTCAAAATTTCAAAGCCGAAATCTCGAAATGAGATTTTTGAAATTTGCTGACATCGTAACTCAAACAGCAATTATCCGATTGACTTGAAATTTGAACTGAATAATCTTGAATATATTTACTCTACAATGACGTAGGAAATTTTTGATTGGATGAAAATTGACGATTTAGCATTGAAAAAAAACGACCATTTTATAGGCAAGGAAACAGACTTTTTTTCATAATTACACCATTTTGTTATATTTTGATATTTTTCGAAAATCCTACGTCATTGTACAGGAAATACCTTCCAGTTTAACATTTTTTTTCCTTTTTCGGTTTCAGCTACTCAATCAGTCGGAATCATGTCAGCAGTGGATGAATTTTTTTTTGCGCCTCCGAAGGCAGCGCATAAGTAGCTTGGATCTCAATATTTTTCTATGAAAAAAATATGTAATATAGGTCAAGTATAGCCAAATATATTCTTAATTTTCCGAAACATTTAATTAAGTACTGTTCTTTCAAAAAAATTCCCGAAAATCACCCAAATTTTCAGCGTTCTCCTAATGGAAATATAAAATAGTTTTAAAAACATGGTTGAAAACACCATACATTTATCTCAGTGTACTAGTGCGAGATGGAGTAAAGAGGGAAAGGGTTTGGGCGAAGGGGAAACTTCCTCAAGCTCCTCAAATCTAAGGTCGAGATAGCAACCTTGAATTGTTATCGTCATTATTATTATTGTATAAAGGGGAAACATTAAGTGACTTCGACAAATAACAAAAAAAAATATACTTTTTTTAACTTTGTCATAATATCGCAAGATCGAGAAAAAAGGAATTCCCTTATTTGTTTTTTTTTCTTCCTTATCAACCACGTTCGAATCTTTCGTATATTGGGTGTCCGCTTCCGCGTTTACAACTCCAAACGGACAATTACACGTAAAGATCAACGTTCGTTCGTGATTGCGACGGAACATTCCGAGATATTCGCGCTATCTGCCTAAGAAGGATGAGAGGCGGGGGTGAGAGGGGTAAATCACTTGGGTCTCGTTTGTGCCGGTGTTTATTCCACAACGGTGCATTCGACGTAACGTGCAACAGAGTTGCCGAGGCTGCTGCAATTACCTCTCTCTCTCTCTCTCTCTCTCTGCGTCCAACCAGTCTAATAATGGCCTAGGTACGGTAGACGGGACATTAGATAAAGGCTCATAGAGACGTGGCTGCGACTCGGCCAGAGAGAGAACGATAGGGCGAGGGAGGGGGAGTGATGATAATAGGAAGAATCAACGGAGCAACGAAGGAAAATATCTCACGAAGCTTTTCAATCGTTGCTAAAGTTTTGCCGCATATATCGCCTCGGGTATTAACTTTAAGGGGCTATACCAGTGTGAAGGCTGAAAATTTGGATGATTTTCGGGAATTTTTTGGAAGAAAAGTACTCAATTAAATGTTTCGGAAAATTAATAATATATTTGGCTATATTTGACCTATATTACATAATTTTTTCATAGAAAAATATTGAGATCCAAGCGACTTATGCGCTGCCTTCGGACGCGCCAAAAAAAAAGTTCCTCCACTGCTGACATGATTCCGGCCGATTGAGTAGCTGAAACCGAAAAAGGAAAAAATTTCGTTAAACTGGAAGGTATTTCCTGTACAATGACGTAGGAT
Organism: Ophion obscuratus; assembly: GCA_964007375.1. NCBI lineage: Eukaryota > Metazoa > Arthropoda > Insecta > Hymenoptera > Ichneumonidae > Ophion > Ophion obscuratus. Next base: position 32,918,375 of record OZ023315.1, read on the forward strand.
TTTCGAAAAATATCAAAATCTAACAAAATGGCGTAGTTATGAAAAAAGTCCGTTTTCTTGCCTATAAAATGGTCGTTTTTTTCAATGCCAAATCGTCAATTTTCATCCAATCAAAAATATTCTACGTCATTGTAGAGTAAATATATTCAGGAGTACTCAGTTCAAATTTCAAGTCAATCGGATAATTGCTCTTTGAGTTACAATGTCAGCAAATTTGAAAAATCTCATCTCGAGAAAAACGCGTTTAAGGAGTTACCCCCACTTGCCATTCTGAAAAAATCGATTTTTTTTATTGCATTTTTTTTCAAGTATAAGTATCTGAGAATATGTCCTGAAAATTTCAAGTCGATCCGAACAAAATTGATTGAGATATGAGCGTTTAAAGAGAAGAATCCATTGTGTAAACGACCGGCTAATTGAAACTTTAAACTCATTTTTCTCAAAATGGCATTTCTGAAGTCGGCGACCAAGATTACTCGAACACTAATGAACCGATCTTCTTGAAATTTTGCAGGCTTATTTAATACATAAAAATGTAGTCTTTAATCGTTCGATTTTTTTTTTCGAAAAAATGGCCGTTTTATAGACAAAAAACGGCCGTTTTTTTTCGTTAAAATCGAACCATTAACTTTGACCGTCCGCCATTTAGTGAAAAAAGAATATTTTTTTAAATCCTTCGATTAAAGACTAGTTTATACTTATATTTGACTAAATCCATCCGCATTTTTTTTTTTTCAGATGATCCACTTCGCCGCAATGTTGGTCACCGCAAACCGTGTATATAAAAACATTATTTCATTGACGGCCATTTGCCACTAAACAATGTAATATTTTTCAATAAAAAAATTACTGAAAGTTCTTCAAGATGTGTTCTTTAAGATGGTATATTGATCGATTAAAAAAGTTTTGTAGTTTTCTTTGAAAAAATTCATGAAAAAGGCCTTTTTTGCGCTACAAGTGGCGGTAACGCCTTAAAGATTTAACTATCGATTCTTACAAGATAAAATGATATTGATATTAATTATATAAATGATAATGATATTCTTGAAAGTATAAACTGTCGAAAAAGGCTTTAAAAAAATTGATTTTTTGAAAGTGTCACACTGGTATAGCCTCTTAATTTGCAACAAAGATTTAATTCCAAAAATTCCAAAAATTGAGCGAGTAGAGACGATTTTTTTTAAGGGTCAGTCGATTGCGCAACGGCCAACCATCCCGCTGCGATACGACGTCAAAGTTTGCATCATTGGAATGCAACGAAAGGTCTTCTCAATTATTTGTTTTCTTCCATTTATTTTTCTTGCAATCTATCATTTTATTCCATAGATTGAAATCGTAGATCTCTTATGAGGATAAGTAGAACCGTTTGAGTGATTTACCCTAAATCGCCACGATCTTGAAGTTTGCATCGTTGGAACGCACCGAAAATTCATTCTCTTTCATTAAGGGGAGGGTATGGGTTTCAGCGTGAAAAAAAAACACTTTTTTGCGAATTTTTTTCACGCTGAAACTCCTGCCTTTCCCTTAATAAAATTTCTCTTTATCCGTTTTAGGTTACGAAAATCATTCGTACGTGTTTGCGCATTTTTATTACACACTCACAGCCTCAAGTTGCAAAAAAGAGGTTTCGAGCAATAATAAAAATGAAGAAATAAGCCAAAAAATCGCTGCATCGTTGGAATGCAACGAAACCTTTTTCCCCCCAATTGCAATTATTTTTCTTGCCAATTCAAAGCTACGCCAAGCTTCTTTTTTTCATTCTCATGAGAGACGTACGAAATAACTCGATCGAAAAATATTTCGGATAACAATAAAAATGGAGATAAAGGAAATAAAAAAGAATCTCCGTTGCGTTCCAACGATGCTAACTTCAGCAGCATATGAAACGTGATCAACAGAGAAAAAATTAACTTTCGTTGCATTCCGGCTATGCAAACTTCCGTATCATGCTGCGATTAACCCACTTTTCTTCCTTTTTCTCGAACACTTTTTTTTTAACGGTGTGAGTCGAGTCGGAATATCGGTTCGGCCGATTCACTTCAAATTCGACCAGAGCACAGTGTATAATAACATTTTCTATCGTATGACCGGATGATTTCGATCCCTTTGTTAATTAAAAATGACCAAAGTTGTTTTTCACGTTGAAAAACGAACGTTTTTTTTTTCTACAGCTTGGCATTTTCGTAATTATCAAAATTTCACAATACTATCTGGTCATGGGAGTGTTTTATACCAAAACTTGTATATTATACCAAAAGTACATTTTTGTTATTTTTCGTTAAAAAATAACTTCATTTTTTATCAATATTTTGCAATAAAAAAAAAACCTCGAACCCGGCAAGACTATGTATTAATTGTGTGTTAAATCCGGACCACGTCATCCCGATATTCCCATCACAACAAAATATTGAACATCCATCAGTCTGAGCTCCAAGCTACTGCAAACCCGTTAAAATAACACGACGTTGAAGTTTGCATCCTCGGAACGCAACAAAAGTTCTTTTTTACATTTTATTTTCCTTATTTTTATTATTATTATAGAAGATTTTTTTTGTATACATTTATTTTGTTGATCGCGAAATAAATATCTTGAAAAATGGTTGAGGAATTTTCGTAGGCAAGATCTGCCAAAAAAAAAAACGAGGAATTCAGAAATATACATTTCCATTGCAACGATGCCAACTTTAATCTCATGAAATAACGTAATATTTAATATTCTTCAATAAATAATTCGTTGGCTTTCCCCAACGATGGATTTAGTCGGCGCGAGTATTTTTTTTTTCGGTGTGCTTTCCCAGGAGTAAATACAACATGTATATACACGCGTGTAGCGATCAACCTCGATCAAAGATACATATCTCTGATCGAGGTTGAAAAACGGTCTCGTCGCGGTGCCACCGCGTGTAAGATCGAAAAATGTCGCATCGTTGATAGATCGATTGTGGTGTAGCGGATCGTTTTCTGATCCCATATATATATATATATATATATATATATATATATATATATATATATATATATATATAAAATTGATTCCGTGGGTTATACGGACACACATACAGATACCGACGATACCGCGCATGTGGCGAATGGAAAATCAGGGGGCATCTCGATGTCGAGTGATACGGGACGGAAACGAGAACGCTTTCTAAATCCTCGTCTCGTATATCGATGTGTGCATATATATGTATAGTCCATACGGGGTACATGCAGGGAAATAAGTAACTTTGATCCACACACACACACACACGCACACACACACACACACACACACACACATTGAACGCTGTCCCCTAGTGTATAGCTCGACGTCACGAGGTGCATCACTTTCACCGCGCGATTCGATTCTCGGGCCTTTTTCCTCAATCGTTCGCGCTAAATTAGGAAAAAGTTTGCGCTACTCGTACGTATAATGAATTTTCGTTCATTATTTTGTAGTTTTACTATATAGTATTTACATAGTAAAACTATTTTACTGTTTAGTTATTTAGTTTTAATATCTAGTACTATATTTGTATAACACGTATTTTGTGTAGTTTCAAGATTCTTATCTGTGTAAGAGAATTTTTAGATAACAGAGTTCGACGTTATTGAATCTATATGTATATGAATGTGCGTGCGTGCGTGTGTGTGCGTGTGTGTTCGTATCACAGAATGCACATTATTTACATTTTAAATTCAAAAGTAATGTTTTTTTAATACAAAAATTTGCATCCAAAAATATTTTCCAATTACGTTCAAAACTTAATTTTACACACGCGCGCACACACACACACACGCGCGCGCGTCCACACACACACACACACACCAAATATATTAAAATTTATATATGTATGCAATATAATGAATTACAATTTAACTCACATGTTTTTATTGTTTAAATTGTATAACATTTAAAAAAATTGAATTTATATATCTATTGATATATAACATGAAAAATATAGTCATATGAAATTGCGTTGTGTCATTGTCACAGCGAAGATCAAACAGTATCGATCTCCATTACTCATTCGATAAGCAGCCACCGAAGATAAATTATCTTCGAAGCTTACTGTCAAATCAATAATTCTTTGGACATTCGGGGTTCAGATAGATAAAAGATAGGCACAGAGAGAGACTAAGCGAGGGGGGAGAGAGGGAGAGAGAGAGAGAGAGGGGGAGAGAGATAGAGAGAGAGAGAAGGGGGAGGAGATTAAGAAACGCAGAAATAAAAACTGATGAAGAGGAATATAACCGAAGAACAAAAGAGGATCGAGAAAGACAAAGGGTAGCAAAAGCAGAAGAGAGAGAGAGAGAGAGAGAGAGAGAGCGAGAGAGAGAGAGAGAGAGAGAGAGAGAGAGAGAGAGAGAGAGAGAGAGAGAGAGAGGGAGGGAGAGGGCGAGAGAGAGGGAGAGGGCGAGAGAGAGGGAGGGAGAGAGAGAGAGAGAGAGAGAGAGAGAGAGAGAGAGAGAGAGAGAGGAACGCGAGAACCCAGATTAAGACGGTTTTTCTCTCATTAAACGGTACACTAAGCGTAGCTCGGAGCTCCTGTCCGTATCCTACTCCGGTACGCACGCACGTACTAACACGTGACACCGTCGAGTTTGAGAGCCAGCTGCTGCTGCTGCTGCAAAGGGCGCGGGCTACGCTCTTCTGCGGCGCGTCGTCGTCGTCGTGGTCGTCGTGATTCTCGGGATCATCTTCTACCTCATCGGGGAACGAGTGCCGCTATTGCTGCTCTCGTACTAGCGGTATTGAGGTGCGTATACGGGGCTTTCCTTGGCAATTCGTTGTCCCTCTCTCTCTCTCTCTCTCTCTCTTTCTCTCTCTCTCTTTCCACCTGCCTCTCCGCTGAACGCAATGAACTATCCCGATTCCTGAGGAATCCCCTCACCTCGCCCCAGCACATCTCCGATGCGTAATTCTCACTTTTTTTCCCCATTTCCGTTACACGCAAATTTCGCTCTTTGCGTTGAAACGTGAAAAAAAAACTCACCGAGTAATTAATATTCGTTGAATACTAAATCTAAATAACGGACTAAATTCAATAACCATATGATGATGATGAGAGATAATGAAGATGGGCGAGGAAATGCCTCCGAGAGGAAGCGAGAGGAGTGCTAATTGGGAACCCAACAAAGGGGGGAGAGGGGGTGGAAGTAAAAAGTGCAATGCAGGAAGTAGGAGAAGGGAACATGTGGAGAGCGATAGCAAACGACGTAGAGGCGAAATGGAAAGAATAATAGAAAGGGGTACGAAAACAAAAGTCGACCGAGAAATCCAACAGGATTGGAACTAGTTTGAAAAATCGACGTATTGGCCTCGATACAAAAGCCGGAATAATAGCATAGAGACGGAGAAGTATCAGGAGTTTTTAGGTATGTCAGGAGGAACAAAAGAAACTTGGGCGAGATTAAGATGTAGAAATGTGAGGGAAGAAGGAAATAGAGGTATATCGATATCACACTGGGAAAATAAACCAATTGAATCAAAAAAATATATTGGTTGATCCAAATAAATGTGCTGCTGCGGAGTGCCACCGATATATGAGATTGTTTCGATACGATAAAATATTGAAAAATGTGATCGATTTAAATAAAATATTATTTTATTTGAAAAAGCTCTTCTGTGCTCTGAATATCTACATTATCATTCAAATAAAATTATATTCTATTGAGATCATTCTATATACAATCCGTAGATGTATTGGATGAAATAATTAAGCGGTTGCTACGAGCATTTTTTATTTCGTACAAAAATATAATCAATAGAATTAATTATTTCTTTACAACATCGAAACGAATATGCCATGGGACGTACGTTTTTCAATTTGTTTTAAATCTTAAATAAAAAGTGAGCATTAGAATGATCATCCACGATAATAGCGGAGAGAATATCAGATATCCAATGGAACATCCATGGAGAGAATATCAGATATTCACCTGATTAGAACAGATACTACACTTTGATCTTGGCCACAGGCCAAGAAGCGATACTCTTTAGAGTTTCTCCAGCGTTTAAGTAGATTTTCGGTTCGCGCTACGCTTACGAGAAACGAGCGCGCGTGCGGCCTCTAGCGGTTCCTCCGAGAACTACGGGTTTCCTCACACCTATAATTTCGGTGGGACTCGGCCATGATTTGGTTGAATTTTTTCAACCAAATGTGCAAGAAACAAATTTTACTTTCGCATAATTTTTTAACCAATTCAGACATTTGCTTAATATTTTTGAATCAAAAGCAAATATCAATATTTTAACGAATAATGTACTTAAAATCAATATCGGACATGGTGAAAACAATAAAATAACATATTTACTCAATAGTAATTTTATTTGAATCAAAAGAGCGAAATTCAATTCTTCTTGTGGACTCGAATCAACTATATTCATGTTATGAATTGAAACGCTTTTTTCGTTCGTTGAAGAAATTGCATTCAAAACTATATAATTTGTTTGCGATAATTTTTCAGATAGTTCCAATAATATATTGTTCTCGGCTATCAATATATCTTTTGAATGAAAAACAAAAAACTTTCAATTTTATCATGTTATTGAAGTCAATAGAGTTTTGTTTGGATTAATAAATCCGATTATTTAGGCCAACAATTTTACAATTGAATCAACGAAATTTCATTCAATAACACCAATGATATTGGATCAATGATTTTTTTTCTCAGTGCAGGTGCAAGGGTTGCAAAAAAAAATTGAAAATCTAGTGCATATGTGTAGGTCCAAAACGGCCAAGGAGAAAATTAAAGGCGAAATAGTTCAGGGTGTCTTAAAATGACCTGACATTTTTATTTATTAATAATACGTATTATTCATTTGAAAAAAAGAATATTTTTATTTCAGCATAAGGTACAAACATGGAGGCTACGTGTGGAACACAATATCCGATAAATGGCCGCCTCGTCCCTGTTTGCAAACGTTCACTTCGCAGAACTGTTATTCACAATATCGACGGTTGCCAAAGCAAGCGTTATATTCACATTTTTCAACATTCATTCTTCTATTTATATTCCTATTAATCTACAAGGGAGTTTAAGTAAATATTATTACTGGATATTTTTACGTCGCCTATTCGCAATTTCAAGCAAGAGATAATCAAAAATAAGACTTGCATTTATCATTGACAATTATAATTACATATATGTGAATTAGCATAGATTTTATGATTTTTATCCCGGGATTATTTATTTATTTTTTTATAAATAATCACCTATTGTTATATATAAATAATATATGATCATATATGAGAAAATATATAATTATGTATAACTAGAATGAATTTTGTACATAAATAACTATATATGGATTTTGTCCATATATAAACATATATAGATATATTATATTAATTATATATAATAATATGTGATTATATACAACAAAAATTTATCGGGATATTTAAATGACGGAGGTATGCGAATTAAAAAAAAAATAAAAAAAAAAAAAAATTCGAAGTGAGACTCGAACCAGCGACCCCGCGATTACTAGACTCGAGCGCTACCGGGTACGCCACGAGCCCGGTTCGAATATCGTTGAATCTTTGTGGGATAAGAGTGCGCTCGAAAACTTCAAAGTCAATTTTCTCGAAAATTTCTGAATATGGCGTCGAACTGCTTTGGGATATTAATATTCGAGCTCTGAACTTCGCGTACCATGAGTACGAAAAATTACAAAAATCCGACTGCCGTACTGTCCCCTTGTCAGACAAGCCATTGCCGAGTTGTGATGGAGCCACGTAGCCCACCTATTTTTGAGGCGTTACGTTGAACTATAGGTTTTGTACTTAAAAATGAATAAAAATAAATTAATTTTTTTAAAATGTAATTCAAGACTTTATTTATCAAGCCCCACAACTTTTATATTCATATCTTTTATAAAATCCTCGAAAAAAGAAAATCGCGAAAATAGTCTTTTTTTCGTGGCTCCAAAGTGGACTGGCTCCTTAATATTTCACATACATACTTTTCACTTATTATCTACACCCTACATTCCTGCACTCCGCATTATTGTCACATTCTCCCTTTCTTCATTTATTCGTCCACTTCGTCGATCTCTCCTTTCCCATGCTCCTCACTCATCTTCATGCGCACTTCCTCTATTTCCCTAAAGTACTCGAAACGCAGATACAATTTCATTGGAAATTAATAATGAATTGTTACGCATAAGAAAATATTCCACTGTCTTTTCCTGTTTACCTCCCCCCCTCTCTCGCTTTGTGTGTGTGTGTGTATGTCGCGATAAAAGTGTGTAGAAGAGAAAAGAGGTTAATAGAGAGAGACCCAATAATTTATGGGGGTCATACAATCTTCGCAATTGACCTGGCCAGTTGTCCTACCGCCTCCTCCCTCGCTGCCTCGCTTGGCGATTACGTTAGTATATAAAACTAATTATAATGATTGAGAGGAGAAGAAGAAAAAAAAAGACACAGTTCATAGTGGCAATGCAATCGCGGAAGTATGACGATATTTGTAATTATGAAAATTGCTATCGCAAGGCATATTTCTCTCAGTCGTCGATAATTCGAGGTGAGATTCCTCGACGATGTTTCACAGTGCGGAAGCTCGAAACGTTTTTTTTTCCTTCCTCGTCGTCTTAACGGAGTGTTGTCATGTGACACATTGGGATAAGAGGTACCAGCGACGTCGCAATCTCGACTTCGGATTGTATAAATCTCTCGTATCTTAAGAAAATCTTTTTATCGTCGTGTTCTTTTATTTCGACTGTCGTGAGGCAAAAATTAGCCGAGATATTCGCGTTCAAAGTCAAACGCTGAGTGAACAATGGCACGATTGTTGCTCACGCGAGAACGTTTCTTCTTCAAGTATAAAATAACAAACGAAAGTTTTAAAATTCTATTATCGATTTGCTGGAGTGAGGTAACGAGTTCGTTATTTTCTAGCGAAAAAAAAAATGTTTGAGAGGAAAAAAAATTCACTTTTCCGAAGGTGGATTCGAAGTCGCGCTCCTGCGCGATAGTTTACCTACTAGAGTGAAGCGGACGGTGAATGAAGGGAAGCTGATTTATATTTGAAAATTTATATGTAAAAAAAAATCTTTTTCGAAAACAAGGATTTATTTAATGTAGTAAAAAGTAGAAAATAGTTTTTTCAACCAAGTCACCTATACGTGACTATAAATAAAAGCTTGGGGCGCTCAACGTTTTAAGGCAGGATTCTACTTTGAAACTTGGAAAAAAAATTTTTTTTTTTTTTTTTACATTTTTCGAAAGTAAATATGTTCAAGAATGTTCGGTCAAAATTTTATAAAGTTCCAAGCAGTCTTACTATCCTTTTTCGCCTTTCGAACGCACCTACCTGAGCGCGCTATTGTGACCCGCTCGGCGCGCGGCCCGGACTCACCAAAACTTTAAACGCGTTTTTCTCGAAACGACATTTTCAAGTACCGTGGTCGTGATAACTCAAAAAGTACTGAACCGATCCTTATGAAATTTGGAACACATCTATATGTGTGTACCAACCGACCTAACTACAATCAACTTAAAATTTTGATTAGAACTATTTTTTTATTGCAAAAAAAGACCCAAAAGAACGCATTTTTTTTTCGTATTTTAGCCGCCATTTTGTTAATTTTGCACGTATATAAAATATTCTAGTTAGGTCGGTTCCTGAAGACATACTGAACATGAAACTATTTGATTTTTTTGTTTCAGACCATCCGTCGGGAAGATTTCACGACCACGGCAACGGTACCTGCTTTTCGAGGCGTTGGCTTTAAACATATTTTACGTGTACAAAAAATGAATAAAATACATTAAAATTTTTTTTTTATGTACTTAAAGAGTGTATTTATTGAACAGTTTAAACCCCATATCGATATCTTTAATAGTATTCTCAGAAAAAATTCACGAAAATAGCGTTTTTTTCATGGTTTCAAAGTAGAATCCTGCCTTAAGGAGCTATACGAGTGCGAACGCTGAAAATTTGGGTAATTTTTGGGAATTTTTTGGAAGAAAAGTACTCAATTGAATGTTTCGGAAAATTAAAAATATATTTGGCTATATTTGACCTATATTACATAATTTTTTCATAGAAAAATATTGAGATCCAAGCGACTTATACGTTGCCTTCGGAGGCGCAAAAAAAAAAGTTCCCCCACTGCTGACACGATTCCGGCCGATTGAGTAGCTGAAACCGAGAACGGAAAAAATGTCGTTAAACTGGAAGGTATTTACTGTACAATGACGTAGGATTTAAAAAAAATATCGAAATCTAACAAAATGGCGTTGTTATGAAAAAAAAAGTCTGTTTTCTTGCCTATAAAATGGTCGTTTTTTTAAATGCCAAATCGTCAATTTTCATCCAATCAAAAAAATCCTACGTCATTGTAGAGTAAATATATTCAAGAGTACTCAGTTCAAATTTCAAGTCAACCGGATAATTGCTCTTTGAGTTATAATGTCAGCCAATTTGAAAAATTTATTTTCGAGAAAAACGCGTTTAAAGATTAGCTTTTAAAGATTGAGGGTTAACATTCTTTTTTACATATAAATTGTTTTCTACTTTATAGTTTCTAACTGATTTTACTAGTTAGTTCTTACTAGTAGTTTACTAGGTTACGAGTTTGTACGTTGGGAACATGGAATGCTTGTAAAAAATAGGAATTGATGATTCGATGTGAGTAATTTTTTAATTAATATTTCTACACATAAATCAAATGTAAAATTGGAAAACGTTTTCAGAAAATTTCAAAAATGCATTACTCAAAAACTATGAACTTTAGCAAAATTTTATAAACGATACTTTCGTTTTAAAATTGGCCTAAATATTTTTAAAAAACAATTCATCCCGAAAAACTCAAATTTTTTGAAAAATAGTTTCAACAATTGGCTATAAACAATTGAATGCTCGACTTTTCGGCAAAAAATTGTGATATTCGGATTCAGCGGATCAAAATACATTTTAAAAAAAGTTTAGTTTTATCCATCGAGCGCAAAATTTTACGAATATATAATACCGTATCCGCATCGAAAAACTTTAAACGCGTTTTTCTCGACACTATGTTTTTCAAGTCGGTGACCATTATAATTCATCAAAACCACTCGATGGATTTTGATGAAATTTGGTGTACTTATTGATAGCATTAAAAACTAGCCCTTAATCGAAGCATTCTCATTTTTGTTGAAAATTTATATTTTTTTTAACAATAAACGAGCGATTTTTTGTCGAAAATTGAAAGTTATCTGTCGGAAGCCGTCATTTTGTTAATTAAAAAAAAAAGCTTCGATTAAGGACTAGATTTATTATTAAACTAATGATTTTTTTTTTATTTATTTCAGATAATCCAATATAATTTTATGTTGCTCACCGCAAAGCACTACATGCCAAAGGGGGCCCGACAAAAATGGCGATATTTTTATAAATAATCAATATTTTCCTTTGAAAATTTGTACAATTCAAGTTGAAATATAACATAAAAAGCCTGTGTAACCACTTTTGTAAAATAAACTTAATTACTATTTTAAAAAAAATTATTGATAATGCTCGTTTTTTCACAACTCTGACAATCTCACCCCTTAAGTGCCCGCCTCCGATTTTGTTGAAACTCATATATGCGATAAAGCATTGAAAACTATTAAACACGTATGTTTTTTTATCTGCGGATAAACATTTTTAAGAGGGGCAACGATCGCTCACAGAAAGGCGTGTCACCCCTTCATTACATTATTAAAAGATTATTCTCTTCATCACTTCGTATTAGAAGAGTTTTGATTTTCGTTTCATTCAGATCAGCCAACTACTTGTGAGTCAAACTGCAGAACCACCCCTCGACACACCTTTCTTTGAGGGGTGGTTTTCCCCCGCAAAACCATTTTTCCGCAGATAAAAAGAAATACGTGTCTCATAGTTTTCAATGCTTTATCACATATTTGAGTTTCAACAAAATAGACGGCAGACACTTAAGTGATGTTCCTTGTTAGTTACGATACGACTGTGCACTAAAGATAAAAACTGTGTTCTAAAGATAAAAAAAACAACAGGTTTCAGCAGTTCTGACGGCAAGTATAGTTACGTTTTTTATTTCCAAGTATACCCCAGCGGGTTTTTACACAGTTCCCCCCTCTGTACATTGATACCTTCTTACAAGATTCCATCATTTTTTGTTTGTTAACGGCGGGGTAAAGTTAACTCGGCGAAAAAAGGCATGTTTTTAAGAATTTTTTTTGGCGTAACGAATAGTGTTCGTTTATTGAAAAATTTACATATAATAAAGTAACATTTGAACAACATTCTCCTAAATTTGCATTGCAAAATATTCAAAATTGAGCGAGTGAAAATTAAACCCCGGAGGCGCCTTGAAAAAAAGTTGGTTTGCGGTAGGAACCATAACTCGCAACAGAATCATTTGAAACAAAAAATCGAAATGCATTTGTTAAAGGAGATGTTTCTCGAGGTAATGACGGGAGGATTTTTTTTTTTTTTCGATTTTTCGATTTTTCATAGCACTTGAGAGCCAAAAACCCGATTTTCGCTAAAAAAATCGGCTCATTTGTTGTTGAAAAATGAGTAATTATTTAAAAAACAAAAAAGCTCTCGACAATACCTGGTGAATTATGTGAAGAAGTACTGTGCAAAATTTCAAAGCGATTGGTCCAGTAGATTTTGAGTTATCGTGCACACGGACTTCAAATATGACAAGTCTCAGAAAAACGGTTTGAAAAACGCAGAAGAGAAGAGAACGGCATGGAGCAATAGACGCTCAAATACTCATAACTTCGTCAATTTTACTCCGATCGACTTGAAATTTTAACACAATATTCTTGATATATTATGCATTCATTTAAAAAAATTAAAAAAAAATGAAAAAAAAAATTTAAATACTTTACCCTGCCCTTAATATTTGTCTTTCGTTCTTCTTCTGCCTTTTGCATGGCGTTGAAACGAAAGTTCTTTTTTACATTTTATATTCCATATTTTTATTATTATAAATCTTTTTTTTTGGATTTATATTTTAGATCGCAAAATAAATATCTTAAAAAATGTTCAAAAGCTTTTGGTAGGCTACATCTGTCAGAAGAAATTGAAGGAACTCGGAAATTTTCATCCGCGTTGCATTCCAACGATACAAACATCAACCTCATCCTTATGCTTCCGTTTTCACCATGCATTCGAAGGCTTTCATGTACTCGCACAATTCTTCAATCGGTTTCCCTTTCATTTCTTTATTAATTTTTCCTCTTAGTGCCTCTCTCTTGTAGCCTCTTCGCCGCTTTTCCAAACCATCTACCACTTTCTTATTCATTTTTTTCTTTTATCTTCCTATATTTATTTTTATTTTCCTATATTATTTCCGCATCTTAGCCTGCCCCATGTTTCCTCAGTTCTTCCCTCCATGCCCTTCTCTTCCCAGTGCTCTTCCATTGCTAAATGTTGTTTTCGATTTTTGTACTCCCTACAATACGTCGAATTCTCAATTTTGTTCCAGTCTTGTTGTATTTTCTGGTCGGTTTTTATTCGTATAGCTCTTTCGATTGTGTTTCTCACTCTCTCCATATCTTCGTCTCTTGTCCTTTGCCATATTACTCCCAGTACCACCTCCTCCACGGCTCCTTTCATTTCCAGTCTCCATTTGGATGGGTTTGCATTTAACATCGCCTTGGCTTCTTCTTTCGAGCAATCTTTCGGCCACCTATCTTCCGGCATTTTTCATTATCTCACATAGGTAGTGTGCTGCTCTTTTCCATACTTCGATTCCTATGCACCTTATACCCGCCTCCATTCTCCATATGCAGCTCTTGATGGTAAGTATTACTTTCACTGCTTAAGGCCTTAGGCCACAGTAACGGGTATAAAATCATGGGCGAATTTAACATTTTTTTTCGTATGAAAAAGTGATTCACTCTTAAAATTAATTACACATCTATTTAGTACGAATGTCAAGCTGTTAGAAAATATATATATATATTTTTTTTTTCGATATACAAAATGGCCGACTACTCGAAACTTCTCGAAACAGCTTTTTTCCAATTGGCGTGACAAATGACTTCAACAATTTTCACTCGATTTACTTCAAATTTAAAAGTTATGTTCCTAATTGCATTTCGCAGAGAAGTACGTGCGGAATTTCTGACGAATCGAAAAATTTTCATTTTATCAGCAGTTTATGAGCAGTTATAACGAAATTTTTCACTGAAAATTCATTTATTAAGGGCGGGGTAAAGTATTTAAATTTTTTTTTTCATTTTTTCATTTTTTTTTAAATGAATGCATAATATATCAAGAATATTGTGTTAAAATTTCAAGTCGATCGGAGTAAAATTGACGAAGTTATGAGTATTTGAGCGTCTATTGCTCCATGCCGTTCTCTTCTCTTCTGCGTTTTTCAAACCGTTTTTCTGAGACTTGTCATATTGAAGTCCGTGTGCACGATAACTCAAAATCTACTGGACCAATCGCTTTGAAATTTTGCACAGTACTTCTTCACATAATTCACCAGGTGTTGTCGAGAGCTTTTTTGTTTTTTTTTTAATAATTACTAATTTTTCAACAACAAATTAGCCGATTTTTTTAGCGAAAATCGGGTTTTTGGCTCCCAAGTGCTACGAAAAATCGAAAAATCGAAAAAAAAAAAATCCTCCCGTCATTACCCCGAGAAACATCTCCTTTAACAAATGCATTTTGATTTTTTTGTTTCAAATGATTCTGTTGCGAGTTATGGTGCACACCGCAAACCAACTTTTTTTCGAGGCGCCTCCGGGGTTTAATTTTCACTCGCTCAATTTTGAATATTTTGTAATGCAAATTTAGGAGAATGTTGTTCAAATGTTACTTTATTATATGTAAATTTTTCAATAAACGAACACTATTCGTTACGCCAAAAAAAATCTTAAAAACATGCCTTTTTTCGCCGAATTAACTTTACCCCGCCGTTAAGTGTAAATACCTAAAACTTTTGAATAAAACAATATTTTATAAATTCCGTACGTACTTCTCTAGGTATTCTAATTTAGATTGACGAGAATTTTTGTTTTTTGTTGTAGGTGAAAAATTTTGGATGCTAAATGTCACGCCGCGGAACGCCTAAAAAAAGATTACAAAATAAAATATTAGTAATCGGCAATTTTGTACATCGAAAAAAAAAAAACATTTTCTAACAGCTTGATATTCATACTGAATAGATGTGTAATTAATTTTATGAGTGAATCATTTTTTCATATTAAATTTTTTTTTTAATTCGCACATGACTTTATACCCGTTTTTCATCTTCTTTGTTGCCACCCAAAATATTTTACGAATTGGTGAAAAAGTTTCTTAAAATTCTGAAAAAAAACAACGTTCGAGTGATACTCGTGACCAGAAGAAGACAATAATTTGTGGATTTACAAGTTGATTATCGAAAATACTGAATTTCCGTTGCATTGCAACGATGCAACCTTCAACATCGTTCCATTTACTAGTCGGTTTACCCTATTTCGACTTCGAGCGCGAATATCTCTCGGAGAATTTTTGTCGCACGACATTTAAACAAAAACCGTTTTGCTAGTAATTATACACCCAATATGCTCACCAAAGGGGCCCTAACAGTTGTAAATCATCCTGTACATCAATATACGCAAGATCAAGGCAGTACTCTCGTTTAGACATTTGACAAAACGGATTTTTTTTCATTTTATCATTCCTTAGACCTTTCTTAATACGCTCGTGAAAATCGTTTATTGATATTTCAAAAATTAGCAGAGTAATAGAAATTATAAGCAAGCCGCGCGCAAACCTCATCCAACGGTATCAAAACTTTGAACGCGTTTATCTCAGAACTATGTTTTTCAAATCGGCGCCCACGATATCTCGATAACTAATTGACCGATCGAGCTCAAATTTTGCACGTACCTTCGGTGGCCTCTTTCCGAGGACTGGTAGCAGAATTGAGTCGAGCAATAATTTTGCCCACATTTTATAACTCGTCGAATACCCGAAAATGTATGAAATATCGTTAATCAAAGTTTAACAGGCCGCCATTTTGTAACAACATTTTTTTGAAGTCCTAATTCTGCTACCAGTGCTCAGAATACTCATGCAGATTGAGAATATATTTTTTTTTTTCAGATGCATACATCACCAGAGTGGGCGCCGATTGAGGCGGTTTTCGGCGGACCATGTTGTAAAAAAATAAAAAACTACATGAAAATATTAAAATTTTTTTTTTTTTTAATATAGATACATTCTCAAAGGAACAATAAATCCATATGTAAAATTTCATCAAGACAACTTCAACGGTTTAAAAGTTATTCCAACCCAAAAATGACGTAAAAAATCTCGCTCTAGACCAGACTGCTGCCTTAAGGAGGTTCGGTGATCGGAGCGAGTACAAGATAAAGGCCAATTTTTTTTTATAGCATTGTCGAGATCTTCGTCCATGCGTATGCGGAGTTTCCACGAGATTTACCGTACAGTTTCCGAGTTATTAATTGTTAAAGTTGATGAATCAGTCACACGTAGACGACAAAATGTGCCTGTCCTCTCATATATCGATTTTTTTGTGCTACTTGGAGCCAAGACACACGTTAAAAAAAACTGACGGTTGCGTCAGTTTTTTTTTAAATATAGTTTTTTAAATTAAATTTTTAAATATAGTTCTTATTAAATATAGAAATAAAATAAATATAGAAATAAAGTCGCGAAAAACCAAAGCCTCGGAGAGTGAGACGTCTCGTGACGTAACAGCAGCCATCTTGCTCGAAGTGTGGCAACGCCGGATACCCGCGCAAATTTGATTCGTCTATCGGATATTTTCAACGAGAATTAAAAATATGATTGTGCGAAGCCGTACATTTTTTAATGGATTATAAAGGGCCTTTCGTCGACATTTACTTAAAGTTCTTTTACGTACAGCAAAGGCATCTCAATCTTTCTGGCGACGTGTACACAACGCATCTATATATAAATTCAGCATGGAACGAACCGTCGTATAAATCGAACGTTCGTTTTTATATCTGCAAATATTGTAAAAATTGGGAAAGGGAAAAATAACATAACCATCGATGAAATATGTTTTGACTTTGGGCAGATTGGACATTGGACATTGAGGTTAACCTCAACGCGACGTTTTTTTATTTGCAATCGCAATATCATCTTTTCATTTAAACTGAAACTGAAATAAACTGAAATAAACTGGACTTCAGGTACAATCTCGTTACTCTCTCGATAAACATCTGCAGTATTGTCATTCTCCGTGTTTACCGGCTACAAGAAATAAGAAGCCGGGCGCGTGGGCCCGATGACAGCCATCGAAAATGCGACGATGCTAAACGTCGACGATGTGGCGTACTGCCGAAGTCGAGTAGTAGATTATTACGTTTGTTTCCATATTATAAATATAATAGGTAGCTCGAAATTCGATACTTGAAAAATATTTCTCGAATAATAAGCTATATACATATGTCTAAAACGTGGCGGTATTACGACGCAAAATAGACTCTAAGTTTACTAGCCGTACATCGCCGTACCTCCTCAATGTATTGGATTAGTCAGCGATAGGAAATTCAAACAAACGAGTCCGACTAAACGTTTACGAACCACCTTAGTAGATTAAATCTGTCATTTTGTCGGGATAAAAATGACTTAGTCTATTTTATCTCGTGAATCGTTAGTGGAGCATGGGAATTGCCGGAAATCAAGCATTCGGAAACGCCCTTTGGGCGTTTTTGAAAAACTCAAAAAGTTTTTGCATTCGATTTTCTGGGAGAACGGTAGGTCGTAGAGAAAAACATTTCAAAAAAAACTCGTAGAGGACTCTACAGTCTACAAATCATCTCATGTAGTCGCTGCGCTGCGACCAAAAATAAGAAATTCGTCGAGCCGCATCTCGAAAAAGGTTCGTCGTATGAAAAAAAAAAAATCTCTAGACAGTTTTCGAAGGTTTTTTCCTGCTCTAGAATTTGTGAATTCGGCCGACGGTGAAATTTTTTTTAGGGTGAAAAACGGAAAAAAATTTTTGGCAACTTTGGCGCCCTCTACTTCGTGCATTTTTGGTCGCAGCGCAGCGACTACATGAGATGATTTGTAGATTATAGAGTCTTCTACCATTTTTGTCTGAACATTTTTTCTCTACGACCTACCGTTCTCCCGGAAAATCGAATCCAAAAACTTTTTGAGTTTTCAAAAAAAACGCCCAAAGCGGAGGGGGGTCCCGAAAACTTGGTTTCCAGCTATTCACATGCTGCACTAACGATTCATGAGATAAAATAGACTGGTATTTTTTTTTTCCTGAAACCCCCTTTTTTCGTGACAAATTTACTGTACTACATGACGTGCCGAATACAATGTTATTCCCGATAAGTCGAACGAAAACTAAACAAAATCGCCTATTGCGTTCTCATTCCGGGCATTTATGTTTTTCTATTTAACCGAAATGATGAAATTCCAACGAGTCGAGTGAAATTTCCATTTTGCGTCTGAGCGCGTTCAATTTGACGGAAATGGCCTGTAGGCGTGATTTTTTTCTCGTCGGTCACGCGTAGGACACAAAACGCTGTTAAACACGTCCGGCAAACGAGGGCCCGGAGCCGTTGCTTTGGAAAAAAATTTAAGCGAGAACGCGCCCGAGCGTGTTGCATTGCGTAACGCGACACGAGATCGAACGTATACGAAAACAAACACGAACCGTAACAGGCCGAATAAGGTTGTCGAACTTCGCGGACGTTTCTTTTTCTCGTTCGCTCTTCTATCCGGGAAACCGCGGGGAATCGTACGACGATCGATGTTTCGTTCCATTATTGTCGGCTAAGTCGAGGCGTACTTGTATACATATATGAATGTGTACGGTTTTCCCTTGCCGCGTGTTGCATTAGCGAGTTTCGGTACGAGACGTTCCGTCTCAAGTGGTACGCGCGATGTTTCTCTTCGAGAATTCGTACGAGTGGAATCGCGTAACGGGCTCGGTGGGCGTGGCGCGACCTCGCCGCCCGATAGGCGGACGCACGGCGGCGCGATTCGCGCCTGCGCGCAACCGCGACTGCCCGCGCGCGAGCGACGCGGTGGCCATTCGGAATCGCGCCACGAGCGCGCGAGGTCGTTCTTTGCCTTCGCGTTTGAACGGAACGCCTCCTATATGTGGACGAGATTTTCCGACACTAGAGATAACTCGAGAAAAAACCTCATATCTGAAGAAGCGTATAAATTAAATGATCTATTTGCCCCGAATGTGAGACGATCACGGTTTTTTAAAGTTACGAGCCATGAGCAAATTCCACAAACGCTCGACTTTATTGCGTATCACGAAGTGAATATTTCTCAACGACAGATGATAACAACGATCTGGAGGACTGTTTTTTTTTCTTCTTTTATTTCATTCAAATTTTTGTGATTACCGAGGACGGGCGATAATTGTCATTTTTCAGGAGTTATCGCAGTGACGGCAAGAACTCGACACTTGTAACAATAACTGTTCTTTAAACGTCATTCTTTCGCACCTGTAACAATGGCGATTTTCGTAAAACCCCGACAATGACTTTTTTTCGTTAATACACGCAACGATCCATCGACACGAGTGGTGTCTTTCTCAAAAGCGTATTTATTCCGCCTCGTATATGTTCGGAACGCGAGCCGGGAATAATCGGCCCGGACCGACCTTTCCCAACCCCCAATACCCAAGAATTTGCTCGAAGCGACGAAAATAGTCCGGGAGGGGAGTACGAGACGACCAAACGATACAAATGCACGAACTTACCCTTTTCGGTGATGCCCGACAGCTCGCGCAGTTTAATCCATAGAAGTGGAAGATCTCTCGTCAGACGGGACCGCTACGCTTGGATAGACGAGGGAGGCAACAACAACGCTGGGTTTTCGTAGTCGAGCGCGACGCGCAGATCTCGCACGGAGCGTAGCAGAGACGCGCACCAACTCTTTTCTCTAACCGTGAGATCTCTCGAGACACACTGTTAAACTCGCGATCTCTTCGCCTCGAAGTTTCCCTCGATACATATATACCTATGTAATACTTGGATAGCAAAACGAGGGCCTCGGAATTGTGAGATTTATGGCACGACAGATGTTTCGATCGAAACGCTACATAATTTGGCACGTCTGTGCGCGAGGCGCGGCATTCGCGAAACGTTCAACTATTCGTTCCAACCTAATGCCCCTATTTTTTGTTATTCTCTCGCGGCTTTACGTTCAACACGCGCGCGATTTTCGTTCGTTTCGAGGCCGAATCGGAGGGCGAGCGTACGAGCCGGCTGTCCATCGGCGACTGAGGCGATCGCGGCGTCAGCGGAGTCAAGCGGTAAGACCGCAGCGGCTGCGCTCGCGGAGTGGGGGGAAGCCCTGTTCGGGCGCGTTCGGCAATTCTCGTCGGGCCAAAACGACCGAAGGACGCGCCCGTCAGCGAGAGAAACCCGTACCAATGCGCGATGCTTTTTTCTCTCTCCGTTCAGCGGGTCCGTACGACAGGCAGCCTCAACGTATACCCCACGCGCACCTATGCTTCGGTACGTGCAAAATGTGCAGAGACGGACTAGAGCGAGACAGAGAGACAGAGACAAGTGACACGCGTAGAATCTTCTACGAGCGCTTACACTCCGCGGGATCTCTCCCTCTCGCTCGAATAACGGAGACAGAAATTACCGATCATGGCGCTCCAAAATGATATTTTCCTCGACCCCGACGCAACCTCAATACTATTTTAACTGTCAAAAATCTTATTTTCATATTTCTCTATTATTTGCGCTTAAAAAAAAAAATATCCAGACTAAAATTCTTCCGTTTTTGCTGCTTCATTCCGTACGCTTTCGTCCGATGACTCACAAACGATAAAGCGTTAATCCGTTATTTGTCCACATTTTTCACGCCATCGCCGTTTCGTGATCCATAAATAACGAGCCGTCCGTCGCACGTCACGTTGGCGCGTAAGTTCCCAATCTCGCCACCAGGCGCGCTTCTCCTCGATACGATTATTAACTTCCTGCCGTCTTTTTCTCGTAAATCCCGAGCGTCGATCCGCGGAAAGCGTATCAGGAAGTAGAAGCGTTGCTTCGCGAGCCAGGGAGGTGTGTAGATAGTTCGTAGAGAGAACGAGAGAGGGAGAAAGGGAGATGGTAGAACCGGTAGCCAAGCGTGAACACGCAGTTATACATGGATATATAATGTATTTGGCAGGATGGAGAGGCGAGCGCGGACACGCAGCGATCGCAAGCCGCGTACCAAAGAATTATATATATATATATACACACCCACAAACACACATAAATATATGTATATGTGCCACACAGTCTTCCGCTACTCTTTTCACTGGTGCGCGATATACGCTAATAATAAAGATGAAGATGCTTCGCGCGTAGGTGATTATATTCGGTCCCGGATTAAATCCCATCCTGTGTGGATATTCACTGGACGGGAGTAACCAAGGTTGAGACGTTCTTGTCCTCTGCGCTCCTATAGTCGCACATGTACTGTCCGACTCCACTGAACCTTTGTGTACATACGTATATCTATATACGTACACGTGAACTTCTTTCTCCATATGTCTGTCGTTTGGCATATGCGGCAAGTGTTCCGCGAAGCAATTTCGTCAACCTGTAATGTAATTTATGTCTTTTTGTCTTTGGAGGCTATATATGCAAGCGTGCGTGAACGCGACGTTTTTTAACGGAATCGCGCGCTCCTAGTGACTTGTAGTAGTTTTTAGCGACTCGGCCGGTTTATATCGGTATACGAAGGAGACTTTTCCAATGGAATCGCAAGTCCCCAATCTCACGAGATGCAATTTTTTTCTTTATTTTTTTACTTCGATTCCATTCGATTCTTAGTTTATTTATTGCTTCAATTGCATGTAATTTTGCTAGATTGAGTTTTAAAAAATCCTAACTTCAATTTCATGTCATTTTACAAGATTAAGTTTAAAAAAAATGGTTACTTCAATTTATCGTAATTTTACTACATTGAGATTTTTAAACAAATTTTTTACTTCAATTTTATTCAATTTAATTAGATGCAATTTTTATCTTTTTCACTTCAATCTCATTCAATTTTACGATATACATTTTTTTAAACTCTTGTACTTTAATTTAATTTAATGTCATTAGATTCAATTCTTAATTCGTTTACATTAATTTAATTTAATTTTACTAGATTTAGTTTTACCTTTTTCACTTCAATTTCAATAAATTTTACTAGATTGAATGTTTATATTTTTTATTTCAATTCCATTCAATTTTATTAGATTCAGTTTTTATATTTTTTACTTCAATTTCGTTTATTTTTACTGGATAACATTTTTGAAGTTTTTTTTTTCGAATTTCATGAGATCCAATTACATTTTTTACTTCAATTTCACTAGACATTGGACGTTCAGCTTCTCCGTTCAAAATCTAAGTCGATCTTGAAATCAACTAAGCCGTATAATTAAAAAAAAAACTGAGGGCAGTATTACGATATCTGCGGCCCCGAATTATGACCCCGCAGTCTTCATATTCGACCCAAAATAAGACTTTTTTCGAGAATAGTAAAAATCGAAATTCTGCCCTTAAGGGGGTGAAACGGGGGTTTTGAAGTTTATGCGAGACAACATAATTTTTGGACAATTTTTCTTGAAACTTGGTATAAATACAATCCAATACAAATAAACATGTATTTAAGCAATTTACAAAATGTAACCTTTAAGGAGGTTAAACGGGAGTGTTGAGGTTTATTTGAAAATATCTATTTTTTGACTCGATTACTTGAAACTTACCAAATTTATTTTATATATAACACTGTACCATGTTTTCCTCGCTGGTCGGTGTGTATAGACAGTCAATTAGTACTTTTATCCTCAACTGTGTATGCCTCACATATGTGAGCATTAAAAAAAACATCCAAAGAAAGCCAAACTTCAAAATCCCTGTTTCACCCCCTTAAGGGTCAAATTTTTATTTTTACCACTCTTGAAAAGTCTTATTTTTGGTCAAATATGAAGGCAGCGTGGTCAGAATTACGGGGCACAGATATCGTAATATTCCGAAACTGAGTGGACCAAAATGTAAGCCTTGATAAATTTTTTACAATTTATCTCTGACTTTTTCGCCCGAAATCAATATTTGTAGGATTTTTCGCGTGTCGAATATTTTGGGATATCTTGTACAATGTCCGTCCATTCGCCTCTTCGCTGATCGAGTGGATCGCTCATCTACCACCAAAACGTATTGTCTTTTATTCAAAGATGCGAATTTTTTGTTTTCTCCCCGAACCCGTGTATAAACGCGTAAAAAGCGCTACGAGGACAATTCCTTTCTCTTTCGTTTCCCTGAAAATGCAAACTTTCCTCGCACGCGCAGATGTACGAGGGGAAAAGACACGACGGCGTGTCGTCGAGCGAACGAATAATGTTCCGTACGCGTCGCGCAACGACGAAAACAACGTGTCACACACGTTGGAGGAGGCAATGCCAAAAGAAAGTACCGCAAAGGCGAAAGTGATCTAAGGAAATGACGCCGCGCGCGAGACTGTAGCACCGATACACATCGGGTATGCTCACTCGTGCTCGCAATTATAATGTGCATTTTTACGTGCGCACGGGCAATCCCGTGCCGAATGTCCCTTGCGAGAAAAGCTGGACTCTTTTTTCCTCCAAGCAAACCCTCGTGGCTGGCACTTCGAGCCGGCGAGATCAGCGCCGAGGGCGTCGCCATCTCGTGCCGGGAGGCTCAAGCTTGCGCTCTTGCGGTATACCAGGGGGACGACACGCTGCGCTACTCCTCTGCACTAAGAGAGGACACCACTGAAGTTGCCCATTTTTAACCGTTTTCTTTGGAATTTCGTTTAAGGTAGTTTGCAAGAAAAACCGGAAGTCAAAATGACGATTTTAGCCATTTTTATTTTTTTCTTTAGAATGTTTGAGGGGCCAGTCCACTGTGAAAATTTCAAAAAATCGGAAGCAAGCAAGACTTGAAGAAATCGACGATCATGAGCAATCAGAAGGGATTTTGTGCGGTGCAGGAATTGCCGATTGAGTTTAGGTAAGAGTTTTTCATAGTTAGTACAGTCGTGTTGTCGCTGAAAAAACCCGGAATCGGAGAAAATTAGAAGAAGGCTAGTTTTTTGACAGGTGATGTTGTAAGTCCCGCGGGTGTTAAATCCACGTTTGCCTAAAAATCGGGGTGGAGGGTTTTTTTTAGGGAATGAAAGGAGATGGAGGTGGATTAATGCCAAACTACAGCCCCTACGAGGTCGGCGCTGTGAGACAAAATATTCAGAAAAATCCGGGCTTTAGTTTTGTCCGCAGCGCCGAAGTCGTAGAAGTTCATTTTGAGGGTGAAAAAGTGGGGTGAAATTTTGATAAATCAGTTTTAATTCAATGACTCTTTAGAAAAAAATCGTACACTTTTTGTTCAAATAGGAACGTTGTAGCCCTTGAAAAGACGCGTCGATCGAGTATTCGATCATCACTCTCCGATAATATCTTCACCCCCAAATAACGGTTAAAAAACAAACAAAAAAATAGTTTATTGAATAACTCAAAAACAATCGGTTTTTCGGGTATGGTTCAAATGTACGAAATGTAGAGAATAATTTTGTCCATATTTTCGTTGCTATGGACCACCCTTGAATTTTGATTTTCCAACCCCTCTCGGGGGTTGAACAGTCAAAATGAAATTCTGGGAAAACTATTGACCGCACGAATTCGCCGCCGTGGAAGAATTTGTAGCTTGAACCCTCAGCTACATTTTTGTCCACAGCGCCAAACTCGTATCTCTTTAGTTTCGGTCAATAGTTTTCCCAGAATTTCATTTTGAGTTTTCAACCCCTGAGAGGGATTCGAAAAAGCAAAATTCAAGGGTTGTGCATAGGAACGAAAATACAGAGAAAATTATTCTCTACATTTCGTACATTTGAACCATCCCCGAAAAATCGATTGTTTTTGAGTTATTCAATAAACAATTTTTTTTGTTAATTCTTCAACAATTCTTTTGGGGGTGAAGATATTATTGGAGAGGGTTGATCGAATACTCGATCGACGCGTCTTTTCAAGGGCTACAACATTTCCGTTTGACCAAAAATTGTATGAATTTGTGCTAAAGAGTTATCGAATGAAAACTGATTTTTCAAAATTTCACCCCACTTTTTCACCCCCAAAATGAACTTCAACGACTTCGGCGCTATGGACAAAAATAAAACCCGGATTTTTCTGAACATTTTGTCTCCCGGTGCCGACCTTGTGGGGGTTTTATTTTAGCATTAACCGATCCCCATCCCCTAAAAAACCCTACCCCCCGATTTTTAGGCAAAGTTGGTTTTAGCACCCGTGGCACTTACAAAATCACCTGTCAAAAAACTAGCCTTCTTATAATTTTTTCCGATTCCAATATACAGCACGACTGTACTAAGTATAAACTTCAAACGCGTTTTTCTCGAAACAACGTTTTCAAAATCTAGCTCCATCGCATCTCTAAAACTAATGAACCGATTCTCTAGAAATTTGAACCACATATCGTAAACATGATTCGCGACAAGATGACCCTCGATGGTTTAAAAATTTTTATTTTTACTTTTTTTTGGCGAAAAACTGCGTAAAAACGCGTTTTTTTTTACTTTTTTCGTTTTCCATCTGCCATTTTTTTCTGTTTTGATAAAACTTTATATCCGAGGGTCATTTTGTAGCTGGTGTCATACTGAATATAATGGACTTTGATTTTTTTTGTTTCAGACAAGCCGTTGCCGAGTTGTGATGGAGCTACCTAGCCCACCTATTTTTGAGGCGTTACGATAAACTATTTTTGTATTCAAAAATTATTTGAATTTTTGTATTCAAACTGCTTTTGTACTCAAAAATGAATAAAAATGAAATAAATATTTTTTAAATGTATTTCAAGACTTTATTTATCAAGCCCAACAACTTTTATATTCACATATTTTATAAAATCCTAAAAAAAATCCCGAAAATAGTCTTTTTTTTCGTCGCCCCAAAGTGGACTGGCTCCTTAAAATGAATAGAATTTAATCTCATACATTTTTTTAAAATTATTGTACCTATTAGAATGAAAATTTATGATGATGTTCACAAATACTTACAATCGACATTAGTCATTGACCACTCGGTTGATCATTATCGGCTTTACTAGTGAGTTCATGTTTTAAGGGGCTATACCAGTGTGACACTTTCTTGTACTTTCTTTATACTTACAAGAATATCATCATAACTTATATCATTTATATCAATATCATTTTATCTTGCAAAGATCGATAGTTGAATCTTTAAACGCGTTTTTCTCGAAATGAGATTTTACAAATTTGCTGACATCGTAACTCAAAGAGCAATTATCCGATTGAGTTGAAATTTGAACTGAGTACTCTCGAATATTTTTGCTCTACAATGACGTAGGATATTTTTGATTGGATGAAAATTGACGATTTGGCATTGACAAAAACGACCATTTTATAGGCAAGCAAACAGACTAGTATGTCTGGCAAAAAATTACTTATAGCCAAAAATGTATTTTTTGAGAGAAACAAAAATTACGTGCCCAAACATTCGTTCAAAGTGGGAGATGCGTTGAAAAATACGTCTTTGCACGAAAAAGATCATAATTTTTTTCTTCTTTCAAAACATAAAAAAGCCTTTTGAGGTTTTTAACTCTTTAACGGCCATGCCTATTTCGGGATGACTCAAAATTATTTCCTCTGGTAGTATAGCTAAAAAAGGGTTAAATATGAATGCCCAACCATAATTTCCTCGATAAGGGCCTGGAAAGTAGTATTTTCGGACTGTAGCAAATTTGCTACTACCCGCTCGGTTCGAACTATTATTCTAAGACAATAAAAAATCTTCAAAGCCTAATTCGTCGAGTTAAGCTTCCTTTACACAATTCTATAAAAAAATATTTCAAGAATGTCCATCCACTTACTTTTTTGGAGAAAAAACGGGCAGCAGATCGAGTGCTGGGGCAAGCATCGTAAACTTTTACGACCACATTGTTGCCATATTATCATAATTCATATGCAGTAGAACCTCGATTATCCGAACCAATGGGGACCGAGACTAGTTCGGATAATCGAAACGTGGGTTTTTTGGAACGTGATCATAAACAACACCTTTTTACATAAAAACAGTACATACATATATATTAAAATTTATATATATATATATATATATATATATATATATATATATATATATATAAATTTTAATATATATGTACGTGCTGTTTTTATGTACATACATATATCAAGTGTGTAAATATATATATATATATATTTTTAACACCTGAAAAAAATCGAATGCCTTTTTAAATATTTTGTTTATAAAATCGTCCATTTTTAATTGACGAACGGCCGTAACGCCTTTTTAAGCGGCTAAGTCTCGCAGCCGTTTGAGAAGGAGAAGTTGCGTTGGGTTGCTCATTGCTGCTCGCGGCAGTAGCAGCGAGCAACAATGTATCTTTCGCGCCAACGTTGGATAATTGAGCGTTCGGATAAACTAAGCTATCATTCGAATAATTGAGGGCTCGGATGATCGAGGTTCGGATAATCGAGGTTCTACTGTGTTTACGTTTGAATTTCAAGCTGTCCCGGCATTTGTAGCTGCATCTAGCATAGGTTGATGGAACTGTGAAGTAACTTGTCCGCTATAGCGTCCTTACGCTTTTACCGACGGGGTCAAAGTGAACTTAGCAAATTTACTACAATGGCAGTTAAAGGGTTAAAGAGAAAGATTTATCGATAAAAAAAGACAGCGTCGGGATAGTGAAAAATTGTAAAAATCGAGTCATTCGGCAGATTAATTGTTGAAAACGTATATTTACCGATTTTTTTTTACTCCAATGACTTATTATTGTTCACATTTACCGCAATCGACGCATGAGTACATTCGGTGCTCATTCCACATAGCCCTCCTGCATAACGGACACCAGCTTTTAGTTTTATGATCAGCATTCTAAATGCACCATTTACTACAGTAGCGCGAAATGAAAAATACCTATAAGCAGTTTCTATCGTCACTCACTTACATGTGGTAATAAAATGCCAAAATTCACAAAAAAAATTGTTGTCACCTTCACCGCACTACTGCATAAGCGGCGTCGACTCGACCCCAGGTTCTTTTTCGACAGCTGTCCTCAGTACAAGGGCAGAATATATTTTCGCGATTTTTTTTTACGATTTTATAAAAGATATAATTTAAAAATTGTTGGGCGTAATAAAAATTCTTGAAATAGATTTAAAAAAACATTTAATTGATTTTTATTCATTTTTAAGTACAAAAACTATAGTTTAACCTAACGCCTCAAAAATAGGTGGGCTAAGTAGCTCCATCACAACTCGGCAACGGCTTGTCTGAAACAAAAAAAAACAAAGTCCATTAGATTCAGTATGACACCAGCTACAAAATGATCGGATTTTATCAAAAAATAAAAAAATGCCAGATGAAAAACGAAAAAAGTTTTTAAAAACGCGTTTTTCGCAATTTTTCGCATAGAAAAGAGTAAAAATGAAAATTTTAAAACCACCGAGGGTCATCTTGTTGCGAATCATGTTGACAATATATGGTTCAAATTTCAAGAGAATCGGTTCACTAGTTTTAGAGATACGATTGAGCTAGATTTTGAAAACGTTGTTTCGAGAAAAACGTGTTTGAAGTTTATACTATGAAAAACTCTTACCTAAACTCAATCGGCAATTCCTGCACCGTACAAAATCCCTTCTGATTGCTCGTCATTGTCGATTTCTTCAAGTCTTGCTTGCTTTCGATTTTTTGAAATTTTCAAAGTGGACTGGCTCCTTAACCCGTTTTGCGATACAGTCAGATGAAGAAAAAAAAAACTTAGTCAAAGTGACCCAGTGTGCAGTGCAGTCCTGGATTTGCCAATACGCTGTATGGGCAGCAGCCTAGGGGCGGCGGACTTTAGAGGCACCTAAAACGGCCTTAGGTAAATACAAGTGATTGAGGTAGGAGGGGCGGCTCAAAGCCAAGTGGCCTATACTTAAGAAAAGTATAAATCCGGCACTGGTGCAGTCGAAGGGTTAAGATTGTTGGCCTCATCATAAGTTTATTAATTCTGGTATCATAATAAAAATGTTATGTATATTAATCATGTAATGAAATATGTATTGGCGGATTACATATGTATATGTATATACATATTTATTTACTTATATGCCTGCAGCTCGCGGGGAACTTCTTAGGGGGCGTACACAAATTACGTAATGCAAAACTTCCAAATTTTTGACCCCCCCACTCCGCTACGTAACGGGACCGTAACGCTTGGCCAGAACCCCCCCCCCCCCTCTATTCCGTTACGTAACGGGTGCTTTGTCGTCAATAATTGCGATTTTTTTCATAGACATAACTAGTTATGCAAGGATCGGGTTTATACTCATTTTATGAAGTATATATTCATCTAGTTTTATACCAATTTTTATGACAAAATCTTTAAAATTAACCGAGACATATGCGTTGATTTGACGACGAAAAGAAATTCTCTTTATTGTCCCATCGATATCTTCATGAAAGGTTATCTGTAAATAAAAAGTCAACAAATTATCGATATCTATACAAATGTAGCTATAGTTATGCGTAGCCGTTTCTTTATTTAGATTTTTTTTACAGAATGCCGACAGTTTGGACATTTTTTTTTTCTATTTTCACGGCCCTTTTTCTGTATTCAAGCAGTCTTTAAAAATGGTCATTATCAAATGTTAAAAACGCGAATGCGTACAACCTTAGGCACAGCGATTACAAAAATGTTTTTTTTTTAATTGAAAATCGGTCGATAAGGTCGAAAAAACTAGTTTCGAGAAAACCGCGTTCAAAGTTTTCGTTTCGTGTTTCTTGACATAAAGTTATGTTTTTTTCTAGAATATTGATACTTACATTGAAGTATCTTGTCGCCGGCGACATGACAGTTCTTCATCTTCATGATAGTTCACAAAATAATAAGAGCCTGTACTTTATCTATTTGTAAATAATTGTTATTGAATTATAATAAGTTATTGAATTATAATTGAATTATTATTATTGTAAATAATAATTCTATATTGTAAATAATGCCACACCTGTAGGGACTGAGGGCACTAACCGGTGGCGCTACCTGTTCTCACTAAAGTGACTATAACTCCGTCAATTTTCGGACTTGTGAATAAAAATGTTGCCAACATATTTTTCAATACATGTACTTTCGAGAATTATGTAAAAAAAATGTTTTTCAAACTTTGCTTGGGGGATGTGGGAAAGCTACTGTGCAAGTTCTTGCACAGTGATTTTCCTCCTTAAGGGGTAAGGCCACTGTAAATTTTTTGAAAAATCGATTTTTTTTTATTGGCTTAAAAAATAGTTTAAACCCTCTAGAATAAGAAAAAAAAGGTCCTGTGCGACCCAAACAAACCCAAACAAACTATTCGCAAAACTTTAAACGCGTTTTTCTCGAAACATGGTTTTTCAAAATGGCACGCAGCATAACTCGAACAATTTTCATTTTTTTTACTTGAAATTTTAACCAGATGTGAAAATTTACATTGTCTTGAGAATGTCGATCGGAATTTTCAAGAACTTTATTTATTGATTTTTTATTAACAAAAAACTTGCCGTTTTTTTCGTCAAAAATCAATTTTTTTTCTCAAACGCACGCCAAATCCACAAAAATTGATACTTTTTAAAATCCGATCGACATTCTCTAGCTATAGCCCTCTAGATTAATGGTTTTTTTTTTGTTCTAGATTCAAAAGTGCACCAGTGGTGCTGCGTGCCGCGGAGCCCTGGAAGCAAAACATGTCCCGGGAAGATAGCTGTGGAACCGCCATTTTGTTTTTTTTTACTGTAAAAAAATTTTATAATAAAGTTTAATGTATGCCCGATAACACCATTAAAAGTTTTTTTTCAAATACCTTCAATTTCGGGAGCAAAAAATTAGTGAAAAAACCTTTTTTTTTGGGCCGTTACAGTGGCCTTACCCCTTAACTGACATTGTGTATAGAAAGCTGTGAGCTGTCCACGGTAAAATTGCACGCGAGCTTTAAATTAAAAACTTGAACATGAAGAAATTTTGCTATTTCTGGCAGTTTCAAAATCGTGACGTAACGCAAACCGTGACCCCCCCCCCCCACGTACGTAGACCGTAACGCCTGGCCGCCCCCCCCCCCCCCCCATTGCGTTACGTAATTTTAGTACGGCCCCTTAGGTGATAAGTAGCGCCACGAGTAGCACATTGTGACACTAACGAATCCGGACATTTCGCATTGCGAAAATATCGGACGGTGTCAAACCCCTGGGGTATACAGACAGGCTGATTGATAATTATCAACGTCCCCTTCGTAACCACATAGGGTGCATCATTGCGAAAAAAAACCGTTTTAAAATTTTTTTTTGAAGTAAATATTTCTTACTTTTCTTTTTTTTTTCTGGAAATAATAATGTACGCGCTTTGAAAATCGATAATACAATTTAATAATTTTCGTTGCTTATTTAAAACGTAAAGACAAAAATTCGCGCCAGTGCAACTACCGTGCCGTTGTTTACTCACAGCGTCAGTATGATTTGTAGTCCAACGATTTTGCATCCAATGAACTCGAGAGTATAGAACCGATTGGTGAAAAAAATGAAAAGTCGTTCGGCCAACTTCACAGCCATAAAGCTGCGTGCATGCTTAATGTACTCTCGCATATAGCTACAGAGTAAAATTTTAGACGGAAGGTGGCAAATTGCTAAATCCATTCGAGTTAATTGGCACGCTCGGGCTAATTATAATTCACACAAACGCGCACACACGCGCGTGAGCTCGCGATTGATCAGTCGTCTCGTTTAGAGTGTAGCCTGGTTGTTGCGTCGAGGGTGAAAATAGTATAACGTTTCGAGTCTGGTCAAGCCGGCGTGAATAAGCGGCGGCAAATGGGGATCACCTAACGGCCATAATTGAATTATATTACAATTAATACGTGTTCCATTACACAACACCTTCGAGATTGTACGATAAATGGATTGAATAAAATATGAGTAAAATTTATATGAAAAAAAAAATATATTTTTCAAAAACATGCTTTTATTTAATGTATCAGAAAATCGAAAATAATTTTTTTTACCAAGTCACCTATACGGGACTATAAATCAAAGCTTGGGACGCTCAACTTTTCAAATGTTTCATAAATTTCATCAATTCAGTTTCATTAACCGTATTTAAGGGACCAGTCCACTTTGAAAATTTCAAAAAATTGAAAGCAAACAAGACTTGAAGAAATCGACGATGATGAGCAATCAGAGGGGAGTTTGTACGGTGCAGGAATTGCCGACTGAGTTTAGGTAAGAGTTTTTCATAGAATAAACTTCAAACGCATTTTTCTCGAAACAACGTTTTCAAACTCCAGCTCCATCGTATCTCTAAAACTAATAAACCGATTCTCTTGAAGTTTGAACTACATATTGTAAACATGATTCGCAACAAGATGACCCTCGATGGTTTTAAAATTCTTATTTTTACTCTTTTCTTTGCGAAAAACGCGATTTTTTAAAACTTTTTTCGTTGTTTATCTGCCTTTTTTTTTTTTTTTGATAAAACTTTATATCCGAGGGTCATTTTGTAGCTGGTGTCATACTGAACCTAATGGACTTTAATTTTTTTGTTTCAGACAAGCCGTTGCCGAGTTGTGATGGAGCTACCTAGATCACCTATTTTTGAGGCGTTACGTTAAACTATAGTTTTTGTACTTAACGGCGGGGTAAAGTTAATTCGGCGAAAAAAGGCATGTTTTTAAGATTTTTTTTTGGCGTAACGAATAGTGTTCGTTTATTGAAAAATTTACATATAATAAAGTAACATTTGAACAACATTTTCCTAAATTTGCATTGCAAAATATTCAAAATTGAGCGAGTGAAAATTAAACCCCGGAGGCGCCTCGAAAAAAAGTTGGTTTGCGGTGTGCACCATAACTCGCAACAGAATCATTCGAAACAAAAAAATCAAAATGCATTTGTTAAAGGAGATGTTTCTCGAGCTAATGACGGGAGGATTTTTTCTTTCGATTTTTCGATTTTTCGTAGCACTTGGGAGCCAAAAACCCGATTTTCGCTAAAAAAAATCGGCTAATTTGTTGTTGAAAAATTAGTAATTATTTTAAAAAAAACAAAAAAGCTCTCGAAAATACCTGGTGAATTATGTGAAGAAGTACTGTGCAAATTTTCAAAGTGATTGGTCCAGTAGATTTTGAGTTATCGTGCACACGGACTTCAAATATGACAAGTCTCAGAAAAACGGTTTGAAAAACGCAGAAGAGAAGAGAACGGCATGGAGCAATAGACGCTCAAATACTCATAACTTCGTCAATTTTACTCCGATCGACTTGAAATTTTAACACAATATTCTTGATATATTATGCATTCATTTAAAAAATTTAAAAAAATGAAAAAAACATTTTAATACTTTACCCCGCCCTTAAAAATGAATAAAAAAGAATTAAATTTTTTTTCAAATGTATTTCATGACTTTATTTATCAAGCCAAACAACTTTTATATTCATATCCTTTATAAAATCCTCAAAAAAAAAACGCGAAAATAGCCTTTTTTCGTGGGCCCAAAGTGGACTGGCCTCTTAAGAGGTCTTCTCACTTTAGACGCTAAAAAAGGCTATTTTCATGAATTTTTTTGATAGGTTTATATCATAGATATTGATATAAAAGTTGTTACACTTAATAAATACACTTTCGAAATAGATTTAAAAAAATCAATTTATTTATGTAACCCAAACAAACTTTAAGGTATTCCTTTCACGAACCCAAATATTTTACACTTAACTGATTTTCGTCTATAATGGAGTAAAAATACATTCCAGTATACTGGTAAAATTTAAAGCCACGTTACCGAACCTTTAACGAAAAATTACGGCCCTAAAAATCGTCTCATTTGTACGGGGCTTAATGGACATGTCACGCTGGCCACATTTCTATCTAATAATTTATACACTAAATAACTCTAGATGCCTGATATCAACTGCTCACAGGCGTAAAACAGTCTAAAGATTCCGGAACGACAATAAAAACAAAGGATCACCGAACGTTTAAAGAAAATTAATGTTAAAACTTGGAAAAATGTGACTAGCAGAAGAATTTTCCTAGCCGTGACGTTTTAAATAAATGTAAAAATGTCTCAATCTACTAAATTTGCGCGAAATTTTTTATTCTAGCTTATCGTTGTGTATAATAATCCATTGTAACGTATTTTTTTATTAAGCGCAATTGTAATTTACCGACAATTCAGAAGGCCCTGCTTATGCCTCCACAAAAACGGCCCTCCACGAAAGAAATACCTTAAACGCGTTTTTCTCAAAAAAAAAAAAAAAACATTTTTCAACGGCTTGTTTGACGGCAAAAGGATTACATTTTTTTTATATTTACTATCTTTTTGCCAAAAACAGTGAAAAATAAACGTTTTTTTCGAAAAATGTCCGCCATTTTGTTATTTTTGCATATATCAAAAATCGTAGGATATGCGCTATAGCCATTGAAATACTGAATCTGAAACCGTTTGATTTTTTTGTTTCGGATGATTCATCTCCGAGATTTTATCAACAGTGCAGATCTACGATTTTTTAAGGACATTTTTTTAACTACCATTTTCGTCTATAAATAATGACTTAAATTTAAAAAAAAATTAATGTATTTCGAAAATGTATTTATTAAGTGTAACAACTTTTATATCAATATCTATCATATA
This sequence comes from Ophion obscuratus, assembly GCA_964007375.1. Lineage (NCBI taxonomy): Eukaryota > Metazoa > Arthropoda > Insecta > Hymenoptera > Ichneumonidae > Ophion > Ophion obscuratus. Next base: position 32,952,982 of record OZ023315.1, read on the forward strand.
AACCTATTTAAAAAATGTATGAAAATAGCCTTTTTTAGCGTCTAAAGTGAGAAGTCCCCTTAATTTGCCACAATAGAATTAGAGAAAAATTATTATCAAACGTTTATACTTAGCTTTAGGGTTTTTTTATTTAAGAAATCTAAGGTTGTTTTACAGTAAATTAAATACAGTTGATATGTTAACGGATTCATGTAAATCAAAGATTATATAACTAAATTCTGAGCGCCCCAAGCTTTTATTTGTAGTCACAAATAGGTGACTTGGTAAAAAAATATATTTTCTACGTTTTAGTACATTAAATAAAAGCTAATTTTTTTTAAATATTTCTTTTACATATATATTTATTTCTACTTTTTAGTATTTAATTGATTTTACTAGTTTGTTGTTACTTGTAGTTTACTAGTTTACAAGTTTGTACTTTGGGAATATGGAATGCTTGTAAAAAATAACAAAGACGATAATTAGGATTACTGCATATGAACTGCAAATAAACTTTTCACATACAAACACAGTCGGCTACGAATTTGTTTGCATGCGTTAGTGAGATTTTATATGGATGATTAGATATCGCAAATTTTACATGAGAAGTTAAAAATTTTATGAATATTTGTTAATTAAAAAAAAATGAATCATGCATTGTCACCTTTTAGATGCATGTTTGCAACATTTCCGAGTTCTAAGTAGTCGAAATATCGATTTTCCGTTTTGCATCTCATAGAAAATCAAGTTAAATAAAGATTGTGAAAAAGAGATACATGTTGCAAAAAAATGTTGGATTATTTTACGATGTAGGAATGTAGCTGATTGCAACGATAGATTGATCGTAGCCGATTGCCATTTGATCGAAGACGCACCACCCTAGAAACGGAGGAGCTATTTCACAACAGCAGAGTGGCGCAGTGGAAGCGTGCTGGGCCCATAACCCAGAGGTCCGTGGATCGAAACCACGCTCTGCTAAGTTTTTTTTTCTTGGATTTTATTTTTCTCCGTACTTTCGCGTTCTCCCTATTCGATTGCCCATCGTTATTCATTTTTTCGCGTACGTTTTGGCAAGTTTTTTTTGGACGCTCGTAGAATCCGCGAACGAATGATCGTTACGGAAGAAAGCGACGGCGCGATTGTTTAGGTGAGGGATTCACATCCGCATCGGTGGAAATGGACTAAAGGAGAAGAAACATTTATGCCTCTTTTTGCAGTCGTCGTTTATGGAGAAAAGTTTGAGGCGAGCGGCGAGAATTGCCGTTGGGAGTTTGCACACGAGAGCGGCGATATTAGCTAGTAATGGCATTGGGAATTTGACGATCGTGAATTTTTCAACGCTCCAGTTCGCCGCGAACGCCTAGTTAGCATCTCGCGTAGCGCGGCGAACGTGGAGCGACGAAGACCGGGGAGTATCGATCGTGCTTATTCACGAGAAACGTGGACTATCATCGCTGATCAGTATGCCGAACGGTGCGCCTGCCGCGTTAGGCTTTCTAGTTTGACCACGGGGAGCGCGGTTCGACCGCGAGGTTTTTTTTTGTTGCCCTCGTGCGCCACGCGAAGCGAACGCGCCGCGTACAAAAAAAATACTCGTTCTTGCGGGCGTATATTTGTCGCGTGTTGACTGAAAAAAAGTGCGAAATGGGAATTTGAGTGGCGCTGCTGTCGTCCCTGATGCTCCTAACCTCGATTTATCGCGATTACGAAAAGACAGCGAAGACGTATCCTTCGATCGTATCGAACGTTGAAATTGTGAGAGAACTCGCCACCGCGAATGGGGCGACCAAAGAGGGAAGAATGTAAACACAATCGTCGGTCAACTATCCGTCGTCAGGGGAAATTATCTAACTAGGGGGCGCGGAGAACGCGATCAAGATCGAGTCTTGAGTTGCAAGTGCATTTTGCAATGTCAAAATCGGTTTTCGAGCCGCTGAAGATGAATCCTTCGACTACCCACTTCCGCCACGAACCTCTGACTGCATGTGGGGCCGATCGGACCCCAGACGTTTTCAGATCGTTGTATTTCGCTAAATATTCATCTTTTTTTTTGTAGACACGTTTTTTGTCATCAATGATCCTCATTTTATGGCCCAAAATTTATTTCTTACGCAAAACAAAAATTAAGTGCCCAAACATTCGTCCAAAGTGGGAGATGCGTTGAAAAATACGTTCTTGCATGAAAATGATCATGTTTTTTTTTTTCTTCAAAATATGAAGAAAAATTCTTTGAGGCTTTTTTAAAGAGGAAGGTTTGTAGATACGAAAAAAGATAATGTCGACTGTCTTTTCAAAAAGTATATTTATTCGAACGTTTGAATTTGAGCAATTTCGGGATAGTGAAAAATGGAAAAAATCAACTCCGTCTGCAGATGAATTTTTGAAAGCGTATATTTTTCGCTTCAATGAATTATTATTATTGACATTTAATACAATCGACGCATAAGTACATTCGGTGCTCGCTGAACATAGCCCTCATGCGTAACGGACACATGCTTTCAGTTTTATGATCGGCATTTTACATACACAATTTATTATAGTATCGCAAAATAGGAAATATCTATGAGCATTTTGTATCGTAACTCACTTACATGCAGTAATAAAACAACAAATTTCACCAAATAAAATGTATTCACTTTCACCGCACGACTGCATAAACGGGGTCGACCCGACCCCATGTCCTTTTTCGACAGCTGTCCTCAGTACACGGGCAGGATGAAAGATGGCGGCCGAGTGTCCACGTATGGAGTAGGAATGGGGAAACATTCGAGCGCCGCACTGCGGCCGAATAAATTACCTCGTTTTGCGATAGTCAGTTGAAAAATATGGGGTCAAAACGACCCAGTGTGCAGTCGAAGGGTTAACGTGAAACACGCAAGGAGTCGTAACTTTTACCGAAAAATTCCAATCAGGTTTGAAACATTAAGGCCTTATATACGCGATTTCGCCGATTTTTTAAGGTACTTTTCTAGACGCGGTTGAAAAAAATGACGCATATATTGACAACATTTTTTTTACAGATCATTTATGCACATGGTTAAGTATATGTAAAAAAAAAAGAAAATCAGAAATATTCACAAATGGCGGAGCTATAACATAATAAAGCAATGTATTTTTTGCGCGCGCGTTGATGGTGAAAGTTCTCGGCATCGATGTGGGTGTCTCAAAAAAATGAACATATTTATAATTGCATAATGAATGTATCTGCATTGTGAACTAAGAATATTATTTTTAAAAATTATTATAATAAAAATTCGAAACTTAACATTTTTTACTCAATTTTCTATCGGTATTTTATTTTTTATATTATTTTGTGTCATTGACATTTTTGTTTCTGTGGTTCACACGATAGGTGATGATACTAAGAATATGTTGTAAAAATTTCAAAGCGATCTGAACCTCCGTTCAAGATTTAGAACTTTCACAAGGTTCAAAAAAGTGTATCGTGGAAAAACGTCTTTGAAGTTGGCAGTCGGGTGCGCCGCGCGGTATCTATTCTAAATTCAATCACACCTTATTTTTGGAATTTTTGGAATTTTTCAATTCTGTAAAGCTGAAGTATTCCTAACCGTTCAGGCCAATGGAATAAAAAAAAACATTTAAAAAATGATAAATTATGAAATTTTTCGCGTATCCAAGGCCTTTACGAAAGAAGTCTCGTGATTATAAACCACGCGGCGAATCGTCTCCGTGTCGATCCTCGCTTTCACCAGGTCGACTAGTTTGTTGCAGTATCGATAGGATCATCCCGATCGGCGCGACCCTAGTGGCGAAATTCGGCACCATCGAATATCATAATTTCACGGACGCATGGACGCATGTGCACTACTGCGCATGCGTCATCTTTTTAAGCGCTTTTGTTATGCGAGGAAATCTGGAAACATTTATCGGAGACTCCGCCAACGAAACTCCCGGGCGTCCGCGCGATTGAGGTAAAAATAATAATAAACCGAATTGGCCTAGGTCGGGGAAGAAGTGCGCAGCCAGTTGTCGTGAAATTCCTTTGTCACTGTATCCATAGGATCATTCGTAACGGTTCGAACTTAGTGGCGAATTTCGGCACCACCGATTATCAGAATTTTCCCAACTTCGATATCTCTGCACCAACTCCTCACCTCCTGCCAGCCATGATGCAAATTATAACCTATAAAAAGGCAGATGGCGCTTCCGCAACTCTCGAGGCAGGACCATCACAGTACTCTGCATATTAGTAGGAAAGCACGTCCTGTAATGCATATATATATATATATATATATATATATATATATATATATATCTCCCGAATTCGTTCGCTCGCTAAAAGCGTCCTCCCGACATTCGGAGAGCTCACCGTTGCTCTTCGCACGAAAATCCCTTCCCGAAATAACGATAGCTGCCGTACCTCTCTTCTTACCGCACGTGCTTCCGAGCAACGGCGAAAGTTGCATAACGCGAGGGGTCAGCCTCCTCCTCGTCGTTTGGCCGCGATCACTCTTCTGTGCCAAAAGCACACACACACACACTCTTCTGTGTGTGTGTGTGTGTGTGTGTGTGTGTGTGTGTGTGTGTGTGTGTGTGTGTGTGTGTGTGTGTGTGTGTGTGTGTGTGTGTGTGTGTGTGTGTGTGTGTGTGTGTGTGTGTGTGTGTGTGTGTGTGTGTGTGTGTGTGTGTGTGTGTGTGTGTGTGTGTGTGTGTGTGTGTGTGTGTGTGTGTGTGTGTGTGTGTGTGTGTGTGTGTGTGTGTGTGTGTGTGTGTGTGTGTGTGTGTGTGTGTGTGTGTGTGTGTGTGTGTGTGTGTGTGTGTGTGTGTGTGTGTGTGTGTGTGTGTGTGTGTGTGTGTGTGTGTGTGTGTGTGTGTGTGTGTGTGTGTGTGTGTGTGTGTGTGTGTGTGTGTGTGTGTGTGTGTGTGTGTGTGTGTGTGTGTGTGTGTGTGTGTGTGTGTGTGTGTGCTTTTTTTTAATTCTTAAGGCCACTCTAGAGGCCGAAAAACAGGCTTTTTGTAATACTACAAAATAAATCGAGATTCCAAAAATGGGTGTTTATCATACATACGGTGACTGTATACAATATTTTTTTTGAAGCGATTAATTTCAAAATCTATGGAAGTACGTAGGATTTTTTTTACATTGCATAGTTCATTTGTTATTAACAATTATTTGACGAAATCTTTCACTTTCCAAAAATGTACATAAAAAATCGTCAGATAATTGTTAATAACATATGAAGTATGCAATATAAAAAAAATCCTACGTACTTCCATAGACGATGTATTTTTCAAGATATATTCAACATTTCAAGTGAATCGGTTGAAAATTGTCTGAGTCATGTTTCCAGCCAACTTAAAAAATGCAGTTTTGAGATAAACGCTGCACAGCCGCCATTTTGAAATTAATCGCTTCAAAAAAATTATTGTATAGTCACTGACATGTATGCTAAACACTCTTTTTGTAATCTCGATTTAGTTTGTAGTTTTACTGAAAGAAAAATGCCCAAAAAGCCTATCTTCTCGGCCTCTAGAGAGGCCTAACCCCTTAAGGTATTCCGTTCGCGGAGGGCCGTATTTTGGGGGGGGGGGGGGTATGAGCAGGGTCTTTCTGAATCTGTAAATGACAGTGGTGCTTGATAAAAACAAAGTCACAATCAACAAGTACACCCAACAATAAATTGGAATAAACCATTTCATGCAAATTTAGTATTACATTTAGACTATTTTATATTTTCTGTGAAACGTCGCAGCTACGAAACTTCTTCTGCAAGTCACATTTTTCTAAGTTATTTTCATTAATATTTTATTTTCTTTCATTATTTATTTTCCAAGTTTCATTAATATTTTCTTTAAAGATTCGGTGACCCCCTCTTTTTTATTGGCGTTACGGAATTGGTCGACGACTAGGTACTGCACGTTAACGGCGGGCTAAAGTTAATTCGGCGAAAAAAAGGCATGGTTTTAAGATTTTTTTTTTTGGCCTAACGAATAGTGTTCGTTTATTGAAAAATTTACATATAATAAAGTAACATTTGAACAACATTCTCCTAAATTTGCATTGCAAAATATTCAAAATTGAGCGAGTGAAAATTAAACCCCGGAGGCGCCTCGAACAAAGTTGGTTTGCGGTGTGCACCATAACTCGCAACAGAGTCATTTGAAACAAAAAAATCAAAATGCATTTGTTAAAGGAGATGTTTCTCGAGGTAATGACGGGAGGATTTTTTTTTCGATTTTTCGATTTTTCGTAGCACTTGGGAGCCAAAAACTCGATTTTCGGTAAAAAAAAATCGGCTAATTTGTTGTTGAAAAATTAGTAATTATTAAAAAAAAAAAAAAAGCTCTCGACAATACCTGGTGAATTATGTGAAGAAGTACTGTGCAAAATTTCAAAGCGATTGGTCCAGTAGATTTTGAGTTATCGTGCACACGGACTTCAAATATGACAAGTCTCAGAAAAACGGTTTGAAAAACGCAGAAGAGAAGAGAACGGCATGGAGCAATAGACGCTCAAATACTCATAACTTCGGCAATTTTACTCCGATCGACTTGAAATTTTAACACAAAATTCTTGATATATTATGCATTCATTTAAAATTTTTTTTTTAAATGAAGAAAAAAAAATTTTTAATACTTTACCCCGCCCTTAAACACACAAGACATCTGTCGTTACGGAATCTTTCGAGCTTTTTACACGCGTTGAGCAGTTCATATCAGACATCTAGAGTTATTTAGTGTATAAATTATTAGGTAGAAATGTAACCAGCATGTCGCCGCCATGAAGTGTCATCTAAATGAGACGATTTTTAGAGTCGTAATTGTTCGTTAAAAGTTCTGTAACTGGGCTGGAAACTTTACTAGTATACTGAGATGTATAGGATTATAGACGAAAATCAGTTAATTGATAAATATTGGGGTTCCTAAAAGGAATACCTTGATCAGACAACCCAAAAATCAGGGTTATCGAAAAAAATTAATTTTGAAGGAATAAATTAGGTGATTGAAAAGTCGTTTGAACACTTATTTGTATGTACATTTAAACTTGAAAGTAAATAAAATTCAATTTAGCCTAAAAAATGATCTAAATTCAATGTACTTTTCAAAATCAAACAAAATTCAATTAACTTTATAAAACGAAACAAAATTCATATAACTAACGAATTTTCCAATTTCTAACCTCAACGTTGTCTGCCAAATTTTATTTAACAAAAATATTAATCATTAAAGAAGTTGTAAGCCATTTCGTGAAGGACCTCTAAACGTGAGGGGCTCAATGGTGTACTTTATTTTTGCCATCCGTTCGATCTGAAACAAAAAAAAAACAAGTTTTTCTTAAAGTAGATAATACTGGTTATGACGTCGCCGAGCTTTTTTTTGTTATCGTGCTCCAATCATCAAATAAATCTTTGATTTTTTTCTCGATTTTTCGAGGAAATGGCATTATTATTGTTAATAACTGACGAAAAAAAATGTTAAGAATAAAACCGTCTGTCGCGACTAAAATACTATTACACTGAATAAGTGTACCAAATTTAAAGTCGATTCGTTCATTACGTGTCGATAAATCGTGTACACCGTTTGGAAAAACATAGTTTCGAGAGAAACGCGTTTAAGGGGCTATACCAGTATGACACTTTGAAAAATCGATTTTTTTGTACCTTTTTCGGCAGTTTATACTTTCAAGAATATCATTATCATTGATATCAATATCATTTTATCTTGCAAAAATCGATAGTTAAATCTTTAAACGCGTTTTTCTCGAAATGAGATTTTTCAAATTTACTGACATTGTAACTCAAAGAGCAATTATCCGATTGACTTGAAATTCGAACTGAGTACTCTTCATATTTACTCTACAAAGACGTAGGATATTTTTGATTGGATGAAAACCGACGATTTGGCATCGATAAAAATTCCATTTTATAGGCAAGAAAACAGACTTTTTTTCATAACTACGCCATTTTGTTAGATTTTGATATTTTTCGAAAATCCTACGTCATTGTACAGGAAATAGCTTCCAGTTTAACGAAATTTTTTCCTTTTTCGGTTTCAGCTACTCAATCGACTGGAATCATGTCAGCAGTGGGGCAACTTTTTTTTGGCGCCTCCGAAGGCAGCGCATAAGTCGCTTGGGTCTCAATATTTTTCTATGAAAAAATTATGTAATATAGGTCAAATATAGCCAAATATATTCTTAATTTTCCGAAACATTTAATTAAGGGGGGAAATCACAGTAGCACACAAAAAAATAGGCATATTTTCGGGAATTAATTTTGGCTGAATAAAAGTATCAATCGAAAATCTGTAAAGTAGGTTTTATAGCAATACTAAAAAAGTACAAAATGTAATTTTTTCAATAAAAAATATTTAAAAATGGCGGCTGCGCAGCATATGCCCCAAGGCGCCTTTTTTTGAGCTCACCGAAGACATAACTCGAGCAAATTTTTACCGATCGACTTGAAATTTTGACAGTAGCTTCGAAACATCTTTCTCCGCGGAGCTACGTAGGATTTTTTCGATATATTGATTTTTCGCAAAATGGTGCATGTTTGAAAATAAAGTTAAATTTTTAACAAAAAAAAACGTCATAAAATCGTCGTTAAAAAAAAGTAAGCCATATAAAATAAAAAATCCTACGTAGCTCCGTGGAGAAAGATGTTTCGAAGCTACTGTCAAAATTTCAAGTCGATCGGTAAAAATTTGCTCGAGTTATGTCTTCGGCGAGCTCAAAAAAAGGCGCCTTGGGGCATATGCTGCGCAGCCGCCATTTTTTAATATTTTTTATTGAAAAAGTTACATTTTGTACTTTTTTAGTATTGCTATAAAACCTACTTTACAGATTTTCGATTGATACTTTTATTCAGCCAAAATTAATTCCCGAAAATATGCCTATTTTTTTGTGTGCTACTGTGATTTCCCCCCTTAAGTACTTTGCTTACAAAAACTTTCCGAAAACCACCCAAATTTTCAGCGTTCACACTGGCATAGCCCCTTAAAGTATTATTAGAAATCCTATCGTTGTGATCATACGTTTGCCTTCAATCTGCGATTTCTGCACCATAAGTTGGAGAAAAGCCGGTAAAGTGTCGACTTTTCTTCTTTGATTGGAGCATTGCCATTGAGTTTGAGATTTTACACACAACCAATACATTATCGCCAAGACGGGGTTTTTTTTATTGAAAAATATTGACGTACAATGAAATTGTTATTATTTAAAGAAAGTGCCGCCATCGCTGCATGGCCAATCGGTGCAGGTGCATCTCGCAACTAGGCTTATCTAAAATGAAAAATAAACAAAATTTACTTTCAGTATAATAATCAAACTTACGATGACCGGATACTTTTTTGAAATTTTGAAAATTACGGAAATGCTATGGTCTACGAAAAGAATTTGATTTTCGACGAAAAACAACCAACTTTAATAATTTGTTATCAACAAATGGAGCCATGAAAAAATCATCCGGTCATATAACAGAAAATGTTATAAACTACGCTCTGTCCAAATTTGAAGTGAATCGGACGGGTAGATTTTGAGACACGACTCACACCGTAAAACATGGTGTTCCAGAAAAAGGCAATGAAGAAAGGGCAATTCGCAGTGGAGCAGTGGGCGATCCGTCGCAAAAATCGTCATGACTAGGTCACTTTTTCAAATTCCTACGAAATCTTCGTTACAAATTGACGTTAAGACCCTATCCTCCAAAACTACGCTTTGAAAATGCAATTTTGAAATATCAAGCTTAAGGGGTCTTCCCACTTTAGACGCCAAAAAAGGCTATTTTCGTGAATTTTTTGATAGGTTCCTATTATAGATATTGATATAAAAGTTATTACACATAATAAATACACTTTCGAAATACATTAAAAAAATGTTTTATGTATCTATTGTAACCCAAACAATTTTTAAACGCGTTTTTCTCCAAACAACGTTTTTCGACGGCTTGTTGATAAAATCTTCGAAACTACTGAACCGATCCTTATGAAATGTTAATCACGTGTTCTTTACAACTATAGCTATAGCGCATATAAAGGATTTTTTAAATTTTGATATTTACTATTTTTTGTTGCCAAAAACGGTGAAAAGAACACGTTTTTAAGTTTTTTCGAAAAATGTCTGCCATTTTGTTATTTTTGCATATATCAAATATCGTCTGATATACGCTATAACCATTAACTTACTGAATCGAAAATCGTTCGATTTTTTTTGTTCCGAATGAACCATCTCCGAAATTTTATCAACAGCGCAGACCTACAATTTTTTTAGTCCATTTTTTTAAGTACCATTTTCGTTTATAAATAGTCATTTAAATAAATAAATAAAAATTCTTTGATGTATTTCGAAAGTGTATTTATTAAGTGTAACAACTTTAATATCAATATCTATAATATAAATCTAACAAAAAATTCATGAAAATAGCCTTTTTTAGCGTCTAAAGTTTGTAGATCCCTTAAGCAGAGCCCTCAATGGCGAGAGAATATGTATATTTTTAATCGTCGATTATACGAATTTTCCCGTCTCAACTTATAAGGTACGTGCGCATGCGTGATAACCGTATAGGAAATCGCATACCGTGGGTATAACTTAATATTTCGTCGTTGTATATATCCACTCGCGTTCAATTATTTCACTCAGCGCACTCTCGGCAGATGTTATAGCATTGCCAAGAATCCGGCGTGTAACGAGCCGCGGGTCTGCGCGCACGTATGCATGCCTCGGGTCGCTCGATGGGCCGCAATAACACATATCCGCCTATCGGTCATCCCGAGCGCACACCCAATTAGCCGAAAAACTGGCGCCTGAGTACAGTGGCGCAACTATTCGGCAAACTCTCGAAACTAATATTCGCTTTTTGTTTCCAAAGGGAAAAAGTATAATTTTTATGACTTTACTCAATTTCCTTTCCTTTTCCGTATTGGACGTGTGTGGCAGCAGAAGTTGGAGGGGGGTATATAGGCAATAACAGTCAAAGTCTGCATTCGAAGAGCGCCGCGCGTTGTTCGCTTCGTGTATTATGACTTTCCCTTGGCCTACCTACCTGTCGACGCGCAACTTCCGGTCCTGCTGCTCTCGGTTCGTTCGAGCGGTGGCGCACTCCTGCGCCGCCTCTTCTCGGCCCCGTTTCGGTGTGCGTGTACGCATCTATCATCAATCGGGTATGAAACTACTCTTATTGCCCAACCGCGCGACACAGAAGAAAAAAAAAGCGCGGGCCTCGATAGGACAGCCGCAACGTACGCGTAGCTACGGTGAGAATGACGACGCTGTATATACGTGTGTACAATATAATTGTCGTGTCGTGAAAGTTTTGTGTGAACCGCGAGAGTATTATAATGTCTTGCGAGCGAAGCAACGCGAACGCGGCCCCGCCACAACGACGGGAGAATCCTTTGTCGCTCGCAATACTCACGGAATTTTATTACACCTCCCCGCGTATACGTACTAATTTGTACCTGCGTGCGTATACAAATGAAGAAGTAAAAAAAGGAGGCTTGAAAAAGAGAAAGAAGAAGTACGAAGTCGCGAAACGACATCTACGTGGTCGGTGGTTTTTTTAAAACCACGATTATGAGCCGGCGAGAAAAACACGCAGACCGTCGTACCAGCGAATCTGGGAAAAGAAGCGGGGTTGAAAGTACATCTGCACTTCGCTCGGGTGCGAGATGCGTACTTCGCACAAAATGTGAAGTACGGACCGCGCAGTCCCCACCCCATGCATCTCCCCACCACGGGTCCCGCGACGGCTAGGCAGAGTTTACACACGCGGAGCTGCGCAACTCGGGTTCCCCCACTGTGCGTCTTGGCCCCGCCCAGTGGCAACCTAGCCGCGCTAACCCCCACCACGCGCCGGAGCTACCTAGTGGCGCCGTAGTCGCGCTTCTGCCTACGCTTAACCGAAGTTCTCCTGTAGCCCGCAGCGCTCACAGAACTTGCCTATATCACCTCTTTTCACTTCTCCACGTATCTATGTATCCTCGAAAAAAAAAAACAATGCCGCCTCTTTCCCGTTTAATTACGAGATGATAATTATGGCGAGAGACGTCAAAGCATTGCATATCGCATTTTGGTCTCGAGATCTTTGAGATACGTGGGTATGCAGTCGCGGGAGACGTTCACTGCCCCGACACAAACACACACACACACACACACGCGCGCGCGCGCGCGATTATGAAAAGTGCCCGTTCTCGAGGAAAGAGAAAATGCATAAATGCGCATTAGAGGAAAAATCGTTTTTTTTTCCTCTAGAACAGATGAAATAATCGTAAAAAGTAAATAAACCACGGTAATTAGCTGATCACGGTACTATTATGTATTTCCTCGAATACGCCATTTTCCACTATTCTGTTTTATACTTCCCGACATTTACACATCAAGTTTTGACTTGTACACTCGCCACATATTTTTATACATTTCACGTGTATGTTTGACATCTGTGAAATGTGGAAAAAAAGGGTATCAAGAATGTACAGCTACTGACTCGACTGACATAAATTATATTTATTTTCTTATATACCACCTATTTACTTTATTTCCATATGGTGGTGCTCGTTTCTCGGCGTAAAACTGCTTACGCACACTTTTTAGCGCTTAGCTTGCATTCCAGCTTGTTTCACATATGCATACATATGTATGTATATCATGTCGACCCCCTACTTTCTCCATTGTTATACGCTTTGGTGTACAACGGTAATAATCGCGAGAACGTGTGCGCGACGTGAGTAAATTGGAAAATTCGTTTTTAGACCAGATCTCGCTTTTAAAGAAACCAGCATAGGATATATATATATATATATATATATATATATATATATATATATTGGTTATGTAGGTATAGTTACGAGCCGAGTGTGCCTCGTACTTTATTTCGCTGGCGCGCGTGTATCGCATGCAAAACTCCGCTGGGGGAGCTCGAATCGCCGACGAATACGAGCAAATATTTACTTTCACCCTGGAATCCAAAATGTCAAGGTGCTTTATCGCATCGTAGTCTTCGATAATTTGCATGCCTGTTACGCGTCCTATGCGCGATCGGTTGGAATTCCACGTCTCAAGAATGTCGGAAACGATCACGAGACGGCTTGGACTCCCATTCGCTTTTTCGCCGTATGAACTAACCTAACATACCGTTTTTCATCACGCGGAATAGAGGGACCACGGGCGTCTGTTCGGGTATGGAGGTTAGAGTCCGGGAGTTCGATCGATATAGGGGAAGCGGTGGAAAAAGCGTCCGCGAAAATGGAACGAATTTAGGTATAAAATGTTGCCGCTAGGGTCACGACGTTAACTAGTGACCGAGCAGTATTCGCGATGTTTACTTCCTGAAGGTAGCGCAGCAATATTTCAATATGGCCGGTCAAAGGATAGCCTCACGCGTGAACAATTTCTTTGTTATTGATTTCCTGCGAGTTAGCTATTAGATTTACCTCCATGGTAGATGGTAAAGATGCTACTGGAGCGAATAATTTATTTTCCGCTCTTTTTTTAGCTCTGTCAGCTCTGGATTTAGACTTTTAAGGTTATGAGAGGCACTCGCAGGTTTCGAGGAGTGATTTCATTTTTCAGAGCATACTTTTGACAAGGGATGTCTGAAATTATATTTATAAATCGTCTATAACAGAAATAACTCTTAATATTGCTCGATTCATTATTTATAAAGATACAAACATGGTAAGAAAAAATCTTGTGAATTGACTACAAACGCGCATTGATGGCCTACACAGTTATTTTCAGAGCTAACACCACTTTTCAGAGAGATTTTATCCCTAGATGGCTTATGGAACGACAATTCACTTTTATTATCCGTCTTGCACCCTGGAACACAGCAGAATCTCGAGTAATTTTTCGTTTTTAAAATGTTTTCCATTGCTGTCAATGTATTTTGACAAAGTTTACTATACTAGTGGAGGTTCTGCCTTGGGCCGCGAGCGACACCAAGACATTTGGGGATCGCGAATAATGGAATACCTGGAGCACTGACAAGGAACATCACTCAAGTGTCCGCCGTCGATTTCTCTGAAACTCACATATATATGATAAAGCATTGAAACATGTTAGACACGTATTTTTTTATCTGCAGAAAAACGGTTTTAAGGGCGGAAACCTTCTCAAAGAAACACGTGTAGAGGGGTGGTTTTGCAGTTTCACCCACAAGCAGTTCACCAATCTGAATGAAACAAAAACAAAAATCCTTCCAATGTAAAACGGTGAAAAATCTACTATGGAATAATGGAAAAAAATGAAATTATGGGGTCACACGCCTTCCTTTGAGGGGTCGTTTCCCTCCTTGAAAGCGTTTTTCCGCAAATAAAAAAATACGTGTCTAGTAGTTTTTAATACTTTATCACATATATGACTTTCAACGAAATCGGAGGCGGACACTTAAGTAATGTTCCTTGTGAGTGAAAGTGACCGCGACACGACAAGTAACGCTAAAAAAGGAAAAATTAGAAAGAACCGATAAAAGGACTAATCCATCTGTGAAAATAATCCTGAAAACGTTTTGCGTAACGTAATTGCTCTAATACCAGAAACGGGAGAGCGAAAATGCGAAGTACTTGAAAAACGAAGAAAATCATTTACAGATATAAGCAATTAGAGTATAAATTGGCACTTTCTAAAATTATCAATTATTTCGTATTATACATACGCCGATAATGAAAGACATTAGTAAAGTATTGAAAGTTTACATTGTATACACATGGTTTGAAGTTTCGCTAAAAACAGATTGAGTAGGCTACTGTCACGACCCAAAAATCAGGGTTATTTAAAAAAAAAATTTGCAGGAATAAGTAAGATGATTGAAAAATTGTTTGGACATTTATTTGTATGTACATTAACAAAGTTGTGTACTAGGTTTAATGAAAAATATTAACAATTGAAGAAGTTATAAAGAGTCTCGTGATGGACCTTCGAACGTCAGGGGCTCAACGGTGCACTTGGTTTTGGCCACCCGGTTGATCTGAAGCAAAAAGGCGAGTTTTTTTTTATTGAAATAAATAATATTTGGTAAGACTTGACCGACTTGTATGTTACCGATTTTTCGAGGAAAGATGGGATTATTATCCTTAATAAGTGATGAAAAAAAAAACACATTAAGAAGAAAAATGTCGGTCAAGACTAAACTACTATTACACCTAATAGTGTACGAAATTTCGAGTCAACTCGTTGATTTTATGTCGAGAAAGCGACGAACGTGTGTTCGTCATTTTCATAGTAGCGCAACCCCTTGGTAACTTTTAATTTTTAGACACTCTCTATTTCAGCGGTTCCTAACCTTTTCAGCCTTGTCACCCCTAGACCTATCAGGGAAACTTATTTTACCCCCTCCCCCTGCCCCTAAGTACACACAAATATCGCTACGCTTTTTAAGAGTGTACATACAGCGGGAAAGAGCGCACGCCACGTGGCGCTGATCTGTAATTTTATCATCTACATACGGGGTCCTCAAAATTACCAGCCTTATTACCCCCGCTGAATAGCTGTTTTACCCCCGGTACTATTCCTATGGCAATAAATTATTCGCGTGCTGTCCGGGATATTTAATTGCGCTACAGTCCACTTCGCGGCGCTAGTAGTTCTCTGTTCGGCTTCTTTTACGCATGCGCGTTCTATACTCATTATAATAATAACATTTTCGCAGTATTTGGAGAGTTTTACGCGTTTTATGGTTGTGGTCGTGACTTGCTTGTTTAAATTTTTGTCACAACTCGAATGCAACAACATTGTACGCGTTCGGTGGGTTCGGCCTGTTCACAGATCATACGACATATATACAGTTATCGAGCAGACGACTACTAGCGCCACACGTGGCAGCGGTTGAAAATAAAAGCGACGGACATTACGAGCGCGATGTATAACCCATGGTTACAGGGGGCTGACCGGCACCACATAGCAAATGCGACCTGTGTTTTTCCAACAGATTCGCATACCATTTCCGTAGTACATAGATGGGACTCCTTTAGTATAGTCTCCATAGTCAAACGTAAACAGTCGTGTAGTTTAGTGCAAATTTCTGTGATATTATGATAAGTATTAGTGCGAATTGTGACTGGGCCGGTACCAATTGGAAACAACGCAATTTTGTGGAAGGCGAACGTATTTTGAAGGCAGGGCACATTTTAATGTGTCGTAAAATTAGCGCCGCTTGCGATACTGGTGCTGTCACACTGGGGTGATCACACTTTTATGTCTGAATTCACTTTTTTAATTTTCAAGGTTTACATCCAAGCCTCTGATCGATCGGTTTTTTATACATTTCCAAAATAATTTTTTCACGAACACAAAGCGTTTCCCTGCAATGCGAAACTTGTGGAAACGGACTTCCAACTCCTTACTCGAAGTGTTTTCGCAATCTTTCACAGCACATTTAATGTTCTTTCGGTAGATTTCACGCGCAGAAAACTTAGCGCATTCCATTTACACTGATTTTATGTTTTTAATTGACATTAAAGACTTTTATCGCACGGCTACGCGCAATTACTGTTGGAGGCTGCATTATACCCATATTGATATTGCATACTTCCGATTAACATCGAAAGCAAATTTAGGTTATGTTCCGATCACAATGACACGCCTTATGCAAGGCGTCCCAAAATGCGCGCAAGATTTGAATTTTGTGTCATTTGTGCGTAAAGAGTTGCCAACGAAAAAAAACAGCGTACCAGCTGTTATTCAGAGTTATTAAAAATGGAGCGCTACCTGAAAAAACAACGCGTTTTCATTGTTGAGCAATATTTATAAAATAATAAAGTTTTGGCAGTAACAGTTCGCAATTTTCGTACAAAATATGGTCGGTGATTTAACTTCATCAACTGTGAAGAGAGTAATTTTAAAAATGAGGGAGACTAGATCAATTAGTGACCTTAAACACTCTGGCCGTCCTTCAACAAGTCGTTCAACACAAAAAAATGGAAGCAGTTCGCGAGAGTGTTGCTGAGAGTCCAGAAACATCAATTTGGCACCGTGGTCGAGAATTGGACATTTCGAGAAACTCTCTCGAGCGTATTCTCACGAAAGATTTGCATCTTCGTGCAAAACATGGCCGTGGAGGCCGTTTACCCGAAATGATATTTCATACATAACCCTATACTGTATACTTTATGAATAAATAAAAAATTAGAATTTTTAATTAACAACCTGTGTTTTCTATCAAAATTACTTCTTGCGTTAATTTTGGGACACCCTTCACACCATATCGGAGGCGATCTACACCAGCGCCGCTTCACAGTAACCTTTATATTTACAATTTTGCGGACTCTAACCTCCATAAGCCTAGACATCTTGCGCCTACCACGTGACCCGGCGGCCGCGCCATCTGTCGCCAAACACGCGAGACTCGCAATATCGGTTATTAGGAATCGCGATGAAAAAGCAGAGTCTACCTCAACCGCTACGAGGATGCAAATGTAAGCCGCGGGGGGGTACAGACACACGACTCGCGCCGCGCGCGGGCCAATCATATAAATAGAAACGGCGCGACAGCGTGGAACCATAAATTGTCGCTTGGCGATTTAAGGCCGAGTGCAAGGGACCGCGCGCCCTCTCTCTCACTCCCCCCTCCCCCCTCTTCGCGCACCGTCGCCCGCGCGCTTCTCTCCTTAATTCTCGTATTCATGTTGCCGGTGGTACATCCCTCTCGCTCTCTCCCGGGCCATAGTATATTATACCAGCCGAGCATATCGAGCAATACAAGTAAAACCCCGCGAGTTATGCGAGCTAACTCGCGACAGCTCGGCCATCGGTCTCTCAGTTTCGCGTCCGCACATATGTACTCTCTATATTCTACATGCATATATTTATATTTATATATATACATTTGTACGCGCCCCTACTGTAATATACAACTCTGATCCACGATATATTATGTGCATTAGTGCACTCGAGACTTTTTTCTTTTTTCGTTACGCTTACTCACGAAAGCTCTGTACTTTTGAGAAAATAAAGAATTACCGGTTATGTTCGCGTCGTGCAAACGTCGCGATCTGCGAGTAGTCGCATAAAAACATCTTTTCTTCGTCTCGAAACTGTATGTTTACTAATTTTTACTAATATGTACGGATTTTTACCAATATTTACAGATTTCCTATTGCCGATTTTTTTACCGACTTTACTGAGTTTATCTAATTTTACCGATTTTTCGAACCATTTTACCGATTTTTAAACATTTTTACAGTTCTGTCGATTTTTGACGATTTTTGCATATTTTACCGATTTTTCACCGATATTTGTATAGTGTATAAAGATGGGATAAAGTGACCAGGCCGGGAAAATAACGGAAATCGTGGAGCCTGAGACATTTTCCTCACAGATGGCGCATGGGGTCAAATTCATTTTGGTCGGGCCTTTTATCCGCATATAAATATCACGCATTACGACATTGTCACTTAGGGATAGAGGGATGTGAAGGAGTGTTATACGCGGTCCGGTATATTGAGCGTAAATCGGTAATGGATGCGTGCAAGCTGCACTGATGCATGCACGGTTAATTGAGTGCCCGCGGGAGCCGGCCCGGTCAGCAAATCTCGACGGCCAGTGAGAGAGAGAAAAGGAGATAAGAGTATATATATATAGATATATATATATATTTATGAGGAATTTCACGACAGCTGGCTCCGCACTTTTTCCCTGACCTAGGCCAATTTGGTTTATTATTATTTTTACCTCAATTGCGCGGACGCCCGAGAGTTTCGTTGGCGGAATATCTCCGATAAATGTTTCTAGATTTCCTCGCAAAACAAGAGCGCTTAAAAGAACGGCGCATGCGCACTGCCGGGTGACTAGAGTTCCGGAGTACTCCAGTGAACCGTGGCCAAAGTGGGTTGAGAACAAAAACGTCCGTGAAATTGCGATATTTGATGGTGCCAAATTTCGCCACTAGGGTTAAACCTATCGATACAGTAACAAACTAGTGGACTCTGCGAAGGCGAGGATCGCGTCGTTACGGAGATGCTTCGCCGCGTCGTTTATAATCTCGACACTACTTTCGTTAATGTTTCAAATCTGATTGGAATTTTTCGGTAAAAATTTCGACTGCTTGCCTTTTTCACGTTAAACACTCGCGGTTTTATATTCGATGACTCGAAAACTCATTTTGATATTGCGAAAGCAACTTTTAACGAGAGGCTCGATGTTGATCGCGTTCTCTGCGCTCCCTAGTAAAAAAATTTCCCCTGGCGATTGAACGTTCACCGACGATTGTCTTTACGTTCCACCTCTCACAATTTCAGTTTTCCGATACGGTCGAAGGATACTTCGTCTGTCGTTTCGTAATTGTCATACATTGAGGTTAGGAGAATCAGCTGTTTCGAGAAACAATGCGTGCGCACATTGAAGCGTGTCGGATTAGATCGATAGCAGCGCCGCTCGGCCAGAACCCTTGTTCCGCCCTTATTTTCACGGACGGATGAAAACACGGTAGGGCGTTCGCGGATTCCCGTGGCTCCAGCCCCAACGAAGAGCGTTATTGCGGTCGAGTCGTCGCGGAGTGGCTCATATATAATGTAGGCTAGCGCATAGCGTTGTAACTCCGGTGTAGATGGCACGCGTACGCAGGGTCCCCGCAGTGATGCGGTATTCTCGATGCGTGGCCCCTCTATTTCCGTCCGCGCGACGGCGGTGGAATCCACCGAGTCGAATTCTACGCGATATATAACGAAAAGAGCGGCGGAGCTCATCGAGCATGCATGCGTATGTGTGTGTGTGTATATATATATATTCACGTATGCATGTATGTATGTATACACACATACAGGGTGATTCACACTATCAGGGTTCCTTTTGTCATCATGCAGGCTGTCATTGCGAGCAAAACGCCGTTTTTAAATCGCCGCGCGACAAAATTTGGCCGAGATATTCGCGTTCAACGTCCAAGTAGTAAACAATGGCACAGCAGTCGCTCACGCGTGGAACGTGCGAACCGCAACGAGCGCGGCTTCAATTTCACCTTCGGACAAGTAAATTTTTTTGCGCTCCAAATATTAACACGGCCCGTCCGCTTTGCAAATCGATAATACCATTCGATAATTTCCGTTTATTATGAAATACTTGAAGAAGAAAAAGAATCACGCGTAAGCACCCTGGTAGACATTTTTTCCCGCATTTTTCTAAAAAACTCCCATTCCTCCCCCAACATTTTTCCGCGTTTTTTAGCGAATTAAGACTTTTTGGAGAAATCCGGGGAAAAAAAATATTTCCCCATTACTCCTAAATTTCCCAAATTTCTCCGAATTTCTCGAGATCTTTCCTTTTTTCCTGCATCTTTCTTGAAAAGTCGTATTTTTTCCCAAAACTTTTCGGATTTTTTCAATGTATTGAGACTTCGGGGAAATCCGGAAAAAAATATTTCCACATTACCGCGGAATATCCCAAATTTCACCGCATTTCTCTAAACTTACCCTATTTTTTTCCGAATTCCTTTCATTTTTTTTTTTTTGAAAATTCGGAAATCCCTTTTTCAACATTCGTCCTCATCCTACGTAAATATAAATCAGTGTAATAATACTCGTGCAAGCCAAAGAATATACTTTGCTTTGCACAAGTACTATCTTTCGGATTACCGTACCGTGCATGCTTCCTATCTACATGAAAAGACGATTGCATTTTTTTCTGAATGGGCATTTTTCCCGACACTCATTTTCTGAGTTTTCATCACTTCTCCGAAATTCTCCCAAGGCATTTAAAAAGGATAGGAAATAATGGGAAATTTTCGTGAATAAAATGAGCAAATCGGAATAATGCGGAAAAAGAGGAATATTGACGAAAATCGGCATATTTTAAGATTAATATTTCTCTTTTTTTTCCGATGTTCTCCAAATTGGGAGAATACGGAGAAAATATGATAAATTCGGAAATCAAAAATGAGAATTTTTCCGAAAAACTCGATTCCTAAATTTTCCCCATTTCTCCGAAAGTCTCTCAAGGCAATGTTTTCATTAATCTAATTAAAATCGATGTAAATTTCCTATTATAATATTTTCTGCATTTTTGAATTTCCTACTATACTTTAAACTTCCAAATACTTTTTGGGTCACCGCCCTTCTAAAAAAATCAAGGGATTGTCATTCACAATTTGATCGAAAGTAAGGAAATAATGGGAAAATTCTCGCAAATAAAACGAGAAAATCGGAATATGCGAAAAAAAGAGGAATATCGGGGACAATCGGCATATTTTGAGATCAATATTTCTCATTTTTTCTCCGAATTGGGGGAAAACGGAGAAAATATGAGAAATTCGAAAAAAAATTTCTACCAGGGCAGCTACTGTACCATTTTTTAGTCAATTGTTGTCGCGCTACATTTAAAAAAATCGCTTTGCCCCCCAATCACACAGCCTTTACGGCTCAGGTATAATCTCAGGTATAGGCAATTTCCGGTTAGTAAAAGTCCCATGGTTTCCAAAATCTTGAGCTTTATGTTATTTTTTGGAAAAAAAAAAAAAAAACATCGGCTTTTCATTTTTCGCATGCCAATTCTACAAATGATATGAATCGACGATAACTAAGCAACGTTTTCAAGTAATTGGCACGATATGCATAGTATCTTTTTTCTTTACACCGTATGCTATCAAAGTCAGTTGTTCGAATTGGTTTGTATGAAAATTCGGTAAACATTTACAAGTGGGGCTCCAGCCCTAATCGGCTCCAATTTTTTTTTCACGTGTTCGGGGCTATTCCGCAGTATGAAAATATGTTTTTTTTTGTCATGGGGGAGGAGTATTTTATTAAGAAAAAAAAATTTTCCGAAAAATATTCGATTTTTGAAATACGTTTTCTGTATGCTCACTCTAATTTGTTTGGGTTTTTTTGGGTCAAACCTATATCATTTGACCCACTTGATGTCACCAAACCCGTTTCCTTCATACCTTTAAAAAGGTAAAAAAAAGCGTTTGGGGATTGAAATAAGGGTTGAAGTTATCTTCCCTCGACTAAGATATTATAAACAAAGTGCCCTGAAATACATCAACTCGGTACAAAATTTCCAAATCCCTTTTCTAGTATCCCCACTTGTAAATATTTACCGAAAATTCTTTGATGATATTTTTTCATAAAGCTTCCTTAACATTTACGGTTAAAAAGACTTTTTTAGTTAAAACAAATAACCAAGAGTATTTTTTTAACCTGATAAAAATAGTTATTGATAGAAATGGTATGCAAAAAACCAAAAGCAGATGATTTTTTATCTCGAAAACCGTGGGACTTTTACTAAACTGAAATTCCAGCATATAGTAGGACATGATTTGACCTATCGATAGTTGCAGGATTATCCATTCATAACAGGACACTCTGCATATACAGGATGATTCACAAAAAGTTATTCGCTCGAAAAAGCCTACAAACTTTGATTTTGAATGAAAAAGCGAAAATCAACATTTGAATGTTTTCTCAGTGGTGGTATCAACCTGATCAATGGTGGTATCAACCTGATTTCAAGGTCTACACCACTGTTTTTAAAAAGAACCCCCCTTTTTATTGGCCACAAATGTGAAGTACACAGACACAAAAGCAATGACCGCGTAAAAGTCTATATAAATAGTATAAAAGTCAATGTACCATGACCGTGGGATGACCTTGAAAAAAATGAAAAATTTGCCGATAGGTGGATTGGTAGAAACAGTGCAGTCACCTGGCCTCCTCAATTGCCCGATTAAGGTAGTTCTGTAGGTACACGTATGAGCCAAAAGTTTCGGTCGAATGGTATAGTAACGTCCAATACCTATACGATGCTGTTGGTTGCAAATTTTTGACAGAGCTTGTACCCTCTATATGTCCCACACATTCGCACCTCATGCATAGATAGGTCTTATACTCGTATAGAGAGCGGCGCTGTACTCGTGGCAACAGCGCGAATTTCCTGCAGTCATAGCGTTGAGCTTTCTACGATCCGTCTCGCGAAATGTTTTATATAAATAAAAAAAGCGTGCAAATGTCAATCCAAATGCGATACAAACGAAAGTTTACAAGAACAAAGGCGTTTGCTAAAAGACTGAAAGCTGTGGCAGCCTAGTGTCAAGCAAATGCGGCTAAACGCGATGAGAATAACCATAACCTCAACGATCAGCAACAAAAATTCGCCGTCGAAGGGCGTCGGATCGTGGATTTACAACATCTTGCCGACAGTTTAAATTGTATTCGTTGTAACAAAGACGAACACATGTATAAATTGAACAAATTAAATTTGTTTGCAGAATAAATTTATTTCACATCCGTCGCAGAATTACTAGAACTCGGGAAAAAAAACACGCTTCGAGTTCCCAGACCACGCGCCGATCAGCTGGCTGCAGCGTACACTGTTGCCATTCCGTTACAGATGGTTGGGCCCGAGTTCGGTGTGGAATAAAATGACCACTTTGCATAAGTCGATATCTCCGAAACTAAGCGGTCAAAGTTTGTCATTTTTTAACAAATCAATCTCACAATAGTACTGCGTACATGTGTATTTTTATTTTGAAATCCTAAGATCCGTTTAGAACCTATATCGAGAAATGCGAACCCAAACAAACTCCTATCGGTTTACGTATTAGGTATAGGGATCGCGTACAAAAATACCTATATTCAATTGCAATTATCTCATGAACTAAACGGTGAATCGAATTGATTTTTTGAGCATCAGTCCATGAAGGTCACATCTACACCATACTTAGAAATCAGCCAATTCCTAAAATTTTACCAAAACTACAGAACTACCTTAAACACCATCCGACTATTTTTGTGACGTGTCCTGGAAAGCGAAGTCTACAGAGATGTACCAACTCACTCGGTAAGATACGATGGAACGGCTAAACCACGCTTATCGAGCGATTTCAAACGAGACGTTGCAGACTTCTTGCATCATTCAGAAATCGCATCGTGAAACGTATCGCGGTTAACGGACAAATTTTTTAACATCTCATGCAATAAAACCATCATTTGAGTAAAAAAAACCACCGCCTTTTTTCTTTTCTTGCTTCAGTTATCGTTTTGCAAATGTTTCCATATATCCAGGTCATTCCAAGGTCATATTGCAGGTCATTCGTTATATTTTTTGTACTCTACATTTGTGGTCAATAAAAAAGGGCGATTCCCTTGAAAAAAGTAGAGGTGACCGTGAAATCAGGTTGATACGCCCACGTGAAAAAAAAGAACTTAGGCTACCAAAATGTAGACATTGACAAACCATTCAAACCTCTGACTTTCGTCTGAAGTCAATATTTATAAGTGTTTTCGAGTGGCTGGCTTCTGGTGAATCACCCTGTATACCAAACGAAACCGGGAGAAGTGACATGCGCCAATAAACATGTTACTCGAGTACGTAAAAAAAAACTCTCGATTAGTCAAGTGTCTCCGTCAATATCTTTTTTTTTTTTCATCGTGTTTTCGAGAAATACTTCGGGGCCTACGAAAATATCGGTAAAATATGGTGCCAGCACACACGACGGTACATTAATAAATATCACCTGGATATATTCCGTTACGCGACGGACTTCTTTCCGTTTTTGCTACTGCCATATATATGTGTGTGTGTGTGTGTGTGTGTGTGTGTGTGTGTGTGTGCGCGCGCGTGCGCGTGTGTGTGTGCGCGCATGTGTGTGTGTGTGTGTGTGTGTGTGTGTGTGTGTGTGTGTGTGTGTGTGTGTGTGTGTATATAAATTCGCGAGGAATGTACCGACGAGCGGCGCGAGGCTCACAAACGCAATAATTTCGACAGCTCGCACACAGCGCGCCGGCGTCGCGCGAGCAACGAGACGCTACCGCCGATCGTTATGTCCCGCGATTGTGGCCAACTAGCGTCGATTTAATGTATCCGATAACGGCTGCTGCGATGTCATTTATACGGTGCGTTAGCCTGCGAGGCGTTGACGACGCGATTGCACATACGCGAGGGACCACCTCGCGTTTATTATAGCGGCTGAGAGACGGAAAGAGAGAGAGAAGGAGCGGGCGAGTACGGCAGCGCGGCGCAGAGGGGGCTGCCGTCGAGAAGAGCCGCGATGAGTTTCCAAACGACATCGTAAATACGACGTCGGTCAACGCGCCTATGGCGGAATAATATGCGAGTGAATATTATAGATACATTTGGGTGTGAGTGTGTAGGTAAAATAGTGTATAAAAGTGTAGATGGGCATATCCAAAATTACGAAAATTCCGTTGTTTCGGTTAAGGTAATCCTATCGCTTCACACTAGTCATACCACTCATCATACTTGAGACTTGTACAGTTTATATTTGTAACAGGTAAAAAAAAAGGTGTAATTACTAAAACTTTTTGTGTGTAAACTGTTGAATGAATGTTCACATTTAAGTTATTCCAAAGATTCGCGCAGAATTGCTAGGTTTGATATTTGGTAACATTGGTTTTATCTTCGTCTCTTTTTACTCAACCAGGCGTTATTAACCTCCATACTTTTCAACGTCGATCTGTCAAAACAATGTCAGGTGCGGGACATATAAATCATTGTATTCGGGCCACGATTGG
Organism: Ophion obscuratus; assembly: GCA_964007375.1. NCBI lineage: Eukaryota > Metazoa > Arthropoda > Insecta > Hymenoptera > Ichneumonidae > Ophion > Ophion obscuratus. The sequence goes on from OZ023315.1 coordinate 32,978,371, forward strand.
TTAAAAGCGTGGAAAATTTGTGTCGACGAAAATATTGGTTAAAAATGAAATATGTGTGGAAATTCGAATGAGTGAGATGAGGTTAGGGCTGCAGTCAGCTGTTGTCGGGCTATACGAGTGTGACGCTTTCAACAAATCGATTTTTTTCGCCTTTTTCGACAGTTTATACTTTCAAGATTATCCTGTAAAAATGTCAAGGCCGCATCCATATAATTATATTTTGCAAAAATCGATAGTTAAAACTCTAAACTCGTTTTTCTCGAAATGAGATTTTTCAAATTTGCTGACATTGTAACTCAAAGAGCAATTATCCGATTGACTTGAAATTTAAACTGAGTACTCTTGAATATATTTACTCTACAATGACATAGGATATTTTTGATTGGATGAAAATTGACGATTTGGCATTGAAAAAAACGACCGTTTTATAGGTAAAAAAAAAAATTCATAACTACGCTATTTTGTTAGATTTTGATATTTTTCGAAAATCCTACGTCATTGTACAGGGAATACCTTCCAGTTTAACATTTTTTTCCTTTTTCGGTCTCAGCTACTCAATCGGCCGGAATCATGTCAGCAGTGGAGGAACTTTTTTTTGGCGCCTCCGTAGGCAGTCCATAAGTCGCTTGGATCTCAATATTTTTCTATGAAAAAATTATGTAATATAGGTCAAATATAGCCAAAAATATTCTTAATTTTCCGAAACATTTAATTGAGTACTTTACTTCCAAAAAATTCCTGAAAATCATCCAAATTATCAGCGTTTACACTGGTTTACCCTAAGCGTATTTTTTTCTGAAAGCATTGGATTACAAGTGTTAAGTATGTAAATCTGTTCGTTTTTAACAATCTGACGGATTCCCACTATTATATACACTTTTGTAGCGACCGGAAATTGGGTTTTTGCATGTCGCCGCGGAATTCCTTCACAAAAATACGCAGTTTTAATATTTTCTCTATGTAATTAGGTCGACAACCGACCCTGAAATTTTACGGAGACGATTAATAGTATATTTAGTGAAGCTCAAAACCAAAAATTATGAAAACCCTATGGATTGTAGCGTGGTGATAGGATTACCTTAAGGAGTGAGATGCAGCCAGAGGCGTGAAAAAACGAGCATTTTCAATAATTTTGTTCTTATAGATATTAAGTTTGTTTTACAAAAGTGGTTACACAGTCTTTTTATGTTATATTTCAACTTGACTTGTACAAATTTTCAAAGAAAAATATTGATTATTTATCAAAATATCGCCATCTTTGTCGGACCCCCTTCGGCATGTAGTGCTTTGCGGTGACCATCATAAAAATTTACTGGATCATCTGAAATTAAAAAAAACCAAAAAAAATCATTAGTGTAACAATAAATCTAGTCCTTAATCGAAGCTTTTTAAAAAAATGAACAAAATGGCGGCTTCCGACAGATAACTTTCGATTTTCGACCCAGAAATCGCTCGTTTATTGTTAAAAAAAAATAGAAATTATCAACAAAAATAAAAATTCTTCGATTAAGGACTAGTCTTTAATGTTATCAATAAGCACACCAAATTTCATCAAAATCCATCGAGTGGTTTTTGAATTATAGTGGTCACCGACTTGAAAAACATAGTTTCGAGAAAAACGCGTTTAAAGTTTTGAGGTCGATGTACGAAGCTAAACTTTTTTAAATGTATTTCGATCCGCTGAATCCGAATATCACAATTTTTTGCCGAAAAGTCGAGTATTCAATTGTTTATAGCCAATTGGTAAAACAATTTTTGAAAAAATTAAAGTTTATCGGGATGAATAATTTTTTAAAAAACATTTTGGGTAATTATAAAACGAAAATATTCTTTATAAAATTTTGCTAAAGTCGATAGTTTTTGAGTAATAAATTTTTTTTAATTTCTGAAAGTTTTTCCAATTTTACACTTGATTTATGTATAGAAATACTAATTAAAAATTACTTACATCGAATCATCAATTCCTGGCCTATGCAATAGGGCTTCTGCCGATGTGCAAGCTTCCAAAATATCAATTTGTTGTTGTCTTCGAAGCATTCTGCCTTCCCGGGTATTATCGTTTGCGCGTTTGTCAGCCGCTAACTGCTATGGGGACCCGACGCCCCTTTAGTAATTGTGGGATATCCCGGAAACTAATCATCGGATTGACAGGAAATTTTTAGGGAATACTTTCGAAACATCATACTTCAAGAAAATGAAAAAAACAATCGATTTTTTGAAAATTCTTCCTACATCTCACCCCTTAACTGAAGTAGTCGAACGTTTCAGATGAATATTGAGGGGAGCGGATTTATTAAATTCGTTTTAAGGGGTTATATGTGGCTACAAAACTCGAACAATCACTTATTGCAAAATCGTTATTTTATTTATTTTACGGCTATTTGGACGGTATATCATGTTATAAATGTTCCCTGACAATTTCAAGGTGATCAGATGAAAATTTACTGAATTGACGCCCGTCGAAACTTTAAGGAATCATCGTAGTTTTAAATTTTCAAAAAATCCATTTTTGTTGCATTATCCGATAGTATAGATGGTTATAAACATGGACGTGGCATCGCAGATTGATCGTAAGTAAACAATTTATATGATAGTTCCGCACTCGAAACTTTAAACGCGTTTTTGAAAACGGTGTACACTCCCAAAGGAAGGGTTTTTAAGCTGTCCGTTTCAAATTTTGACACAAGGTTCTCCACGCCATTCTTCATCTTGCTATGGAAGCTTTTTTTAATATTCAATTTTTTTAACAAAAAACTGTCGAAAAAATAGGCTAAATTCGATACTTTTCTCTCAAACCGCCGCCAATTTGTGAATTTTATTTTAAAAAAACCTCCATAGCAAGATAGCGGCTTTCGTACAGATTAATAAACTTTTTACAAATGTTGTTTCAGATAATATTTACCGCCACAAACGTGTACACCGTGAGGACTCTTTTTTTCAAAGACATTTTCAACCGTTGACAAAATGTAAAACAAATACAAAAAACCGTTTGAAAATGTACTTTCTGTTCTTCATGAAGGCTTTGATTTGACATTAAAAAATCAGACTGATTAGCGTATTTTGACGATCGAAAAAAAAAAATCGCGACAGTGAACTATTTCGACCCGTTACACTGTGGTGACCCCTTAAATGCTATTTATTCGAAAGTACGCTTTCGTAGCCGGTGAGCAAAATATCTTTTAAAAACTACTGCATCGATCTTTCAGAAAAGTTTAAGGCCTCTTGTAGATGTAAACATTTATTAATCGGTCGAAGAATTCTTTTTCCGATGTATACGTTCGATTTGATGAGTGAAAAATGCATATTTTTTCGCAAAGTGATTTACAAAGAAGGTAATCCTAAAGATCTCTATTCATTCCTTTTATATTACGAAAGTTCAGATCGTATACGCTTGGGCAAAACGCCGCGCGATTGGCGCTGGCGGCTGTGGCGTCACGATACTATAAGCTATAGAATTGTAGGTTATACGCCTTATGCGTCGGTGTAAATAAATGTGACACTTGACAAGATTTTGCATACGAAAACATCGCAAAAACTCTTTGAAAGTCAAAATCCACTGTAATTCTTGTGGAATGACAGTGAAAGTGGACTTGGGAAGGCAAATTCGAGTAATTTACCGACCACGGACATTTTTATGGTGACAGAATTTCTGAGCGACGATCCTCCATTTAACGCTGTAGAAATTTAACGAGCTATGGCTTCATTGTAAGTTTAACTTTTGAAGAACTACTTTTCGTCGTATTCAAACAGATAGGAATGAAACAAGTCCTATATAACTCTATCGTTGCCATTTTTGACAGAATACTAGTAGAGGCGACTAGTACAAAACTTCTATGAACATTGCATTACTTCTAACTGGCAACACTAGGTGTCTATGGTACCCACAAACTTTTTAAAGTAGTGCTATCTGTCAGACTTGACAGCTTTGCAAATAACGGACGACTTGGTGTTTGCTGCGGCAGATAAATATTTTCCGTAAGTTTACATTTCGATTATACTGCTATTTGGAAAAGTTGTTCTAGGTGTTCAAGTCTTCAATACAAGTGACAATAGATGTAGTTTATAGTTTTGCACAGAAAAACACTAGGATTTAAATAGCTTTATTTTTAATATCAATTTTTGACCGCAACTTGGTTAGGGGACACTCGGTACACATTCTTATGGGAGAGTTGATCCCCCGGATCAGGTGTCCTTAGTTATTGTTTTCTTTTCTCTCAGAATTTATCTCAGACAACGTTTCAAGTGGCCTATTCAAGATGATATCAGTGCAATCGCTAAATATCAAGTTGTGAAGAAACTGCCTGCTCCAAAGCTAAACTTGTCATCAAAGAGAATGTTCAAAATTGAAAAGTAAATGAAAAAGAGATAGGTCACTTTCAGAACGATCATTAATTTAAGATGACAAGATAATACTTCATTACCTTTACGGTATAATGATACCTAAAATATTTAAGATTATTGAATAGAAACAAAACATTTCGTTAAATTATAAGTAACTGTTTTTGACTAAGCAGATTTTATTACAGATGCTACCTACAAATGTTGATAGTTTTGATATAAGTACAGTTGATAAAAATCGGTTTAATGAACATTAAATGAGATTATAACAATTTCGTCTTTTATTTCATATCTACATTGCTGATCCTGAAGATGTAGGCAATGGTATAATGTGCCCCCTATGGGAGATATGATGCCCCCGGATCAAGTCATCCGTACAGAGGATCAAGTTGCCCATATATATGGGACACTTGACAACTTTCTCTACCTCTAGTTTTGGTGGGATATTTACAACATTTATAAACTAACCTTAGTCGTTATTATACTGATTATTCCCAATGAAATTCCATGTCTTTCAGTTCTAAGACATTTGGAATATTATAATAAGTAAGGGGGTTTTTTGGGGATAAAAACAGAAGGGGGTGTCCCCAGTCTCCCCTTCTACACGAATAGTTCGTATAACATTGTGAATTCCAAGTTTGCATCGTTGGAATCCTACGATTTTCGCTCATTTCCATTTTTTCCGAAAAATTAGAACATTGAATAGGAATTTTTATTCGTTGAATTCCAACGATGCAAACTTCAACATCATCATTGTAACGTCACAGCGCACTGGGATAACTTCTGAAGCGCCCGGCGTGTTTTTGCCGAGCCGAATGGCACAAAAATTTCAGTGCTATATTTTTAGGAATTGTTTGAAAAAAAATACTTTTGTTATAAAACCCACACATGATCTTTACAATTAATTTTTTTTTAAATAATTCAATAACCTATTTGAGCAGAACTTAATTGTTGAGGGGGTGGATAAGCTTGACATGTTTTTAAATCAATTTTTGTTTTGTATAGTTTTAGTCCAGAAATTTGATTTTCATTTGCGACAACGATTTTGTAAAAAATAAAAAAATCGAGCGGGGTGTGACTTTTTTTTGGGTCACATCGTTCACAGCGCTACGGCAACAGCCACGGCGCGATCCACTCTTTCTTCTTTTGCCTTTTTCTCGAACACTGTGTTTTACAAAACGGTGCAAGTCGTATCTTAAAATCTATTCGTCCGATTCACTCCAAATTCGTACAGAGCATACATTATAACAATTTCTATCGTATGAACAGATAATGTTTTTCATATGTATATCCGTTTGTTGATAACAAATCATTTGAGTTGTTTGTTTTTCGTAAAAATTTAAATCTTTTTTTCTAAATCTCGGCGTTTTCGTAATTTCTAAAATTTCACAAAAGTATCCGGTCATACAAAAGCATGATTATTATGCTGAAAGTACATTTTTTTATTTTTCATTTGCGATGAGCCTAGTTGACAGAAGCATCTCCACCGAGATTGTCCATCCAGCAACGGCGGCTCTTTCTCTGAATAATAAATTCGGGTGGGGGTCAAAATGTCGAATGCCCAAATATAGAACGACAAAGATTTTGAAACGACAGAATTATGAACTCCCAAAATAAAGAAGGATGAATTATTCGAAATTTTATCTTTTGACCGATGACGAAATCGAACAGCTATTACACCAAAGGATTATTTATTCGAGAGCTCATTTATTCGAGACCATAGATTCAGATAGTCTGCTGTTTGAGTCATACAAATGCAAATTCGAACAATCTGCAATATTCATATCGCCAAAATAGAAAAAAGTGAGTATCTAATATTCGTAATACCGTCTATAGCAAAAAGCCGTATATTGAGACTACAAACTTCGAATGTGTAGATCTGAAAAACGCAAATGATCGATGGTCCGAAATGGCGAATACCTAAATGGCGAACATGGCATGGCTGCCTGACCCGACCACGGTCGTATATACAGGTCTGGGCACTCCCGTATATTCCGTATACCCCAAAGCGTGGCTCTATCTGACGCCTCTCTTTGCGGAACTGACCGCAAAAGCGTGGAGCGCTGCTATCTCGGAGGCATGTGCGACGGAGCGCGATGTATGCGCGTATGCAAATTGTCTTTCCCGTCACGTGGCTGTGATGAAAAATTAATACATCCTAAATAATTAGTCGACCACAAAAACTAAAAGCATAAACCGAAAATATGAGCGATGAGCCATTAGTTAATGATACTCATCGTCTTTGACATGGATATGCCGATTTAACTATCGCTCATTCCAATTACATTTTTTTTCGTTTACGGAAAAGAAGAACATTCGAAATTTACGTGTAGCACGCATTCCTTTAATTAGTAGTAGTAGTAGAAAAGTAGTAGAAAATATCAGTAGTCATCATTGGGAATTTTAAATAATGAGACGTGCTCCGGGTTATTTATGTATCCACTTCTGCATCCCGGAATCATGCACCGCTTCGGCATCGCAATATATAGACACTTTATCTTTTGTTATTCCGTATTGAATAAAAACCGTGGCTACGATACACTCGAAATCACCCCGCCAAAACGAGGTTAGGCCACACGTACATACGACTGTCACCACACAACGTGCATGCCATGCCCCGTAAACGCGGTATAAACAAAAGTGCCTTCCCTTCACTAGCGCCGCGGTGGAATGCGCAAATAGAGGCGTCACTTAGTCACGCTTTTTTAAACGGAGTGCCCAGACCTGTATATACGACCGTGGACCCGACTGATCACTAACGCCATCTGCCATTTTCATTCTGAAGCATAAGTAGTATTGCTCGAGCCCAAGTTTTCCCTATCCGGACCGTTCGCCGTTAGGGCCCATCGCTATTTTAACTGATCTACTTTTTGGTCCTTCGCTTTAATGAATTCGAAATTGTAAACTGTCGTAATATTTACAATTCGATGATTTGACGTCTCGAATTGTTTGGTGTATATGTACAGGCGAATCTATATTATATCTCTCATTCTTTTGTTAAGACCGTCTTCTCGTGTAGAGGGCCAAAATTTGAGGGTTTTTCAGATGCGATAAAAAAAAACAAAAAAATGTTTAGTATCTATTTTTTTACCACGTATTTAGTCATCCTTTAACATTGTATAAAAAATTTAAAAAAAATTCATAATTCCGATAGTTACAGGCTGGTAAAGTGCGGGTGGAAAAAAACCGGCCTCTCCTGGTTGACACGATTCCAACCCTCCTGGTCGTTACAGAAAAAAATGAAAACAGATTCTTAATTAGTAAGGATGTCATTATAGCCCCTACCTCAGGCAAAAAAGAAGAAAAAATCGCAAAATGGCGGCTGTTAAAAAAACAGGTCATTTTTGCCGCTTTTTCTCACGATTTTTGATTTTTTGAAAATAGTTTACAAAATTTCGCGATAAATTTGGTATGGGCGATGGAGGAGTGTATAGAGAAGGTTCATAAAAAAATTCAAGTAAATTAGTTCATTACAACTTGAGATATCATGTCAATCGTATCGAAAAAGTAGTTTCGAGAAACACGCGTTTAAAGATTCGAGTAAAGTTTCAGGCAGTCTAAGTCATATAATGGTACATATACTTACATTTCGTTAATCGGCGATTCCTGGTCCATACAATCCCCCTTCTTTTTCATAAAAATCAAAGTTTTCTGATGTTCTTTCTGCTAGACGAGCAGTTCGAGCTTCCTTGCTAGCATTAGAAGTTCGGAGTTCAGAGCGGTGAATCCGCTGTTCATCGCGTCTGATAGCGAACGCATGACTTCCAGGACCAGAATTTTCCCTCCAAAATTTTTTTGGAGGGTATATTCTTAAAAAACTGAACATTGAAAATATGCAAAAAAAATTGATTTTTTCAAAATTCTAGATTAGAAGACGGCCTTAAATCTGATATTTGTTTTCGCTATAAATCACCCTCGAGATTTCTGTATTCACAATTTCGATTGACTATTTCACAGACTATCATAAGATTGATTTATCTATATTGGAAGGTTCGTCATAACTGAATTCGTAATTTCGGTCCTACTGAATATTGATCGTTCGAATTTCCGACCTCCCCCAAAAATTTGATTTTCAGTGATTGTACGATTACAAACTCTACCGCCCTTTCGAGATAGAAATAAGGTAAATGTCCCAATTATTGAACAGCTAATAATCTGGGGGATTGAATTCGGTGAGAAAAAAATATAAAATCAAGAAAGAACCATCGCTTTCATGTTCAAATGATACTTTGATATTTTTACTTCCGACTAATCACCCTTTAAATTATTTTTAAATGATTTCAAATGCGAAAAAAGAATAACAATGTAAAGCCTGCAAATGTCCCAATTATTGAACACTGGAAGAGCCTATGTCCCTAATATTGAACAGGCATGCCCCAGTTATTGAACACGCTCGAGAATTCTTTTTCCATTCTGAAAATATTATTTTGGGTACAATATTAAGAAATAAAAGCAAAATCAAACACTCAAATAATCTTTTATTAATCATGTAAAAATACAAAAATATATATTTAATCTCTTCTGGTAGGTTTTTGGTTTATTTGCATTTGGTTTATTTTTGTTTTTCAACTCGAACTTTATTTTTTATTTTTATTTTCAGCTTCCTCGTTTTTATGTTCTGTTTTTGTTTGATTTTGTCGCAGATTGGCTCCCTGAAATATTTCGTATTTTTAGGTTACATTTAGGTTATATTGTCTTTTTACTTTTCTTTTTATGTTTGTTGCACGAAAATACAAATAAAATTATATTTGACGATCTTAGAGTTATTAAGAAACAAAATTTTCATTCGGATTTATTCAACACGATCTGTCACACGTTAACTTCCTCGATGTTTTGATGGGTTTAATGACGCCATCTTGGAGAATTCGAGTGTTCAATAATTGGCACACACTGCATTCTCTATGTCCCAATAATCGAACACTGTTTTTTTGACAAATAATTAATAAATTTTTTTTTTAATTGTTTTTTGTAAGACATTTTCTGAGGAACCTGAAACGCATTTACTTTTTGAAATGCGACAGTTTTTGAATTTTCTATGCTCTTACGCATGAAGCGGCGCGTCTTAGCAAAAAACGATAAGCAGTTACCACGGGACGTCAAATCGGGTCACCGTTGCTGATTAAATAATTTTTTTGTCTATTAATTAAAGCCTTTTTTGCACAAGTAAGGTAACATTTCGATAGCTAAAAGTTCCATATATGTAATGAAATTTTTATAAATAAGTAAATGCGTGCAGGTGAATGAGAAATATTAAAAATACAAGATAGTGTTCAATAATTGGGACCTGTTCAATAATTGGGACATTTACCTTTGGCGAATTCGTACGCGTGGTATATACACGCACGTCCTTGAACTTTACCAACGAACCTGGCAGCGCAGGGGATTGTGAAGTATGCTTTTTTTGTCACTCGCATTTTTCCTCGCTATGGGTCGCTATGAACATAGTATACGAGGTAGCCTGTGAGATACGAGACTGGTCGCGCTCACCTCCCAGATGTCGAGCGAGCGCGTGTCATCTTATACGTCGATCGTGGGCGCGCGGATTCTCGAGTCGCGCTGTACGTTTTACATCTATAGCTATATCATTTGAATCTCCGCTTACGTGTCAACTCTTGGCGAGTGACATTGTCCCCCAGATGTATCCTATATACATGTATATGTACATAGGACCTTCCACAGCAATAAAAAATCCAAACTTCCAGCATCTCGATTGCATCCCAATTTTTTTTTCGGTTGCACCTTCACGGCGTAAAGAACTCCGCGACGCTTGTCCCCAATTTCTCTCCCAAATCTCACCGGAAATATAATTTTTTCCGACCCTGGAACCTCGACTACCGGAAACATTTTTAAAAAAAATTGTATTGCCCTAAATCGATAGCGTGCGATTTTTATTTTGGATTTTAAACAATTTGTTTTCTCCGAACTTTATCACTGTGATGTATGCGCTGAATAAATCGGTAATAAGCTCGTGCGAAGTTTTCTCGATTGAGACGGAACGCCCGATGTAGATGTATCTAATTACTTATCCGCGTATATTGTTTCGTAAACAGTATCGGATGACCCCTCGTGCGCGCCGAGTGTCGTTATTCATTATTGTTATCATCATTATCACTTTTTATTATGATTTATTATTCATGCAAATATAGATTCTTATTATTTATTTTATCATCATCATTATTATCATTATTATTACTATTATTAATATACGATTATTATTTTTATTATTATTAATTATAAATAATTACTATCATTTTTGTATTTGTTATTTTGTCAAAATGCCTGACTCATATTTTTCAACAATTTTGATAGCGAACGACATTGTGAAAAGTGTTTTTATGCAAAATGAAATAACATGGATTAACTTTTTTAATTAAATACACACACACATATATATATATATAGTATGGGGGAACTCGGGGCAAGATGAGAATGCTAAGGTCATGTTCAAATAAAACAATACATATGAATCGGTAATCAATAACTTTAGTTATTCTTTTAAACTAATCAACGTTTAATAAACTTTTAATTTTGGAACCAAAAAAAAATCAGTCTTTTTGATTGTTAGCATACAATCGATATTTTGAATTGAACGTTTATTTTTCCCATCTTACCCCATATGCGGGACATGGTGAAACGGCGTTGGGAGCATGATGAGACACGAATTATTGGCATATTTCGCATATAAAAATAGTTTTATGGTCAACACCAGCAATTTGATAAGCCAATCGTCTAGGTTCTGTAGTATTTAGTCTAAATAATCTTGCTTCCATTTATTTTAAAATATTTGTTAGTTTTTTTTCTTCCTCTGATAAAACACCAGTTAAAGAGGAACCAAAAGCCTTACTAGTTTCATTTCACCCGTTCTAACGTAGATAGTGGTACGTTGTAAAATATTGCCGCTTTGCGATAGCTTGTATCCATCTTGTCCCATTAGGCGGTTAACGAATCAACGAAAACTGAAATTCCGAACGTTGAATGCTCCGACGGTTAAAAATTCCGAATTTTAATGTTCCGAAATTCAAGATGGGGCTGAGTTGAAATTCGGAACTTTGAATGGTCAGAAGGCTCAAAACTCCGAAAGAATAGTACCCCGAAAGACCAAAACTCCAAAAGAATTTTACACGAAAGACCAAAACTCCGAAAATCTTAACACCGTCAACATAATTCAGCTATGGATGTTTTAAAAGTTTCAAAATTTTCAATAAATCGACGAATTCGTTCAAGAATTTTTTTGATTGAGAAGTGATTTTGCGTTAATTTTGAAATTTTTCTAGACAATGTTATACGTTCTACATTATTTACAGTAGGTGTAGACTTTCGCTGGCATGATATTGACATGAGGGCCGGGTTGAAATCCCGAACTTTGAATGCGCCAACGGTTTTAAATCCCTCATTTTAATGTTCCGAAATTACAAGGTTCGTCAAGATCATGCCAGCGAAAGTCTACACAGTTGACTGTAAACGATGTAGAACGTATAACATTGTATAGACAAATTTCAAAATTGACGTAAAATCACTTCTTAATAAAAAAAGAAATTCTTTAAATAATTCGTCGATTTATTGAAAATTTTGAATCTTAAAAAACTTCCATTAGCCGAATTATTTTGACGGTGTTCAGATTTCCGGAGTTTGTGGTCTTTCGGGGTAGTATATTTTCGGAATTTTGAGCGTTCTGATAATTCAATGTTCGAAATTTAAACCCGGCTCCACCTGAAAAATGCCTGACAAAACCGTGCTTATTATACTGATAATTAGTACTTTCATTGCATTTACTCACCTGTGTGTAATCAATATCAGAAATTCAAATTAACTGAAACGATGGTGAAGTGGACCAAAAACTGGACCGTTTTGTCAAAAAATTGATATTGTTTTCTCACTCGAGACGCGTGCATCCGCCACAGTTGGTACTTTCACCCTCATTCGCCTCCCGCTGTCCCTTCAAACTCAAACGGGAGCACTGTGCTCACACACACACACTGTTTAGTAGCTAGGCTTATATGATTCATCTCACCTCGCACCTTAGTCGTGTGTGTGTGCATGTAAACAGATTTGCATTGCTTTTCTTCATGCGTCGACGGGACACAGTCGGATATTGGGTTGCATGATTCTTGAGTAGGTCATAAACGCCAGAGCTGTTCATTCCAGAACTGCGGTACAGGCCTCCGAAGTAACTCTAGTGGCGCAGCCCTTGCGGCGAGTTTTGGCAAAACTTGGATTGGTTTTCGTCTGCTAGTGCAGTATGCCGGTCGCCATTTCAATCAGGTGTTTGCGTGAATGACAGCACCGCGTGAGATGTTTACGTTGTAAAAACAGCGTTTCACGTCATATTTGGGATTGTTGACGCGTGTTTGAGGAAGAACTTTTACCATCACAGTCCTTTTCTCACCAGCAACAATTTCGCGAACTTCCGATACATGATGACTATCGAAAGTTTTCGGCCTATACGAGGGTGGGGTGAAAAGTTTCCGGCCTGACCAAGAGATGGTGCCACTTAGGTCTAGTTTTGGAGCGGCGTCCTACAGTACCATTCCTACCGAGCTTGTATGTACAGTTTCAGCCCAATCGCTACGTTAGTTTGCGTTTGAGAGCACATTGTGCGAGACGCTTCCGTTGTTTTCGTAAAAATGGAAAAATTGGAAAAACGTGCTGTCATCAAATACTTCCATTTCAAAGGTTTTACACCAAAACATATAAAAGAAGAGATGGATTCAGCACTACGAGACTCCTCCCCATCATATTCAACTATTAAGCAGTGGGTTTCTGAATTTAAAATGGGTCGTGTGAGCACCTCTGACGAGCCTCGCTCAGGACGGCCCGTTGAAGTCACAACTTCAGAGATGATTGAAAAAATCCATAAAATAGTGTTGGAAGACCGCAGGTTGAAAGTGCATGAGATAGCTGAGACCTGTAGGATGTCAGCTGAACGTGTGCGAAATATTTTGCACAACCATTTGAACATGGAAAAGCTGTGTGCAAGGTGGGTGCCGCGTTTGCTAACGCTCGACCAAAAACTGCTTCGAAAAACCATTTCTACCGACAATTTGGCGCTGTATAGGCGTAATCCAAACGAATTTTTGCGTCGATTCATAACTGTTGATGAGACATGGGTCCACCACTACACTCCTGAAAATAAAGAACAGTCAAAACAGTGGGTTGGAAAAGGGGAACCAACCCCAAAGAAGGCAAAAACAATTTTATCGGCAAACAAGGTTATGGCTACTGTTTTTTGGGATGCGAGAGGAATTATATACATTGATTACCTTGAAAAGGGTAAGACTATCACTGGTCAATACTACGAAGAGTTATTGCAACGTTTGAAGCACGAGGTGCAAATTAAACGACCTCATTTGGCGAAGAAAAAAGTTTTGTTTCATTACGATAACGCACCAGCGCATTCGTCGATTGTTGCCATGTCCAAAATCCACGAATTGAAGTTTGAATTGCTGCCGCATCCTCCCTACTCTCCAGGCTTAGCCCCCAGCGACTATTACCTGTTTCCTAACCTCAAAAAATGGCTTGGCGGAAAAAGATTTAAGAGCAACGATGAAGTTATCGAAGCTGTAAATAAGTATTTTGAGGAGCTTGACGAATCTACGTTTAAAACTGGTATAACTAAATTAGAACACGGTTATGAGAAATGTATCAGTGTTGATGGAGATTATGTGGAAAAATAAAGCAAAAAAAATTTTAAACATCGTTTTTCTTGGTCAGGCCGGAAACTTTTCACCCCACCCTCGTATTACAACATCCTTTATATAAATTTCCGATGCAAATAATAATTTAAACAGAAATTTTATTGTATGGCAGAAAAAACTTGTGTGCAGCCAGTGGACGCAATTTCATTAACATTCTCTTCGTCACACACCTATAGATATGCTTTTAGGGCGAAAGGAAGTCATGAGGATACATTAAAATCCGCAAGTAATCGTTATTAGTTCCATCACACGAATCTATTTTATTTACAAGCACATTCCATTCACAATGTGAGATCTACAATCGATGATGCTTGCTTAAGCCTAGCTCTTTCGTGTTTGTGCCGGTTTGACTTAACCGCCATGCGCCAATCCAAGTTTTGCCACCGACAGCCGTTGCGCGGCGCCACCACGTAAGTTACTTCGGAGGCCTATAGGACAAGAGACAAAGGCCCAAGGGTCCTATAGTAGGCGCCAAGAAATGCCCTACGACGGGGCATGCTGTCTTCGGACCTCAAAGTGACCAGTGGAAATCATCTTCCGAATCGCTTTTCTATATTTGTTAAATCTATCAATTGTCTAATGCATCGTAGAACTCTAATCATCCAGAAGGAATGTATCAATTAAAACTGTCGTTGTAAAGTCCTACGATTCTATCATCCGTTGTCCTTCCTACATGTATATAACGCGTTTACTGATTCTTATCTAATTGCATGGAAAAAATCAAGTGACGTGATCGAATCGCAAGAGTCTGGGAATAAAAAAAATGCAAACCTGTGTACATAAATACAGGGTGGATCAATAACTATTAGCACCTTGGATATCTTCGAAACTATAAGGTTCACAGAAATATTTGCTGAAATGAAATTGCACAGTACGGAAGGGGCCATCCGATAGCGATAATAGTTTTTGCACGTGGAGGTACATCGGACATTTGAACGTCAACTCCATTTTTTAAATGGATCGGTATGTTTTTTTCTGTATCATGAAAGACGACCTTAAAACGATTTCAACGACCTATAGCATAAGGTCATTGAAGGTCATAGAAAGTACAGAAGGGCGATAATACTTACAGTTCCGGTAGTAAATAAAATTACTACGTTTAGGTAGGTGCTAAAATTATTGGACCTTTTTTAATCAATGGAAATTTGAATGGCAACATTTACAGTAATTTTATCAAAGATACATTGGGTCTTTTGCTCGAAGAGTTGCCTTTACTTACACGACGAACCATGTGGTATCAACATGACGAATGTCCAGCACATTATTCATTGATCATACGAAGGCAAGTCGACGAAAAATTTCGAAATTGTTGAATTGCACGCGGCGGTCCAATATCGTGGCCAGCTCGTTCCCCAGACTTAACACCTTTAGACTTCTTTCTATGGGGAACATTGAAAGATCAAGTGTACAAATTACCAACTACACTTGACGACGCGCAAAAAAGACTTATTACAGCCTGTGCATCAATAAGTTCTGACGCTGTAAAACTTGCAAGTCAATCAATCGAAAAAAGAATCCAATGTTGCATTGATACTGATGGTCGTCATTTTGAACACTTACTATAAACGTAGTAATTTTATTTACTACCGAAACTGTAAGTATTATCGCCTTTCTGGACTTTCTATGACCTTCAATGACCTTACATTCTAGGTCGTTGAACTCGTGTTGAGCTCCTCTTTCATGATGCAGAAAAAAAAACATACCGATGCATTTAAAAAAAATGGAGTTGGCCTTCAAATGTCCGAAGTACCTCCACCTGCAAAAAAAACTATTATCGCTATCGGATGGCCCCTTTCGTACTGTACAATTTCATTTCAGCAAATATTTCTGTGAACCTTATAGTTTCGAAGATATCCAAGGTGCTAATAGTTATTGATCCACCCTGTATATATGGAGATGAGGAGCGATGTCCAATGCGTATAAACTTGATTTTCACAATGCGCGCGGGGTGAAAATAATGTAATCACGGAGGCATGCATGTGTACAGTGTATTATATTGTGGTAATTTAATGCTCATACTCGAGGTCGCGTGACGGGAACGTCATCTCAAATATCCCGCTACCCCAGGGAAAAGAGAGACATTGAGAGAGAGAAAGACCGTGAACGAGCGAAGAGCGCGGAGAACCGAGAGACAGTGTCCAGGTCCAGAACGGCCTGTCTCGTGTGAGATGGTCGCGCGGTAATTTTATACCACGCCGCCGCGAAAAATACCCATAAATGTGTGTGTGTGTGTGTGTGTGTGTGTGTGTGTGTGTGTGTACGCTTACATACATCACTTATATGATAAAATGGCCGAAAATACGATTTTACTTTTAAAAAGACAGTGGCGCACGATCGCCCTTCAGCACGACGCGGAAGCGTAAACACTGTGTAAGATAACAGTTCTTTCTTGCGCTTAAGTCGTATACGGGTAGCGGAGTGGAGGTAACCCCGCGAGGCAGTGAAGGGGGAGTCGGCGGCTGGATCTGTTCGCCAGACGAAACATTTCGATGAACGATTAGAGTATGGAGATCGGATACAGGAGTCCAAACCACGGTTTTACATACAGGTTTTGAAACTAAGATGGTGGGAGTGGGCCCGTTTAGTGTCCAATGTTTGTAAATTCCGATTTACGCCGCAAAGTTCGCTCACAATGTCCGGGTGTCGTGGCGACAGGGAATATAGCAATCTCGTAGGCTGAACTCTCGGACTAAACACGAACACGACGAATTACAAAAAAAAATGATCACTATGTACTTTTCTTTCACAGCCACACAAGAACACGTTTTGACTATCAAGTTTTGGTTGTTAGGTTATAGGTTATGTTTAACAATCATGGACGCGGCAGGTTTAGGGGCCGAGGGAAGTACACCCGTCGACTGCAGCGCCTTGGACACCAAGCGTGCCTACCCCGGCAACTGAAGTTCGCGTTCGTTTCGACACCTGGGGGTTTATTATTATCGGGGGTATTATCTAACGCGAACTTTCTTACTCTAATCAGTCGGGTAAAAATGTGAGATCACTAGGAACTTCCGGCTCGTGATCTCACATTTTCACGACGCCAGTGCAGTCCAGTCCAAAACAAAAGCATGTGTACATTAGCGAAAACAATGCACACGTGCATTTTTACATTTTTATACGTGCATCTTTACTCGGATAAACAGCAAAATAAAATAGAATATAAGTTCGCAACGCTAATGTTGAGGAAAAAACAAAAAAAAGGTATTAGGTTTTATAAAAGGACGCGAAGAACAGCATAAGGCAAATTGCGGTACAGCAGTTACGAAGACGCTCACGCATGCGCAATACGATTTTCGACACGAAATTTCGTGCCGAAACTCACGTGAATAATCTCGTATTTTCTCTAGGTGAAAAGAACCGTAATAGAGCGAACTACTCATTTTTGTCATTTTCACCTAAGCGGAGATCCGTAATAGCCCCCCCCCCCCCTTATGTAAGATCGTGGTCTAAACTCGGCATTTCAACTCGTCCCCAAAATTGCGAACACTAATGGTGGCTCTGCGGTTTTTCGAAAAAATGCTACATGTATTTCGTATGTATATAAAATATTTAAGTGGCAGTGTTATAATAAAATTTAAGATTAAGTAATACGCTGATTGAGACGAATACAGTATTGATTAAGCAGTATGATTTGTTAAGTGGCTGCACGTTAGAACCTCGTCCGATCACTTTCACCCCGTCGAGCGACATATTATTATATACATGGATCTGTTCGATCGACGCGCCATCTTTGTTATTCGCATTTTCGTCTACACTTTGTTCATCGTCTCCTCATTGGAGTTTAGTTTCCTGAATCTACTCTCGACGAAAGTATTGCCGACGAAACTCGCCTTGATGGCCTAAAGAGAGTCGTTTTCAGAGCCAACAACCAAGTTTTTTGTAAGACTTTATGTTTAGGTGGCTTATGGAACGATAATTCACTTTTACTAACCGTCTCACACCCTGGAACACATCAGAAACTCGAATAAATTTCGATTTTTTAAATTTTGCCCATTGTTATCGATCTATTTAGGTTGGCAAGAAAGTCCTTGCGTTTTACCACCAAAAACAAAATTAATCATTCGTTTCAAGACTGCTTATTTAATTTTATTTTTGGTGACAAAACGCAAAGACTTACTTCCCAACTTAATATTTGGACAAAGTTTACTATACTAGTAGTGTTTCTGCCTTAGGCCGCGAGAGGCGCCAAGACTTGGGGATCGCAAATTTTAGCGATGAGCTTGACAGTTGGACAAAAATGCACGAGAGGGCGGGCAAGACGTTTTTGTTATATTACCTTTTCTACGTTTTCCTCGTTCTTTCACCACGGTACACTTTGCACGAGATTAATTAAACGCACGCAATCGTAATACCGTTTGCTACGAGCATGTGGAATAGTTGGTGCAGCGGTATATGTAACGACGAAGCATCGGTAATAATAATATGTATATCGCGGATATTATTCCCGGAGAACGCGTAACACTCGTTGAATAACGCGCGTGCGCGAAGCGTTAACGCACGAACTCCGCGCTGTTGTACGTTTTTTCTCTCGATATATATGCGCATGCGCGCACTTTTTTCTAAGCGCGAATCATTATTGCAGAAATACGTGCAAAAGGGGCATGGGAGTGCGCGAGTGTACGCGTACAATATCGGCGAAAAGTTTGAAAACACTTCCGGTTTGCCCGACCGGAAGTAACAATAGAACCGAAATTTGTTCACTTTATTGTTAAACTTCGTTTAATTTTTAAGGTCCACCGCGCTCAAAGGCGGCAAATTGAAGAACGTGGAAGCGAGAAGGAAGAAAAGAAACAAGCTTTTTTTGTTCTTCTTCGTACTTCTTTTTTTTCTCTAATATCCCCTGGTCCAAACGTGCAAGAGACACAGAAGTGAGCACACAATGCTAAGAGATATAGGTCGTGTTCGTTGGGTTTCATCATTTTGATACGAACAAGTGCGCATGCGCATAATGATGCGCAACGCGCAACTGCGCACTTGTTCGTATCAAAATGATGAGACCCAACGAACACGACCATAGACGGAAGTCGTAACAAGTGCCGCCGCCAGATGGCCACTCACCAGCGGCCAATATGAATGATTTTTCGGCATCGCAGCGTGACGAAGATATCGGCAGTACCTAGCGCGTAATTTTCACCCGCTTTCGTTATTCCACGAGCCTGGCACGGCAGCAAGATGTTGTTTTTCGTTGTCTTTTTACATTTTCTTCAGCTGCATTTTACTTATATAGGGTGTCTCAAAATGACCTGACATTTTAATTTATTAATAAAACGTATTATTTGTTTGAAAAGTACAAATAATTTTATTTCAATGCAAGGTACAAATATGGAGGTTATGTGTGGAACACGATATCCTATAAATAGCAGCCTTGTTCATGTATGCAAACGTTCACTCTTTTGACGAAATTTTCAATAAGATTTTGTCATAATTGCTGGCTAATTTTATTAATGATGCGTCCAATTGCTTTCTTGAGCTCCGGAATTGTCTGTGGATCATGGGCATACACTTTTCCTTTCAGAAAACCCCAAAGGAAGAAATCCAATGGCGTCAAATCCTGGTGGCCAATTCACATCGTCGTGGCGCGAGATAACACGACTCTGAAACTTCGTCTGTAATAACTGCATTGTTTCGCCCGCAGTGTGACAGGTTGCGCCACGTTGTTGAAAGAATCTGTCTTCCAAGTCCATGCCGTTTATGCCATTTATCGGATATTGTGTTCCACACATAACCTCCTTTGTACCTTATATTAATATAAACATATACGTACTTTTCAAATAAATAATACGTTCTATTGATCAATTAAAATGTCAGGTCATTTTGATACACCCTTTATTACCGGACGCGTTAACGTCGATGTATCTGCAGACTGCAACAAGTGACTGTAGGGGGCGCTCGTAAACGTAAAAAGTGCCGCCTCGAGATGCCTGGCACGGCGTACTTCCGTCGCGATTTCGCCTAGCCATACAACACCGATACATTCCCTCCTGTCTTTCTTGGCTGTTTTTCAAACTTGCGTCCCGTGCAGACGTTCGAAAATTGTTTCCATACTTTTCGCTGGTAGTGTATACCTCCGTGTGCGCACGCCGACGAGCGATCATTCACAAGAATTTATACACGCGTGTTATAATATGTTCACGCGCACAAGGCTGCGGATTATTTTTTTTCAGACACGAGCACAAGACCGTAACAACTACGGCAATGCGTGTTGGTGCAAGAGTTGTTTCATTGTGTGTGCGAATTTGCTGTGGGGGGTGGGGGGTGTTTGCACGTAAACATATATTAATGCGAGAGGTAAATGTTCCTGTCGATCATGCGCGCGAGCCAAGCCCCTCTTGGGTGTAGCGGGTGAGGCAAGAACTATATGTAAAGCAGAAATATTTTCTAACCTATCGGACTTAGGAGGAATCTTTTCCGACAAAGATTGCATAGTTCGAAGGTCGTCATCGAATGGGGGCTACGAGATTCATCGAGGTGGAGGCCCCTCGGAGATTTCAAGGTCACCTCCATTTTTTTAAATGGGACCACTATTTTTTTCACAATTTTATCAAGGAACTAAAAATAAGTTCATATATCAAATTTCACGATGACCGATCACAATTTAGTATGGAAAATCGTAAAAAAAGGAATTTCAATGTTTTTAGCCTAGAATCGATTGAAACAATGGTTGATTGTATGGTACGGTATGATTGGCGATACAATGATTGGTCCTCGCTTGATCGATTGGGACCTTTGTTGGATCTGCTAGAGTCCATTGAACACACGACGCATGACGTGGTTCCAGCAAGATGGATACCCGGGTTATTATTCTTTGGTTGCAAGAAATTAGCGCAGTGGAAAATATGCCAATCGTTGGATTGGGCGTGGGGATCGTGTGGTCTGGCAAGCTCGTCCACCACACTGAGAAAAAAATCATTGATCCAATATCATTGGTGCCATTGAATAACATTTCGTTGATTTAATTGTAAAATTATTGGTGTACATAATCGGTTTTATTAGTCCAAAAAAAACACTATTGACTTTAATAACATGATAAAATTTAAAGTTTTTTTTCTATTCAAAAGATATATTGTTAACAGAGAACAATGTATTATTGAAACTATCTAAAAAATGATCGCGAACAAATTATGTAGTTTTGAATGCATTTTTTGCAACGAACAAAAAAAGCGTTTCAATTCACAACATGAATAATGTTGATTCGAGTGCACATGAAAAATTGAATTTCGCTCGTTTGATTCAGATAAAATTTCTATTGAGTAAATGTGTTATTTTATTTTTTTCACCATATCCGATATTGATTTCCAAGTACATTATTCGTTAAAATATTCATATTTTATCTTGATTGAAAAATATTAAGCAAATGTCTGAATTGGTTAGAACACTATGCGAAAATAAAATGTGTTTCTTGCACATTTGGTTGAAAAAATGTAACCAAATCATGGCCGAGCGCCACCGAAATTCTAGGTGTGAGGAAATTCGAGTTCTCGGAGTAACCGCTAGAAGCCGCACGCGCGCTCGTTTCTCGTAAGCGTGGCGCGAACCGAAAATCTACTTAAACGCCGGAAAAACTGTAAAGAGTATCGCTTCTTGGCCTGTGGCTAAGATCAAAGTGAAGTATCTGTCCTTATCAGTTGAATCTCTGATATTCTCGCCACTATTATCGTGGATGATCATTCTAAGGCTCACTTTTATTTGGGATTTAAAACAAATTGAAAAACGTCCCATGGCATATCCGTTTCTATGTAGTAAAGAAATAATTAATTCCATTGATTATATTTTTGTACGAAATAAAAAATGTTGTAACAGCCGCTTAATTACTTCATCCATACATCTACGGATTGGACATAGAATGATTTCAATAGAATACAATTTTATTTGAAGGATAATGTAGATATTCAGAGAACAGAAGAGCTTTTTCAAATAAAATAATATGTTATTTAAATCAATCACATTTTCCAGTATTTTATAGTATTGTAACAATCTCATATATCGGTGGCACTCCGCAGCAGCACATTTATTTGGATCAACCAATATATTTTTTGATTCAATTGGTTTTTTTTCTCAGTGCAGACTTGACACCACTGGACTTTTTATGAGGGTCTTCGAAAGACACGGTGTACAAAGTCACGCCGACTACTGCGCAAGATATGCAAGGAAGAATAATTAGAGTCTGGTCGTTAAGGGGTCTTCTCACTTTAGGCGCTAAAGAAAAGGCTATTTTCGTGATTGTTTTTAATAGGTTCATATTATAGATATTGATATAAAACTTTTTACACTTAATAAATACACTTTCGAAAAGCATTAAAAAAATTATTTATTCAAGTCAACTTATAGACGAAAATGGTAGTTAAAAAAATGTCCGAAAAAAATGTCGGTCTGCGCTGTTGATAAAATCTCGGAGATGGATCATCCGAAACAAAAAAATCAAACGGTTTTAGATTCAGTATGTTTATAGCTATAGTGCATATCATACGATTTTTGATACATGCAAAAATAACAAAACGGCGGTCATTTTTCGAAAAAAAAACATTTTTTTTCACCGTTTTTGGCAAAAAAAATAGTACATATCAAAATTTAAAAAATCCTTGATACGCGCTATAGCTATAGTTGTAAATATTATGTGTATTAGAATAGAATGTTTGTAAGAATATTATGAACAAGCCATCGAAAAACGTTGTTTCGAGAAAACCGCATTTAAAGTTTGTTTGGGTTGAATAAATACATTAAAATTTTTTTTAAATGTATTTCGAGAGTGTATTTATTAAGTGTAACAACTTTTATATCAATATCTATAATGTAAACCTATCCAAAAATTCACGAAAATAACCTTTTTAGGGTCTAAAGTGAGAAGACCCCTTAATACAGACTGCGATGATTAATAAGACAATACAATCAATGCGAATCAGATTGCGAGCGTGCATGGAAAGTGGTGGCCATCACTTTGAGCATACTTTCAGGAGCAAGTGTTTTCAGTGTTTTCTTAATCTATTCTAGGCAAAAAACATTGACATTTCTTTTTTATCGATTTTTCATACTAAACCTTGATCGATTATCTTGAAATTTGGTGTGCGTGAACTTATTTTTGGGTACAGGATAAAGTACTGAAGAAAAATAGTAGTCCCATTTTAAAGAATGAAGGTGACCTTGCAATCATCGAAGCCCCTTTACCTGGATAAACCTGGTAGGCACCACTCGATAACCCCCTTCGAACTATGCGAACTTTTGTAGACACAGTTCTCTTCTAAGTCTGATAGGTTGGAAAATGTGTCTACTGCTTATCGTTGTTGCCTCACCCGGTGTATGTATTGGCAACGCTACGAATATTTATTACCGCCAATAGGAGAAACGCTCGTTGTGACGCATTCTACCCCGCGCTACGAAAAAAAACTTCACATAGGCATCGATAAATCGAAAAATAACGATGGTGATAACCTCTAAAACGATAACCGAATGCAGCGTAGATTTCGCGACTCACAACTCACAAACTTACGCTCGTTTCGCCTCACCCAAAAACAAACAAGTCGTGAGAGTATACTACTTTCAACGAGTGTATTCGTTGTTTTTAAAATGCCCACATGAGAATTTTAAGAGAAAATCTCTTTCAAAAGCAAAAAAAGTGAGCCCTCTTTCGAAATTTAATCATATCTGCAGCCTCAAGTTTTGTAATACATACTCGTTTTTGCTCCCCGATGAATTACGTACGAAAAAAAAAAACAAATTAATATTTCGATATAAAAAACGATGCATCTACATGTAGTCATTGAAAAGATTGTACCGCTTCATCAATACTGTATTCGTACTAGCGTATTACTTAACCTTAACTTTTTGGTACCCTTACCATTAACGTTATATAGGTTAGTCATTTGGTCAACAACCTGATCCAATATTTTATACAAAGGGTGTCTCAAAATGACCTGACATTTTAAATTGCGCGCCATTTTTTTGTGGCGCACATAGAGAACTAATCTTTGACAACTGCCATCGAGAAGTATTGAGGTTTAGTCATGGAGAATTACACGATCGAGCAATGCGTAGAAATTCTGAAAATGCACAAAAACAATGCGGTTCTTGCAGACGAAGTTTTATGGTCGCGTTATTTCGCGCCGCGGCGATGTAAATTGGCTACCAAGATCGTGCGATTTGACGCCATTGGACTTCATTTTTTTGAGTTTACTGAAAGGAAAAGTGTATGCCAATGATCCACAGACGATTCCGGAACTAAATGTTATTAAAAAATTCGTCAGAAGAGTGAACGTTTGCAAACGGGGACGAGGCGGCCATTTATCGGATATTGTGTTCCACACATAACCTCCATGTTTGTACCTAATATTAAAATAATGATATTCGAACGTTTCAAATAAATAATATGTTTTATTCGAAATGTAAATGTCGGGTCATTTTGAGATACCCTGTACATACGAAACATTTATAGCATTTTAGTATTTAGTATTCGCCATTAGTATTCGCTATTTTGGGGACGAGTTGAAATGCCGATTTCGGACCCCTGCATCTGGTTTCCATACTACGATGCAACGAATTATGGATATTAGAGTAACAGAGACCAAACGACTGGGGGGCTGCGGGAAAAAGAGCGTCTGCGAAAATGTGAAAACTTTTGGTACAAAATGTTGCCTCTAGGGTCAGGCCGGTAGTGAGTGACCGGGCAGTATAGAAGTAGGCACAGCACTGGGTGAAAGTGACCGCAACACGATGATTAACTCTAAAAAAGTAAAAATTAAAAAGTAGCGATAAAAGGACTAATTCATCTATGAAAATAATTCTGAAAAAGGTTTTCTTAATATGATTTCTGTAATACCGGAAACGGGAAAGCAAAAATCTGACGTTTTGAAAAAAAAATAACAAAAAAAAACAATTCACGGATGTTAGCGTTGAGATTCGTACTTTCTAAAATGATCAATTATTTTATGACGTACGTATGTGTTCAAAGACACTAGAAAAGTATTACGAAATTACATTGCATACACATGGTTTCAAGTGTCTCAAAAACCATTTTAAATAACTTTCAATTCTCATACACTCTTTATACTTTACATTGTACCGGTATTTATATTGCATACTTTCGATCAATTTCGAAAACAAATTGAGGTTATGTTTCTGTCCGAATAACATACGCCATACATACAACATATCGGTCGCGATCTACACCAACGCCGCTCGAGTGAAACTCTTATTTTTCACAATTTTCGCGAATCTAGTCGGATCGCAAGGCGATATTTTTCTTCGTTAATTAATGAGCTGAAAATATTCATTCTGAATTTTGCGATACGCGCAAGAGAAAATATTTTCGCTAATGTTCGCGATGAATTCTTTTCTCACTGCACCGCGGCGTTCTTTTTGTTTCACGTGGTTAATCCGCTCGGCTCCGGAGAGACAGAGAGCGAGATAAGGACAGAGAGAGAAAGAGATTGGCGAATAAGGGAGGTTGTCGGGAGGATCGTGTGCCTTGCCTGCTTGCGTGATCGAAAATCAAAAGTTTTTTATAGCTAGCGATCGTGGGAATCGATGAATAGTGAGAATCTCTCTCTCTCCCCCTTCCTCTCCAGGCTGCGCTCGCCCGAGTTGCAAATTCGCCGAGGGCGGCGCTGTATTCAGCTTTCCGGAAAAGAAGGCACGACTGCTGTTATTCCGAAAGTGTACTGCTCATCTTACACGCCCCAACAATCCTAGACTAAGCCCCTCCATGTGCCGAAATTTCGACTATTCTCCACTCGATGGTGTGCCACATTGTCAATATAAATTATCCGCATTCATTAACTTTAGAGCATGCCGCAATTAATTTCACCAATAAAGAAGTAGCTCGGAGATGCCGGAAAAAAAATCATCTTGTCATCACAGGCCAGACGTTTATTCTAAACCCCTTTCTTTATCCCGCTCCTTTTTTCCTTCTCCACTGAAGACCGCGAATTATCGTGGATACGGTTTTTCGCACACACATATATATATATACACGTGAATTCCGGCGCTTGAGTGCACGAACGAGATGACGAGAAAAAAAAAGAGAAAAGAAAAGAGCCGAGTCGTGGATCGGCCGCGAGAGCGCCGGGACGAGAAAGAAAAATTTGGCCATGACCTTCGAGTTTGCCGTAAACTCTGACCTCTCCCCCGTGCGAGAGGGCAACCAGCTATAATTGCATCCCACGCGACCACTCTCGTGTGCATGTAACGTGTATTTGTGCCGCGCAGACCCCAACGCATAAGGCCCAATGGATTCAATAAGCATGATGATCACAATAACAATCAAAATAATAATAAACATGATTATGCTACTAGCACTGATAATAATAATAACATTAATACCAAAATCAGCCGGAAGCGTTACTACGCCAACGATAATAGTAACAAACAATAATGATGATAATAAATAATAATAATGATGATGATTTTCATAATTATTACAACAATTATAATAATGATAACAGTAATAATGATCGTGATGATAACAATAATAATAATCTTCATCAGCGTAACAACAGCAACACGAACAATAATAATAACAATGGTAACAAGAATAATAACAATAGATTTTAAAAAAGCTAAACAGTAATAGCCAATAAACCCAAACAACAATAGTAACAATAATAATGTTGATAACTATAAGAATGATAAAGATTTATTGTAAATTTCACATTGTACAGTTAACTTATTAAATTGTAAAAAGAACATTAAGACGGAGAGGCATAATAAACTTGCGAGACTACCGAAAATGTCCGCCACTTTAGCTATTATAAACATATATATATATACAAACGCGCTCCTTCAATTTAATTTCTCGCAGTAAAAAATCGAGCACTCCGAGTTAGTGTATTTTTTGTTTTATTTTCGCCTCTTTTCTCGTGATCAAGATTCGTGGATACATAATAGCGAGGCGCGCTGTGCTCTGCGTGTCTGCTGTCGTTTTTTCGTCTTAGAAATCCCTCGTGGAACTCGGACGCGGCTGCGCCGCGAAGAGATGTAATTACACGGTGCGCGAGATACATATCGTATGAAAGTGATGTGGGACACGGGGACAAGGGAGACTCAGCGTTATCGCGGCGCTCTTCGCGTCCTCGGAGCGAGTCTCACGCGGGCCTTAATCCTCGTCACGAATCTCTGAGCAAACTTTTCTCGGAGTTATTGTCTCGTTTTTTTTCTTCGTCAACGCGCGCAATACCCGATGGCACATATATACTTTGCGCACGTGAATTTTCCTTGATGACTTTTCGTTTTCACGAATACGAGTGGAGGATTTGTTTTTTTATCTCTCGTGGTTTATTAACGGTGGAGTATGGAAAAGACTTTTGTTTTTTTAGTTAGTAACTTGTGGGAATAGGCGAATTGCGTCAATAGATAGCAATATAGGAGAAAAAGGGGAGAGAATATGGAGATGTAAGGTAGAATGGACCGCGACGCGGCACGATATTTACGATGTCAAGTGCCTTTTATTCGAGTAATATTTTTGAGTAGAGAACCCTTTGGATAAATGAATATGGGTATGGTCCTATTCGCGATTTTCACGACCTACAGGTGGCGCAGCGATATATCAATATGGCCGGTCAAAGGATAGTCTCAAACGTAAACAATTACTTTGTTCTTGATTTCCTGCGAGTTTGTTATTGGATTTACCTCCATGGTAGATCGTAAAGATGCTACTGCAGTAAATAATTTAGTTTGCGCTCTCTTTGTAACTACGTCTGCGGTGCATTTAGATTTTTAAGGTTATGGGAGCCACTCGCAGGTTTCGAGAAGGAGAGATTCTATTTTTTAGAGGATACTTTTTAAAAGGGACTTCTGAAATAATATTTATACATTGTATATAGACATAACGTTTAATATTGCTCGATTCATTATTCACAAAGATCCAAGCTTGAAAAGAATAAAATCTTGTGGAGTGACTACAAACGCGCCTTGATCACCTAAAGAGTCATTTTCAGAGCCAATAGCCCCTTTTTTAAAGACTTTATCTTTAGGTGGCTTAAGGAACGACAGTTCACTTTTATTATCCGTCTTGCACCCTGGAGCACAGTAGGATCTCGAGTAATTTATCGTCTTTAAATTTTTATCCATTGTCATCAATGTACTTTGACAAAGTTTACTATACCAGTAGAGTTCTGCCTTAGGCCGCGAGAGGCGCCAAGACTTTTGGGAATGGCGAATCGGTACGTCGAAGCTTCTCTCGAGGCGACGCTACGCTTTCAAAAGTTTTTCTTTCGACGCACGCTCGGGCCGCGACTGGGTGGTGCCATCTATTGGAACTTGGCGCGATTGTCGACCGACGCGCTAACAGTCCGTGGCGCTATCTGTTCGCACCTTGAGTAACTGCCGACCGACGCGCGGGCAGCTTTCTTGGTAGTGTTGATTCCTGACGTCGTTTGTTGCCCAGGTTCTGTCGGTTGGTAAGGTAGGAAGGCAGGAAAATTATATTTGCGTTGCGACTGGGGAACGGCGTATGGACCACGGCGTTGCATACAGGTCTGACAACGGCGGTAGTGGGGGTAGGCACCCTTAGCGGTTCTGTTTTTATTCCGATTTTTGCCGCTTGGTGCGTGACGGCAAGGGGAAGTAGCGGTGCGACGAAAAGAGAAATAGCTCTTCTGTCCTTTTCCCTCCAGAACGTAACGCATGCGCCGTTTGCCCTAACTTAATTTACCGTACTGTCGTGTAAACTGCATAATATACGAAACCAATAAAAAAATGTGTTGATTAAAAAAAAGATGACTACTTTCATCTAGAAAAAACTTAAAACTTTTTGAATACATTAATTCATACCAGCACATATTACGACCATTTACATCCTTTTTTCTCCAATGTCTCACAATACATCGTTCTTCGAAATGTTTTTCGCACACGTACTGAGACTCTTTCAGTCCCGGAATAGCATCGAGCCATTATTTGTATCGTTCGACGTTTCTGGGCACGCGAAACACGGAGCATCTCTGCTTACAATTTTTGTACCCCGTTTTACAATTACGAACCGCGCAACCCTTAGCCATTTCGCATTTTTTTCGCAAACACTACTAAACAAAATTGACACTCATGCGTAAAAACACGATAAAAAATCTATCACGGTAAATCGCGTAGAACCTTCTGGTATATGGTCGCAAATAAAGGTTATTTCGACAATCGCGCCACAAAAACATACGTAAACACCTTTGGCCCATTCGCCGGTAAAAGGTAAGGGGGAAACTACTTCCCCCTGCTAGTAGCGACGCGTAGCGGCGCCTAGTGAATCGAAAAGTGGAGCCGATAAGCGTGCGTAGTACCCCCACTACGAAAATTTAGCTTCGTTGCAAGACCTGTATGTAAGACCGTGGTATGGACACCGGGTGACGCGAGGTTGCGTTTGAAATAATGTCCACAAAATGTACTGCGAGCAACGATAACAATACAATTAACTTTATTATTACTGCGTGCACAAGTGTCAGTCAGGAGTCCTTTTCGTGCTGAGACTTTTTTGCGCGTTTTTTTCTACTAGTAATACTCTACGGAAGCTATTGACGTATCACTACTTCCGGTTCTGATTTCGATGCGAAGGCAGCGCCGTGAGGAGAATTTTTGTCCACGATGCGACGGCAGCGCCGCGAGGAGGTTTTGTTCTGGGGACCAGGGGTGCCATATGCACCCATGGTCGGTGGCGCCATCTGTCGGCATTTTGTATAACTGCCGATCGACGAGCAAACGGTTAGACGCCATCTGTTGGCATTTTGCAAAATTGCCGACCAGCGGCAACTTTGAACACGCAAAATCGCCCTTAAATCTGGTCTCTTCGGTATCCTATAAATACACTCTTGTCAACCATCAGGAACAATCGCAAGCAGCGAAATAAATAACGGAATTTCAAATTGATTAAAAGTGACAACTTTATTCCAATGTGTATTGACGTTCGTTCGCATAACAGAATCACGCGTCGACTTATAGTGAGGAAAAAAATCATGAGCTGTCTAGTACGATTCTCTTGTTCGGAATTCGCTCGACACTATATACAAGGTGATTCACAACTAGTAGGATTTGTGATCATATAAGGTATTTTTTAATATCGTGCGGTTAAAAATGGCCACGATATTCGCATTGGAAGCTCAAGTACACTGCGACCTCTATTATCGGCGCAGCAGCGGGACCGGCTCTGCATCACACTTGCAAAAATCGGAATTGCGCATCATCCACTCGCGCCGACTCTGCGCAGCTGACGTAGCCGATAGCAGTGGTCGTTTCGTTGGGTCTCATCATTTTGATACGAACAAGTGCACATGTGCATAATGATGCGCAACGCGCAACTACGCAACGAAACGTGCGCATCATCAAATGCGCATCATTATGCGCATGCGCAATAAAAATGATGAGACCCAACGAACACGACCAGTACCCTTTCAGATCCTTTCTCAGGGTCGACATCCACCAAAGCGGCGATGAGCGGCGTTAGAAAAAAAAACAACCAATAGAACCGCCCCGCTAAACTGCGATGGACATGAATTTAACGGTTGATTGGTTGCTTCTTCCTAGCTCCTCTTTTATCGATGGCCTTATTGTCCAGCATGTTTCGAACCTCGCGCTAGGTCGACACCGATTGATATTCGGTACATAGTGGGGGGCTGTTACATCTGTCGAGGTCCCGATAATCGAGGTCGCAGTGTAGTAAACAATGACAAAGTAGTCGCTCACGCCCAGAACCCGCAAATTCCTTTGCCTTCGGCGAAAGGAATGTTTTTTTTTCTCTAAAAAATAATTAACACGGAGACTCGCTTTGCAAATAGATAGTACGATTCAATAATTTTCATTTATTAAATACTTGGACTACCGTGCCATTGTTGACTCAGCGTATGAACTTCAACTTTAAAATGTTAACAAAAAGCTTTTCGCTCGCAATGACACACCATCTCTGCTCACCAAGGGAACCCCAATAGCTGTAAATCTCCTTGTATCCATATTGAGTCGGTCTTTTGTGCAAGAAATCTCATTTTACCCTCCGTCAGTTTTCGCAGGGAATTGGTGTTCGTGTACGCTCGTAAAACGACGTGTCGAGGATAGATCGAGAGAGAGAGAGAGAGAGAGAGAGAGAGAGAGAGAGAGAGGGGGCAACGAGGCACAACGCCGAGTATAAATCCTTTTGGGCTCCTTTTCGCGCAACTTTCGATAATCAGATGTCGCGCAAAACAGTGAGACAATAAAACGAAATTACGCTGCAATTTCCATTCCTCGAACCTCTGTCTCACGTAGAACTTTATTCGTGAGCTCCAACATTCTGGCGTGACATCCGATTATCATTTGATTCAAATTATCATCATGGAAATACAATTATCGTGTGACGCTTTACGTTGACAAAAAAGCACGCCTTTTCTGCGCACGACTCGGGCCTGCGGGCTTGTTTTTTTTCCTTTGTTGTTTTTATTCCTTTTTGTTTCTTTTGTTCATCGTCACTTATCCTTACATCCTATCGTATTAATCAATATAATAATTGTATATCGTTCAACAGTCCCACAGACGTGAAGATGTTCGTGTCTCGCTTTTCAAGCTCCCGAGGACTCGATTAAATCTTTTTTTTTCCCTTACGCCTCTCTATTCGTGACAGACTGATCGACGACTCGTTATTGTATTGTTTCTTCTTTCCCTTTTCTATTCCCAAGATGAGACATCGCGCGATCTCGCCGTTCGAGTTGACGGGGGTTGAGGGGCGGGGGTGGCACAAAGAAATCTACGTTGTTTCTCAGTATCGAGTTCTTTCGTTTTCCGGTTCGTCGCCGTCGGCGTCTGCAAAGGAGAAAGGGTTTATTTTTTAGCGATGTCGTGATGGATCGAGGTTGCTCGCGGTCGAACGCCACTTTCGACGGGATTTATTGAAATTCATCGTGAGCGAGAACTGTAATACTCAAGTATCGAAGTCGGAGAGAAGTTTTTTTATCTTCATATTTTTTTTTAACGAAAAACTGTCGAAAATATAAGGTAAATTCGATACTTTTTTTTTCAAACCGCCGCCATGTTGTCAATTTTAATGAAACAAATCTCCATAGCAAGATAGCGGCAAGTCATTCTGATTAATAATATTTTTACACATTTTGTTTCAGATAATATTTACAGCCACAGCCGTGTACAAACTCTTTTTTTCGAAGACATTTTCAACCGTTAAATAAAATGTAAAAAAATAAACGTTTAAAAATGTATTTTCTGTTCTTCATGAGTGCTTCGATTTTACATTTAAAAAATCAGACTGATTAGCGTATTTTGACCATCGAAAAAAAAAAAATCGCGAGAACCAGCTATTTTTCGACCCGTTACACTGTGATGATCCCTTAAGGGGTTATATACAGTTGAAGCGTTCGAAAAAACGATTTTTTTTTATTTTCGTAATGTACATATATTTGAATACACGCACAGAAAATTTCTCGTCAATCAGGCAAATATTCTCGAAGTTACACGCACATTTGTAATGACGTGTCAGTGTTCGAAAGTGCTTTTCAAACCTTAAGGGGCCAGTCCACTTTGAAAATGTAAAAAAATCGAAAGCAAGCAAGATTTGAAGAAATCGACGATGACGAGCAATCAGAAGGGATTTTGGACGGTGCAGGAATTGCCGATTGAGTTTAGGTAAATTTTTCATAGCATAAACTTCAAACGCGTTTTTCTCTAAACAACGTTTTAAAAATCTAGCTCCATCGTATCTCTAAAACTAATAAACCGATTCTCTTGAAATTTGAACCACATATTGTAAACATGATTCGCAACAAGATGACCCTCGATGGTTTCAAAATTTTGATTTTTACTCTTTTTTTTAAGAAAAAACTGCGAAAAAAACGCGTTTTTTTACTTTTTTCGTTTTTCATCTGTCATTTTTTTATTTTTTGATAAAACTTTATATCCGACGGTCATTTTGTACCTGGTGTCATACTGAATCTAATGGACTTTGATTTTTTGTTTCAGACAAGCCGCTGCTGAGTTGTGATGGAGCTAATAGCCCACCAATCTTTGAGGCGTTACGTTAAACTCTAGTTTTTGTACTCTCAAATGAATAAAAATGAATTAAAAATTTTTTAAAATGTATTTCAAGACTTTATTTATCAAGCCCAACAACTTTTATATTCATATCGTTTATAAAATCCTCAAAAATAGCCTTTTTTGTGGCTCCAAAGTGGACTGGCCCCTTAAACGCGTTTTTCTCAAAACTGTGTTTTTAAAGTCGGTGAGCAAGATTTCTCGAAAAAGACTGAACCGGTCAGTCTCAAATTTTAACACATTCTTTTCAAGTATATTTTTGAGTAATCAATCGAAGGTTTTTTTCACCGATAAATATTTTCCATTTTATAAACAATTCAAGGCCTAATTTTTTTTTATAAAAAATCGATTTTTTTGTTGCGAACCCGCTATTTTGCCAAAAATTATTATTTTGCTTATTCCTTTGATCAATTGCAAAATAATCCATTATATTAACGAAATATTTTTGGTTTTTTTTTTTTTTTTTTTTTTTTCATTTTAGATGATCCAGTCCAGAGACATCGTGCTCACCGCAAGACGCCTTTTTTTACAGGTGCTCCCGGAGATCAGCTATAGCAGCTTTCAAAATAATTATTTTTGCAAATAAAAAATATTAAAATACCGTTAAAAGTTACCATAATATGTGTACACATTCTTACGGTAATAGATTTAAAGGTCTTCTCAAGAAATATTCTTGAAAAATCGATCTTTTTTGGGCCTCCTGACTGTATATAGCCCCTCAAATGTTAAAGACGATTAGCCACGCAAAGTTGTACGATCGTCAGTCAGAAGAATACTTTACAGCAGTACGAGTGTGTCCCCGTAGGCGATTCTTTCGTGTGTACCAACCATCCGAGTATAGACACAATAAAAGAAAAGTCAACGTTCAATTGTCCCCGCACGTCACGACGGGTCACGAATAAAACTTTTTTTTACTCTATTGTATCCACGAGAACGACGCACTTTTTTCGAGATAAAGATTTCAAAACTGCCCGGGCGAGAACGTGCAACAGCGTTCAACTGTCCTCGCATTACGATGCGTTACAAAGAACATTTTTGACGCTCTTTTCGACTCTTTAGGACGAGACCGACGTGGAGAAGAGGCAAAGAGAGTCGTAGGTTGGAAAAAGAGCTGTTACCTTCGCGATCGACCTCCTCGTCGACCAAAAGATCATCCTCCTCGTTGACCGCATCCTCGTCATCGTTCACAGCCTCCTCCTCGTCGTCCTCGTCGTCCACGTCGTCCTCGACCACGACTATACTGTCGTCTATGTCCTCGCCCTCGACTCCATCCTCGCCCTCAACGTCTTCCCCACCTCCGTCACCCGAGGCCACCTCTTCATCCTCCTCGTCCTCCTCGCTGTCAATCTCCTCGCCGTCCACCTCAATTCCGTTCTCACCGTCCATGTCCGGCGCGAGATAGTACTGTGAAAAAAGCGATAGGTTGTTAGATTTATTGCTACACGGAGAAAACAGGGGCCTCGAAGTTTAGAATTAATACTATGCTTCTAAAAAAAATATCATTAAATATTAAAAAGTATTGAATGGAAGATAAAAATTGTAATTGTGGTATAGTAATAATGAAGAAATTAAAATTTTAACCTACGATATGGCACGTAAACTGATACAAATAATACATTTTATTCGGCATATTGTGGTTTTTTGTAGTATTCCAAAAATATTTCGCCCACGTGATTGGAACAAATAATTTCCACTATTCTACAAAAAGTACGGTATAAAGAGTCACATTTGACTAATAACTTCGTAATATTTTTCGCTATACGCCGAAGATTTATGCTATGCGTATAGCGAAATCTATACATACACGAAGATTCATGCTATACGTATAGTAAAATCCATACGAAAATATAGCGTGTAATAAAGGTTGGTATTTTACCAAAAGTCCTATACAGGATATAGGACTCGCGCCTATGAACGGTCGTATATACAGGTCTGGGCCAGGACGCCTCTATTTGCGCATTCCACCGCGGCGCTAGTGAAGGGGAGGCACTTTTGTTTATACCGCGTTTACGGGGCATGGCATGCACGTTGTTGTGGTGACGGTCGTATGTACGTATGGCCAAACCTCGTTTTGGCGGGGTGATTTCGAGTGTATCGTAGCCACGGTTTTTATTCAATACGGAATAACAAAAGATGAAGTGTCTATATATTGCGATGCCGAAGCGGTGCATGATTCCGGGATGCAGAAGTGGATACATAAATAACCCGGAGCACGTCTCATTATTTAAAATTCCCAATGATGACTACTGATATTTTCTACTACTTTTCTACTACTACTACTAATGAAAGGAATGCGTGCTGCACGTAAATTTCGAATGTTCTTCTTTTCCGTAAACGAAAAAAAAATGTAATTGGATTGAGCGATAGGTAAATCGGCATATCCATGTCAAAGACGATGAGTATCATTAACTAATGGCTCATCGCTCATATTTTCGGTTTATGCTTTTAGTTTTTGTGTTCGACTAATTATTTAGGATGTATTAATTTTTCATCACAGCCACGTGAAGGGAAAGACAATTCGCATACGCGCATACATCGCGCTCTGTCGCACATGCCTCCGAGATAGCAGCGCTCCACGCTTTCGCGGCCAGTTCCGCAAAGAGAGGCGTCAGATAGAGCCACGCTTTGGGCTATACGGAATATACGGGAATGCCCAGACCTGTATATACGACCGTGCGCCTATGCGAGAATAGTTTCAAATCTAATATGCACGCATCATTTTTACTGTACGGTGTAAGAATCATTTTTACACTCCTATAACAACAAGTCTTAGAATTCCGAACTGGCAGTAAACTGCTATACTTTTCTAGCACTGAATATTAGAATTCTTGCAACCAGTGTTAGAATTTGAGGCCGCATTTTTCTCTGTGTACACGTATGATCAGCCCACGGGCGGTTTACGAAAATTGGCGCTCTGAGCCTGGTGAAATAAGCACCCCCTTTATCCGTCAACGCATAAGATCGGTATGGGTAGAAGAGAGAAGGGGCACGGGTACTTGCGAATCTTGCCGACGCGGAGTGCGTCTTCTTTGTGGTTGCGAAGATATAGTTATTTTTCTTTTAAAAAAAATTTAAAATTTCAATTGATAATAGAAATCGCCAAAAAACGATAAATTCTCTCAATCGATTGAAACAAAGGGTCCGAAACAAGTAAATCCTCCGATTCACCCCCATGAGATTGTATTGGACCAACATAAATACATCTTCCAAGCACAAACAAAAAAACTGGAAATATCGACAATATTCAGAATAAAATTTCTGAAGAGGATCCGAACCAAGGATCGAAACGTAACAGAAAAACTTTTTTCCATCAAGACCTTGGAATCTTTCATTGGCCGAATCGAAGCCGATTCCTCAACAATACGTATTTACTCTTTTGTCGCGGCGCCCTAGGCCCGGGCCTAGGGTATAAACCGGCTCTGGGTCATTTTCTTGCATTCGGCGAGGTCAATGGAAAAAAGAATGATCTTTCTCTACTCTTGCTTCCGTGTTGAGAAAGGCTTTTCTCTGCTATAATTCTCTTCGAGGGGGTCTGCATAAACTCGAAATTTCAAAAACCCGACTTTTCGCATGGTCAGCGTAGGATCTTTAATTTGCAACAAAGATTTTGTAAAAAATCCAAAAATTGGTCGAGTTACGACGATTTTTGTGAATGGTCGAATCACCCATTGCGCTACAACGAACCGCTCTGCTGCGATTTACCCTTTTTTTTACTACATTTTTCTCGAACACTGTTTCGTGAAAGGGTGCAAGTCCCAACTCAAAATATAATCGTTCACTCCAAATTCGGACAGAGCGAAGTTTATAACATTTTCTATCGTATGACTAGATGATTACTTCATGATGCACATTCTTATTCATTTGTTGATGAATCCAAATTCGCTAATCCATCCAAATGATTAAGGTTGTTTTTTGGCAAAAAAATCGAACGTTTTTATCGACAGTTTGCCATTTTCGTAATTTTTTTAATTTCGCTAGTGTCCGGTCGGACGAAAATGTTATTATTGTTCATAAAGTACATCTTGTTTATTCTTTATTTCAAATGAGCCTATTTGCCAGCAGAACCTACACCGATTGGTCACGCAGCTACGGCGGCACTTTCTTTGAATAATAATAACTTCATTGTTTATCAGGATTTTTCAATGAAAAAGCTCAAATTTGGAAAGAACTTATATTACGGGATCATCACAGAGTGAAATTGTCAAAAAATCGATTTTTTTGCATTATCCGATAGTATAGACGGTTATAAACACGGTTTAAAGACCGTTATAAGACACTTTATATGAAAATTCCGCACTCGAAACTTTAAACGCGTTTTTCTCGAAATGTCGTTTTTCAAAACGGTGTACACTCTCAAAGAGTTTTCAAGCTATCCGTCACAAATTCTGACACAACATTCTTCACGCCAATCTTTATCTTGCTATGGAAGCTTTTTTTAAGGGGAGAGTAAGGGTTTGCACTTTTGAAAAATCGTTTTTTTTTGTCTTTTCTCATGATTAAAAATTTCAAGAATATAATCCCAAAATTTCAAGTCAATCAAAGCAAAACTTTAGAAGTTATTGACTATTTAGTCCCGCTCGTCTAACAGTTTAGCTTCGACTTCTCTAAACTTCAAACGCGTTTTTCTCGAAACCACTTTTTCAAAGTCCGTGTTCACTGCCATTTGAAAACTACATGACCGATTTATTTCAAACTTGGTACACACTTTCTACATATAAAATACCTCCCCCCAACGGTTAGTTTGAGATTTTTTTACATTGAGGGGGTTTTCCACCCCCAAAATGGCGGAATTTTTCGTGAAAAATAGCACTTTTCACTTTACATGACCACCAAAAATTTAGAAATGAAAAAAAAAATTTAAAGACCGTTTGGGGGGAGGATTTGATGATACTTTGACCAAATTTTAATGGTACTTGATTTCATATAATTTCTAGCTGAGATACAGTGAACAGCGCAAATCGTGTTTTTCCAAAGGCGTTCTTGGAAAAGCTTTGTCACCGGCTTGTTTGTGGATATTTTCGCGTACAAATTTCACCGAACGTTCTTGCAATGACACTTAACAATGTACAAAAGGTTTCAATAAATTTATTCTAGTCATATAGATGAAAAAAATTCGCAAACAAGTGTTTTTTTTCACGCTGAAACCCCCACCCTCCCCTTAAATCTTCATATTTTTTTTAACGAAAAACTGGAAGGAATATGCTAAATTAGATACTTTTTTTTCAAGACGCCGCTACTTTGTCAATTTTGAGTTTTAAAAAACCTCCATAGCAAGATAGCGGCTTTCATACGGATTAATAATCTTTTTACAAATTTCGTTTCAGATAATATTTACGGCCACAATCGTGTACACCGCGGAGACTCCTTTTATTTCAAAGACATTTTCAACCGTCACAAAAAAATGTAAAAATAATAAAAATAAACGGCTGAATTTTTTTTTTGTTCTTCATGAGTGTTTTGATTTTACATTAAAAAATCAGACTGATAAGCGTATTGTAACCATCGAAAAAATATCTCGATAATCAGCGATTTTTCGACTCGTTACACTGTGACATGTCCCTTAATTGTGTGTAAAATCGCGACCGCATCGCCCCAATGACGTCATGAGAGAAACAAACTTTACATTAAGAAAGAATATACCTGCAAGGGATTCGGCCACATATCATCCTTGATTAATTCGGCTATCTCATCGGAGCTCGGATCGCCGTGATCCGTGAACCAATCGAAGAACGATCTGTGTCCGAGTGGCCTTTTGCGCCCTTTTAGCTGTCCCTTGCCCTTTAGCCTTTTGATGAGATCGGCCCCGTCCTTCCAGCGTATCGGCGTGCTCTGGGATGCTGGATCTCCTGCGATAATGCAGGAGTTTCATTAAAGCCGCACACGACGTCACCTCGGCGCCGATGCACCCGCGCGCGTCTTTCGCACAACATTGCCGCCCGATGAACGTTCACGAAAACGACTCACCGGACGAACCGAGATGAAACTCTTTCGTCAGCACGTTGTTCTCGAAGTAGGGATTCTCGTCGAAGTAAAAATTGATTCTGTAGCCGGATTTGATGTCCTCGAACTCCTCGACCTCCAACTTGTTGAGGTACCGCAGCGCATCCTCCTCCTCTTCTTCCAGTATTTCCGCTATTTTCTTATTGTTTACAAACTGAGAGAAATTCGTCAAGGACATTAAGTAATAAACGTCACAGTTGGCAGGAAAAAATGTACCACCGAAGAGTATCTCACTGACATAAAATTGTGATGTTGGACATTGGTTTCTTTCAGACTGAAATTCAGCCGGAGGTGTTGGAATATGCAAAAAACGATATCGTTTTTTAAAATGATCCGTCCGAGTAGGAATAATTGTTAATGCATCGTTATTCACGCTGAAATATGCTCGTCGCCTTGGAAAAATAAAATTAGAGCTCATTCCAACAATCTTTTGCAATCAAAATGAAAACAAGGGGGATATTACGATATCTGTGGCCTCTAATTCCAATCACGCAAACTTCATATTTGACCCAAAATAAGAATTTTCAATAGTGGTGAAAATCGAAATTCGACCCTTAAGGGGGTGCAACAGGGGGTTTAAGGGGAGGGTAGAGGTTTGCACTTTTGAAAAATTGATTTTTTTTTGTCTTTTCTTATAGTTAAACATTTCGAGAATATAATCCCATAATTTCAAGTCAATCAGAGCAAGTCAATCACAATCAAGTCAATGCAAACAAGGGGGATATTACGATATCTGTGGCCTCTAATTCCAATCACACAACCTTCATATTTGACCCAAAATAAGAATTTTCCAGAGTGGTAAAAATCGAAATTCGACCCGTAAGCGGGTGCAAAAGGGGTTTTAAGGGGAGGGTAGAGGTTTGCACTTTTGAAAAATCGATTTTTTTTTCTTTTCTTATAGTTAAACATTTCGAGAATATAATCCCAAAATTTCAAGTCAATCAGAGCAAAACTCTCGAAGTTATTGACTATTTAGTCCCGCTCATCTAACACTGTAGCTCCGACTTCTCTAAACTTCAAACGCGTTTTTCTCGAAACCACTTTTTCAATGTCCGTATTCACTGCCATTTGAAAACCACATGACCAATTAATTTCAAACTTGGTACACACTTTCTACATATAAAATACCCCCCCCCCCCCCTCCCCCAACGGTTAGTTTGAGATTTCTTTTACACTGAGGGGGTTTTCCACCCCCAAAATGACGGAATTTTTCGTGAAAAATAGCACCTTTCACTTTACATGACCACCAAAAATTTAGAAATGAAAAAAATTTATCAAAGACCGTTGGGGGCAGGATTTGATGATACTTTGACTAAATTTTAATGGTACTTGATTTCAGATAATTTCTAGCTGAGATACAGTGAACACCGCAGATCGTGTTTTTCCAAAGGCGTTCTTGGAAAAGCTTTGTCACCGGCTTGTTTGTGGATACTTTCGCGTACAAATTTCACGAAATGTTCTTGAAATGATACTTAACAATGTACAACAGGTTTCAATAAATTTACACTATCCATATAGATGAAAAAAATTCGCAAAAAAGTGTTTTTTTTTCACGCTGAAATCCCTACCCCCTTAAAGTTTGTATGAGATAACATATTTTTTTGTCAGATTTACTTGAAACTTGGCATAAATACACTATAATACAAATAATTAAAAATGTATTTCAGCGATTTCCAATATTTAACTTCCGAGGGAGTTAAATATTGTATGTATGAGTTTGGGAGTTTGTATGAGAAAACTTTTTTTACCAGATTTACTTGAAACTTACCAAATTTATTTTATATATAACACTATATGTTTTCCTCGCTGTTCGGTGTGTGCAGACAGTCAAGTTGTACTTTGAATCCCTTAACTGCATTTGTTTGGGTTGGCATAAATACAACCAACAAACCCGAACGAATACATGTTTGAATATTTGTATTGGAGTGCATTTGTACCAAGTTTCAAGCAAATCTGACCAAGAAATATGTTGTCTCGTATAATCTTTAAAACCCATTTCCCCCTTAAAGGGTCGAATTTCGATTTGTACCACTCTTGGAAAGTCTTATTTTGCGTCAAATATGAAGACTGCATGGTCAGAATTAGGGGCCACAGATATCGTAATACTGCCCAACCAAGTGTCGCTTTGGTAAAATTACTCGGTCGCCCATTCCACGTGTTTTTCTCCTTCAATTCGATAATTTTCTTCACCCAGCTCCTATTGAATGAAAAAGAAGCACATTGCGAGCGAACTGGTAAAAGATAATCGAAACATTTGTACCGAAAACAACCGTATCTTACTAATATTGTAAAATCGTAGTGTCCGTGAACTCTAGTTATTTCAGGCTGAAATTAAGCAGGAAGAGTTGGATTACAACGCTGCAACAATATCAATGATTTTTGGAAATCTCTTCTGTCAGAGCGAAGTTGGCGTGCAATCGCTGAAGCTTTTTTTCCCTAAGCGCTTTGGCATGTGAAAATTAACGCCTCCAGAATTTGCCTGCTCTCCGTTACATCCGGATACGTGTCAAGGGGACCCTAAGAAAATGCGATTGTCCTTTTCAGAGGATAGTCTAGGGTAGATAGGATCAGCCTTGTACTCAACGTAAAATAGTTTCATTAGCTTCTATCATAATCACGCTGAATTTTTCGGAGCATCGGTGCACATGCACTCGTCAACGCATTGCCGCGCTCCGTTCGAGCGTCCTTGCTCTCGTGTGCAAAAAACAACGAATAAACCCGAAAT
Organism: Ophion obscuratus; assembly: GCA_964007375.1. Lineage (NCBI taxonomy): Eukaryota > Metazoa > Arthropoda > Insecta > Hymenoptera > Ichneumonidae > Ophion > Ophion obscuratus. Next base: position 33,020,104 of record OZ023315.1, read on the forward strand.
TTAGATGCAAAAGGGCGTAAGAAGAAGAGGCCCTCAAAAAGGGCAAACAACGCACGAGATTCGTGGATCAACACGCGTCGCAATATACACGCGAGGCTATCGCGATGGAGTGGAGGGGGGCGACGAGTTGTTGAAAGGGGGCAGAGCGGGGGCAAGATGGCGGTGCGAGCCGGCGGACGCCGGCATTGCGTCGGCAAGTGTCAAAATTGTATCGCAATAAAAAAGAAGCCGCACACGTCTCTCCGACCGGTCGCTCGATTCGTGTGCGCGTGTGAGGAGGAGGGTCAAACAAACGAAGAAAAAAGAAAGGATACAGCCGTGACCCAAAAGTTTGGTATCCTCTTGATGATGTCGTTGCGTTTCTGAAAGTACGGTTTGCGCAATTTGTTGTACTTCTTCTCGACTTCGAGTATCTCGTCGCTCGCTTTCTCGTTAAGGCCGTCGATTTGATTTTGACAACCGTCGATTTCCTCGAGTGTCTTTTGTATCTCGAGGTCGTAATCGCGACCGTCGATCCCGTCGCCCCGTTCTTCGAGCTTTTTGATCTTTTTGTTGGGTGAAGCCATGCTTTTCTCGCGGCAACGCACTCGAGAGAAGACACACTCACCGGCGCGCGGCTGTCCACCGTCGCACTCCTCGCTGTTTACCACAGAGATTTTACCCTCGAGTCTATAAGTATGTGTGTACGTTCTCCGTTGTGTGCGCGTACGCGGCGAGTGTGTACGTTGCACCGTATTTCAATACGCGCCACTCGAGCGCCCAGCTTTCTACAGCCGCTATCTCCGACTCGCTTGTGTCCCGTCTTTGTTCTCGTAACTTTCCACGAACGCGCGAACGACGCAATGTCACGCTGAAGCACGTAAAACACACGCGAGGAGCACAAGTTTCGGCGTTTTTTTGGTGCGAATGCCGCCCGTTGCCTCGAAGCACCACACCGCGATCTAACTTCGCCGCCGCTGCCGCGGTAAGAATTCCTCAAAGCCCCTTCAAATTGGGAACCACTGGTGCCCCCTAGCGCACGGACGCGAGTACTCGCGAATCGCGCTCGCTGTCCCCCCACCACCGACGCAACCGTTTTTCGAGCGGCAGCGAACACGAGCTCTTCGGGACGAAAGAATTCGGAAAATTGGAAATTCTACGTAGCTGGGCTTGTTCGGGCTTCATGTTGAGGTATTTCGTGCGTAATCGTAACGAAGAGCCGTGGAAACTTAGCCTAACGTTGCACGCCACATTCGACATGTTTTACCGACTGAGCGACATCTTAAAATAGTTTTTGAAAAAAATCTTTCTTATGTTCGAAACTTTTGTAAAAAAAAAATAATTATTCGGGTGAATCATTTTTATGAAACATATATTCCAATTTTTAACATTATCGCTGAATATTTCGCTACTGTTTAATGCTTCATAATGAATCCCGCTCGTTTCCGTCACTGAAATATTTTGCTGCAGTTTGCTCGTCATCACATCACCAAGTTGCGATTACTTCATCACCCGGCCGCGAGGGGCGCCACCGCTTGCGGTGGAACTGCGTATTACACACCTCACCAAAGTTAGCCGCGCCAGTTTGACTAATCGAACTTTTTTTAAAGAATTGTTTGGTGGTCGTTTAGTAGCGTTTGGTAGTCCATTCAAATCGTTTGATAGTTAACCGTTTTTCGAAAAATCGATAATACAAAATCGGGCAGTAAGTTGTCAGTAAGTATCCCGCGAAGAGCTCAATAAACTTAGCCGCCGACTATGAAAATATCGAATCTTTTTTCATGCCAATCGATTGCTCGTCGTTTGTGAGTATTTGTTGGAGAAAATCCAGCGGTTGATGGACTTTATTTATTTAAATATACGAAAAACAAATTTCATGTCAAAGTTAGCCGCGAGAAAATGATTTTCTAATAATTTCGAACTTTTCTTCGTAACCAATCGTTTGTTAGTCGATTGTAAGTGATTGTTCGTCGATTTTTATCGTTTGATAGAGCTACATTTTTATTTTATCGTTAAAAAACTTTTTATTCCCATAGCACGCTGCAAGCCACGTGAAGTTGGCAGCATTGCCACGGCGGCTGAGCACCATGTGACTCCTCAATTTCAGCAAAATGTTGATTTGCCCATGTGATTCCTCAATTTCAGCAAAATGCTGATTATTTCAATCCTACTCGATTGTTAGTGTTTATTAGACAAAATACAACGTTTGTTAGACTTTATTTATTTAATTATACGAAAAATAAATTTCATGTCAAAGTTAGCCGCGGGAAAATGGTTTTCTAATGATTTCGAACTCTTCTTCGTAACCAATTGTTTGTGACTCGTTTGTGAGTGATTGTTAGTCGATTTTTATCGTTTGTTAGGACTTAATTTTTATTTTATCGTTAAAAACCTTTTCATTCCCATAGCACGCTACAGGCCACGTGAAGTTAGCAGCATGTCTACGACGGTTGAGCACGGCTTGGCCCATGTGACTCAACTTCAGCAAAATGCTGATTGCTTCAATCCTACTCGATTGTTAGTCGTTTCTTAGTGTTTGTTAGACAAAATCCAGCGTTTGTTAGACTTTATTTATTTAATTATACGAAAAACAAATTTCATGTCAACGTTAGCCGCGGGAGAATGGTTTTCTAATGATCTCAAACTTTTCTTCGTAAACAATCGTTTGTTAGTCGTTTGTGAGTGATTGTTAGTCGATTTTTACCGTTTTAGAGCTTAATTTTTATTTTATCGTTGAAAAACTTTTCATCTCTATAGCACGCTGCAAACCACGTGAAGTTAGCAGCATTGCCACATCGGTCGAGCACGGCTTCGCCCATGTAACTCCTCAATAGCCGTAGCATGACTTACTTACACGATTTTCAACTTTACTTTGTAGAATATACTCTAAGATTGAAAAAGTTTTGAACTCTTGTAAAACCCGTTCACACAAATTCGCTAAATATCAGTCTCACACTACTTTTAGGGTACAACGGTTTTCGCAATTGAAACGACATATAGCGATTTGCACGGAATTTTTCTCGAAGTCACGCAGAAACTCGGGGAGTAAACTATACACAGTCATATTTAATGCATGTAAGTATAAATGTGGATGTATGGAATATCGCTACCGGGGAAGCGAGGCTTCAAAGAGCCTCGCCTGTCGTTAAGCTAACTGTCGTTAGCTTAACGACAGTTTTCGGAACTCAACGATGTGACGTAGGCCGACTTGTCGATAATTGCGCTGTACGGAATAGCTCTTAACGACACTTGTCGATATGGGCCGCTAACGACAGCGAAAATCGACGCTAAAACGTTAAAGAATCCCGGCGCAGGTGGCAAACTGTGATCTATATGGCATCCGACAGATATCGCCAAACGGACACGGATAATTTTTTGGTCGTCCACCAAGACGCCGTTTTGTATTACAAAACGTATCACTCATGTCCGCTTAGCAGATACCTTATTTGTGTCCGATAGTTAACTATACGGCAACTTGGAATGGTTAACAAAGTTTCGACAAAAGGCTCTTTCCGGTTAACTCTTTCCGGTTGTCGGTCATTAGTGTAAAATCATCGAATCGATATATCTTAAAGATATCTACTTGAAGGCACAAAAATGCCAAGTCACCACTGCCATTCAAAAGTCGTCCAATAGGCATCCGACTAAGGTTGACAAAACGACATCTAAACGGCATCAAAGAGTACTGTCGAAAGGATATCTATTTATTGGCGATGTATTCACATCAATGTGTGTGTGTGTGTGTGTGTGTGTGTGTGTGTGTGTGTGTGTGTGTGTGTGTGTGTGTGTGTGTGTGTGTGTGTAACATTTTTTGTTACCTTCAATAAGAACGCGTGTATTTGTATACTCGTTCGTATTGCAACAAAAACTTTCATCAACTATACTTACCATACAATACATAAAAAGGGCATACAATACATAAAATACATAAAACCATACATACATACCATACAATACATAAAAATTAAGCTATTTTAAATATGCTAGACTGTTAATAAGTAAATTTTCATAATAAAGAAATTGATAAGACATTATTATGTCGGTTTCGAAGTGAGCGGTTTCATTATAAATAAAACATCAATTAATTCCTTACAAGGGAAATATAATTTAATATTATAAAAAATGATACAGTCGTTATTGGACTTCTCTCCCGTTACGGTCACGCCTTTTGGTGGTTGCCATGTTCCGAACGATCCCTTGGATATCCTCAAAAGTAGACGTACGCTTTTAGAATAAAGAGACAGTACATTAAATATATATATGTACTCACAGAGGCGAAAAGAATAATAAGATAAAAGGTACTCACGTATATATATATTTCAACACCTTTATTTTTTCAACTACTTGTTGTTACACACAATTTTTTGCCTGTGAAATTAAATATGACACGCTACATTCGCACTATGATAAAAGTGATTCGATGAATGTCATCTTTAGGACAACATTCCCAGGTAGCATAAATGTCCAATTGACGTCGATAAGTTACCGTTGTCAGGTTACCTTTAAGACATGACCGTAAGATAACTATCCGACATCTTTCAAATGACATCTCGTATAATGCTGCCGTAAAGTTATCTTTTTTATGATATCTTTCGACGATGAAAACGGATGTCTAAAAGGTATCCCAAAATATTATCCAATTGATGACTTTTTTAAGATATCAAAAAGTTATCCATTTACTGTCATCTATTGTATCTAGTTCAACGTTATCCAATGGATATCATAAAGACGAATTACATAAGACGTCTTTTTCATGACATCTTTCAGATATCGGTAATATGCTGTCTTTTAAGATATTTGGTATTGGCGGGAAATAGTAAAAAGTCATCCAAATGTTGTCCTAAAGAACACATCCAACGGATCACTTTTATCATAGTGCGAATGTAGCGTGTCATATTTCATTTCACCGGCAAAAAATTGTGTGTAACAGCAAGTAGTTGAAAAAATAAAGGTTTTGAAAGACGTATACGTGAGTGCCTTTTATCCTACCATTCTTTTCGCCTCTGTGAGTACATATATGTGTTTAATGTACTATCTTTTTATTCTAAAAGCGTATGTCTGCTTTTGAGGTTATCCACGGGATCGCTTGGAGCACGGCAACCACCAAAAGACGTGACTGCAACGGGAGAGACGTCTAATAACGACTGTACTGTTTTTATAATATTAAATTACATTTCACTTATAATGAATTAATCGATGTTTTATTTATAATGACCTAGCCCACTTCGAAACCGGCATAACAATATCGTATCAATTTCTTCATGATAAAAATTAACTTATTAACAGTCTGGATTATTGAGCCGTATTAAATATTCTCGACTATTAATAGGTTAATTTTTATAAAGAAATGGATAGGATATTGTTATACAGTAGAACCTCGATTATCCGAACCAATTGGGACCGAGACTAGTTCGGATAATCAAAAGTTCGGATAATCGAAACGTGTGTTATTTGGGACGGGATCATAAACAACACCTTTTTACATAAAAACAGTACATACATATATGCATGTACTGTTTTTATACATATATGTATGTACCTTTAGGGTACATACAAAAAACCCACGTTTCGATTATCCGAACTTTTTATCCGAACGATTTTATAAAAAAAAAATTTTAAAAGGCATTCGACTTTTGGGTTTTTTAGGACGAGATCATAAACAACAACCTTTTACATAAAAACAGTACAGTACATGTCAAATTTTCATATATATGTATGTACTGTTTTTATGTACATACATATATCAGGTGTTTAATATATATATATATATATATATATATATATATATATATATATATATATATATATATATATATATTAAACACCTGAAAAAAGTCGAATGCCTTTTTTAATATTTTTAAAATAAAATCGTCCATTTTTAATTGACGAACGGCCGTAACGCGTTTTTGAGCGGCTAAGTCTCGCAGCCGTTTGAGAAGGAGAAGTTACGTTGGGTTGCTCATTGTTGCTCACGGCAGTGGCAGCGAGCAACAATGTATCTATCGCGCCAACGTTCGGATAATTGAGCGTTCGGATAAACTAAGCCATCTTTCGGATAATTGAAAGTTCGGATAATCGAGGTTCGGATAATCGAGGTTCGGATAATCGAGGTTCTACTGTACATATATATCGCTAATAAATAGATATCATTTCGATAGTACTCTTCGATACCGTTTAGATGTCGTTTTGTTAACCTTATTCGGATGCCTATTGGACGACTTTTAGATTGCAGTGGTATCTTGGCATTTTTGTGCCTTTAAGAAGATATCTTTAAGATATATCGATTTGATGGCATTCCGCTAACGTACCGACAACCGAAAAGAGTTAACCTTTTGTCGACACTTTGATAACCATTAAAAGTTGCCGTATATTTAACTATCGGACACAAATAAGTGATCTGCCAAGCGGACATAAGTGATACGTTTTGTAATACAAAACGGCGTCTTTTTGGACAACCAAAAAGTTGTCCGTATCCGTTGCGCAATATCTTTCGGATGCCATTTAGATAACATTTTGCTACCTGGGTTTATATGACTTTTTACCATTCTCCGCCAATACCAAATATCGTAAAAGACGGCATATTACCGATATCTGAAAAATGTCATGAAAAAGACGTCTTATGTAATTCGTCTTTATGATTTCCTTTGGACAATGATGAACTAGATACAATAGGTAACGGTAAATAGATAACTTTTTGATAACAGAACAAAGTCATCAATTGGATAATATTTTGGTATACCTTTTAGCCATCCGTTCTCATCGCCGAACGGTATCGTAAAAAAAATAACTTTACGGCAGCATTACACGGGATGTTCAGTTGAAAGATGTCGAATAGTTATCTGACGGACATGGCTTAAAGATAATCTGACACAGTAACTGATCGACGTTGATTGGACACTTATGCTGCCTTGGAAGTGACGGGATCGCTAATAATTTTCAATTTTCATTTTTTTAAGTAAATAACGCTCTCACAAACGTTTTAATTGATCTCACAATTAAACACAAACGACCCACAACCGATAAAAAAACCATCGGAAAGTCAATCTGCCAACTCACCAATCATTTTTAATTCTCATTTTTCAAGCATATAACGGCCTCACGAGCGTTTTAATTGATCTCACAATCAACCACAAACGACCATCGAACTCTTACGAATCAAAAAACATCGAAACGCCAAAGTTCGATCGCCAAGTTCACGGAGCTCGCGCAAGATGCTGGTTACGATGCTCGTCTCGTAATGTTTTTTTTAAATTAAAATGATTTTTTTTAATTGAAATGATTTGTTATGCCTTTTATCGGTATATAAGCCCTCGTCCAAGACTCTTTCAAAGTCGCCGTCGCAAACAATCAATTTTAGTGCACGATAGGTGTTTTTTTACAAGCGTTAACAATTAGCCGCCATAACCGTCAGTTTCGCCCTGTGCACTGGCTGTATTACTATATTTTTGGTACACTAACCATACTGCGACGCCTACAGGCCGTATTTAACACGATGTTTCAGGACGAATTTTCGGACATTTCTTATACCCTCTCTTCATTCGAAGATTGGACTCCTTTCCTAGTCTTCTTGCCTGTATCTAAGACCGTGCTTCGAAGCCCCCTGACACTGGTAGATAAATACTGTTCGCAAAATGTCCTTGCCACACTGTGGCGCTAGTAGTCGTGTGACAAGCATGCATATATATGTATGTTGCGCCAGTGTTTCGAATATTTTACACGAACAAAAGTCTATTGATATATTTGGAATGATTTTCCGTTCTACTGATTTGCCATTCGAACACAATAAATAACGTCACCATAACGATAACAGGCGAAAGCCACGAAAGTATCAAATCGTTCAGCTGATCGGAGTATTTAGAGCCGAAGGCTGTCACACATCAGCCAACGCTAGGTAGTGGCGATTTCAAGAACTAAAAAGACGGAACAAAACGCGTTGTTGTTTATCGTATAGCAATAGTTGGCCAGTGTCAGGGGCCTGGAGGCGAATTATGTGCACCGATCGAATTCGACAGTCGACTTCCTCGCGGTTTCTATTCTGGTGTATTTTTAGAGTTCGTGCTCATCCATGATAGGGTTATTTTCTGGTAAGTTCAGATGGCGCTAGTACCGACACCGACAAGGTCGGAAGAGACTGACGCATATTGACAATCGATGGGGATAGTTAAACGAAATGATGGATGTAGAGTCGCCTAACTTCAGTATTGATATCTCTGGCAAAAAAGGTGCGCGACATATGAGTTTCATTCACAGCTTTCTTATGTTACACGCTACAAAATAAAAGTTTCGCCAAAAAGAGTGTAAAGTTTTAAAAGACTAAATTGCGTGTTTATGAATAATAATTAACCAATTTATTGGTTTCAATGACAGATTAATCTTCCGCTATCTCATAGAACCAGAAGGAAAAAGGTCACAAGTAAAGTAATTTATTTAGACTTTGGTGAAACTTAATTTTTATTATTAAAATTGACCGCATATTACTATGTCAGCATTTAAAATAAATGATTTTTTTTATGAGAATAATAAATATTATGATTCGTCGTACTAATTAAAATGTGTACTTCTTACACTCTAGGCTAAGAAAATGTTAATAAACATTCGTTGTGAAACGAAGATCATGGACCTAATGAATACTTTCTTTTTCACTTGTTTCTATAATTAATAGATGATACCAGTACATATTCTTCAACAACATGTCTTTCAACAGGAAATGGCAAATGAAAGAATTCGATTATATAATATCGAACGACGATTTTTAAGAGATCGAAGCGACATATTTCAATTGCATGACCAACATTTTATTGATTCATTCCGATTGACGAAGGACATGGTTTATTATTTGTGCCGACGACTCACACCTTATATCAGCGGTCAAGATAATGAAATGGCAATTAGATCGGATCTCAAAATATTCGCAACGCTAGCTTTCTTTGCATCAGGAACGTACCAGTGACCGATTGGGCAAAATTTTCTTTTTCCAATGTCACAATCAACAGTATCCAATTGTGTCACCGAAATATCATATTTAATCTGCAAACATTTAGCTGAAGAGTGGATAGTGTTCCCAACAGTCGCGGCTGATGTACAGCGTAAAAAGGAACGATTTTTGGCAGCAACCATGTTCCCTAATACAATTGGTGCAGTTGATTGTACACACGTTACAATGATTACCCCGCCAGAGGAAGAATATAATTATTTGAACCGCAAGGGCTTCCACTCCAAATATGTGCAGATTGTACGTATGTTGAAATTATTATTATGTGTCGATTTTTTAAAAGTTAGGATAATATGTTATATGTACATAATTATATTGCAGATATGCGACTATGATCTGCGAATAATAAATGTCAATGCACGATATGCTGCAGCTACTCATGACTCATAGATTTGGAGAAATTCAGCCATTAATGCGGAAATGGAAAGAAGATATAATGACGGTGCGTAGTAGAAACATATAATTATCACGAATGAGGTTATAATTATTTTTTGTTATTTGGTTGAGTTTTTTAATGCAAGTATATGGCAGCGAAATTGTCTTTCACATGAAAAAGCTAAGCTGCAACAAAGGGTTGATTGAAATTGAATTTGAATATACCTTTTTTGTACAATATGTTAGCTGGAAAAAAGCAATTGGCAAATAAATAAATATAAATATTTTGAAACTAACGAAAATGCACTCAAAGGACACCGAAACCATTACAAGAATAGTCTGCATTATATCGTAAACCGAGGCTGAAGACGAACCACAGAAGCGAAGTACCTTCCAAAGCCTTTTACCCTCTGATAGAGGATGAGATTACCACCGAGTCCTCCTGTACTGGGAAACGTTAGGATTGTAGGATCAATTTCGATAATTTTTTTATACCAAAAAATGTATCCATGGCAGCAACTGTTTGTTTATTTGAAAAAACACATTGTTGTCTATGAAAGTAGAGACTTTCATAATAACAAAAAATTAGATGAGCTCTGGTCGTAATTTTTGTAGAACAGCCGTTTGCAAAATGCTATGTGGGGTAACCATGATTCCGACTGTACAATATTTTTGGAAAATCAAATTTTTTTACCCCCTTCATGTGTATGTACGCCCTTAATGTTAACGTTTACTTTGGCTTTAAGTATGTTTTTACACAGTGACATTTTAGCTTTGAATCATTTTCGGTGTAAACCTTATTAATATTGTTTATACCATTCAAGTAATGCTTTTTCAACAGTCTAGACAATACAACGTTTAAATCCCAATTTCAAATAACGACTTTTCTATCCAACGCTTCAATCATATCACTTCATTTATATATTTTTTATGTTCTTGGGCTCTGTACAGGCGACCACAATACATGGTGCATCAGAGACTCCGGATACCCGCAGCAACCATGGTTAATGACCCCCATTACTAACGTGTTGCCCGACACCCCAGAAGGTCGCTATACTGCTGCTCTTGTTCGAACTCGATGTTGTATCGAAAGGTGCATTGGCGTACTTAAGGGGCGATTTCGATGTGTACATGGAGAAAGAACACTGCATTACGCGCCTAGAGCAGTAGGACGTATTTTTACTGCATGTGTCATCTTGCATAATATTTGCACAGTCGGAAGATTACCATTTTACCACATCGGTAATGAACCGCCCGAGCTTTACGCCGAAAATGCTGGTGAACAGGATAGGGTGGAACTCACAGGTCCACTGGCAAGGCGACGACTCATAGAAAACTATTTCACGAACAACATTTAAGTAGACCACAATTAAATCCAACAAGAGACGCTCAAAGAACGTCTACACATCGTCGTACTACAAGGAAAGCCCTTGTGCTGCCCGTACAGCAGATATCTAATCGCCAAGAAAAAGTTACCCACTTTCCAATATAAGTAAATAATACCTATACGAGTTACTATACCTACAAATTCGCTGTACATTTGCTGTACCCAAAAATCGTCACAGAAACAATAAATTATTTAGTATGATGAATCAGTTTGACTTTCAGTTTCGGTACCCAACTGATCAATTTATCTATAATTTGGAGTTTAAACGAACCGAAAGACTCTTTATGAAGTGGCCAATTGATAATAACATGTTGAACAAATACCGTAAAATAAGGACTTCGATTAGGCGTTCAAACAGCGATTTCAGTAGTTGTCCTGATCGTAGGGCTCTAAAATAAGTTACAACGGTTCCAATAGGACCACATCGTATGTTATAGTACCGAAAAGTACAATATTCGTATTTCAAAAACTGAAACAAACAAAAAAACGTTTTTCAAATTTTTGATGTTCAGCGATTTATTATGAATCATTAAAGCTGTCATTATTTTTACTTGAATAATGATTCTTAACATGTTATACTTGAAATTTATACGTCAAATGCAAGGATATCACAACTTTCATTACATGGAAACATACGCTGTACAAATGGTATTACAATCTATTATATTATTATCTCGTTTTTAGTTTTTTTTTATTTCTAGCTTTTGTTGATAATAATGTTTAGTAGCAATTTCATACATCTTTTTTAACCAGAAAAAATCTATAAGTATAGAAATTGAACAACTCGCCTAATTATAAATGTTGGCCACTATATGTACTCAAATAAAAATATCACCAATATTTGGAAAATTGAACTGAATTGCGTTAACGATGTGAATTCGCAAAACTTCAGATATGTAGAATCAGTATTGGAAAACCTGAAGTGATATATTTAAGTAAGTCATAATTATATTTTGTTCCCCTCAGACTCCACAAAGACCGAGACAAATTTCTTCACGTCTTTGGCCATGCTTTTAATGCTGTTGTCAATACTGTTTAGGACGTTTAAAGTGTTATCATTCATTCTTTCAATTTCAGATGATAACTCGATTTTCTTCTTACGGCTGCTGGTTTTGTTCGGCACATAATCAACTTCAACAGCTATATTTTCAGTATCGTCATCAATGAAACAGTCTTCCGTGCCTTCGGAATATCTTTTTATTCTGTTTTCAGTGCTTCTGTTCAAATATCGACAGTTTCCCGGATATGCGTTAGCAGCTATTTGATTACCTGGATGCGGTCTTGGCTCATCCTAAAATTATAAACACTATAAGCTGAAGAACAGAAGTGTTTGAATAACTTTCGATTTGCATACTTCAAATAGTGCAGACATCAGGCAAATGCATAAGGTTATGTTTTTCGAACACTAGAACCGCTTATCAAACCGGTGGTTGTCGCAATTGCGAATAACATGGTTATACCTTGAAAAATGGATCCGAATACTTGAATTGAATACTAACTACATTATTCAAAGTCCCAAATTATTATGTCTTGTCTGCCTCAGCCAATACCCTCTTCGGTAAGCCATATTCTTCTATTCCCTCGTCACCATCAACGGCTGTTTGGCCCATTATATGCAGAAGGTGCAGCTCAATATCGGCCAAAGATAACGCACAGCCAGGGCCACCACCAGTGCCTGTTTGACTCTGATGTATAATTCAGTGTTTCTTTTTTATGTTTGACTTCCAATCACTGAATGACTGTATTTATTAACAATATATATATATATTTTTTTTTATTGGTTTTTTCCTTAGGTACATGCTTTTTCGCATTTGTTACCTATTCTTCCCCACATTATGACCGTTCTTTCCTCTTACTGTTTCCTCTGTTTTCTGCATCTTTCTCTCTGTTCCCCCCCTCTTGCGGCCGCCGCCGACTTCCCCCTCCGTATTATATTCATCATGACATTTTCTGTCATGGGTATAGGGAAACTGCGGAAAACCTATACCAATACAGCCGGCCATCGAATTCGCCCCCCGGTCGTGGAACTAGTCTTATTTCGCCGCGAAATGCCGAAGAAAAACATTTCACGACGAAATGTACGCGACCGGGATTCGAACCCGCGACCTCCCGGTCCGCTGGTTTAGTGGCGAGCACGCTAACCACTAGACCATCGCACCGGTTTTTATTAACAATATATATTAAAATACTAATTTTTATTATCTCAATGTCATATCTTATATATTGCTTATCCGTAGACGCACTTTTTTCCATTCGATCACGGTCTTCGAACCCTGTCCAACCGAATTGAGAAGTGTGGCAAGAGTATCCCATTTCAGGTTCAAATTTTCGCGTCCTCTCGGTCCAACTAATTGATTAGCTATAATTTCGGGGTTTTCTTCCGCATAATCTACCAAAACCGTCCAATGTTCTTGTGTCACCCTCATGCTTTCTGACCTGTCCAAGCACGTATGAAAAGACTTTTTTGGATTCGTGAGTTTCTTTAAAAATTACTACGGAAGATTAACATACCTAAAAAAACATAACCTCAGTTTTATGCCAGATAGGCGGTAGAGTTGCAAATTCGATTTTTATTATTATTTAATTCTACCATGCATTCGTTAAAAGATCGCATATATATCTAAAAAACTACAGTTTAACATACCGATGTATTGCCCAATAATGAGGGAACAGTTTTGACCAAATTACTTCGCTTTTTGCCGGATCAGATGAAGTGTAGCGGCGTAAGCGATATAAAACCATTGATTTAGATTCACGCGGGACTTTTATTGTTGTTGTAATAGCGCCATCTGTTTATTGTAAGTGCCACTGTCGCGCGTTCTGCAGCAGTCCCCCTAGCCCATAGATTGATCATGTAAGAGAATGGTGTGTTAGGATGGCATATTTTTGCTCTCGCTCTTTCGATTTCGAATTCGATCGTTGCACATAATCTGCCTCCTAGTGCTTCGGACAACATTTAATTAGATACAATAGATAACAACAGACAGATAACTTTTTGATACCTGAAAATAGTCATTAATTGGACAACAGTTTGGTACACGGTCTTACATACAGGTCTGGAAACTCTGTTAGTTCACATGGTTCCTTTTCTGAAGTTCGCCGCGAGAGGCGCTGCAATCGAGGAGTTAGTGTGCGAGAGAGACAGCAATACTCACTCTCACGCACCAAGGCTTGCAACCAGTATTTTATCGGAGTTACTGCTTGCAAATATTTCTAGGTATACGTGTTCATTATGTGTTGTTTTTCCGAACAATAAATATGGAGATAGCATTTCATTTTACAGCACAAATATAATTTCGCGTTTATCAAACATATAATAACAACTATTTGTTCCTTAGAATTCAAATAATGGCGTCTTATAATGGCAATGAGAAAGATTTTCAGTCATTATCCTTCTGCAGTGGGGGGGGGGGGGGGGGGGCGTTGGCGGAATGTACAAAATAACGAAAAAACCAAAACGTTATTTCCTTTTTGTTGATCGTTCGTTTATTGGTTTGTCAATTTAGACATCTTTTTTTTACGACATTTTTTTTTAATTTCATATTTTCTTGAAAGGTCTCATGTGCAACCTTATGTAATAAATTATCGCGTATGATAAAATATCCGAACCATGTTTTTCACATGGAAAGGAAAACTTATATCCCGTTAATACATCTTCGAGTGTTAAATCAAACACGTGAACCTTTGTGATTTGATTAATTTATTGCCAAACACAGAACATAAACACTGCGAAGTGGAAAAAATTGCATTCAAATCTAAGATTCTATTTAAATTTAACTTTCGTCCCAGTAAAAAGGAACGCATCAAACGTGATAGACATAAAACCGATAATGTTAGATAAATATATGTTATTTATTAAAATTTATGAATATTATGAATTAAAAACAATTCTTTGTACTGGGATGATGGTTTCGACGATTCTACCATTGTGCTATGAGAGTTGTTAGTTTATTCTACGGCTACCTACGTTGAGTTAATAAGAAGCCTGCTTCATAAAAAACTAGTTAAAATAAAAAACCTGTCACGTAATAAACTATATAGTCTATAGCCAGAGGAAGGGCATAATTGTGATCGACAGGGTACTCGATGACATAGTCAGCTTCCCATCCTTCTAGATCTGAAACGGCGTCTAATTTTCGTCGAAATTCGTCACGATACTTGACCATTTTGGGTTCCGATTTTTCGCCACTCAAAGCTTTCAGATCGATTAGTGATATCAAAATCTGTGGCTCAGGTCGTTCTGTAATGGTACAATTGCCATATTTTGGAGGCTTAATCACGCTATATACTGACAGCAGTTTATATAGCTGCAAAACATTGATAGTTTCACTTTTAGGCTTCTGTAAGCCTTATTGCACTCCGGTACTACGCAGGACTTCGGCATTACTTCGCGGTTACTCGACGACCATATACAGGTAATGTGTTCGCTGTCAAAACTGACTCCTCGATACTAGCGACACCACGATTTCTGTTTCAATAGTGGAACCACCCCCACCACCCGAATTTCATCGAGTTTCCAGACCTGTATGTAAGACCGTGGTTTGGTATACCTTACAGACATCCGTTTTCACCGCCAAAAGATATAAAAAAGATAACTTCACGGCACATTAACGGGTTGTCGTTTGAAAGATGTCGACCAGTCATCTTACGGTAATGTCTTAAAGATAACCTGAAAACGGTAACTTATCGACGCCAATTGTTCGTTTACGCTTCCTGGGGCTTGGTGAACTTAGCGCCATGAATTTCGAATTTGGATTTTTTTTCCAACCGTCTATAAGTCGTTTGTAGGTGATTGCTAGAACAATTCGAACGTTTGTTATATCCGCCTTCCGTTGAAAAATATAAATAGAAAATGATGCGCGACAATACGGCCGCGCTCGTGCCATCGGCGTTATTGCGCGCTGCGGCGTTGCAGCGCCGCTGCGCTGGCCGCCCCCCTCCACTCGCATGCTGTTGCGTACACCGCCGCAGCGATATCCCTCGTATTTTGGTTTAGAAATACGCACACTCCCAATCGCGTTACACTGACGAGCCCCCCGTGAAGTATCGGGACCTCGGTGCCTGACAAAAGCCGCAAACAGTCCTCTTTTTCATTTCAAAATTCGATTCGTTCCTTCGAATCTGCTGAAAATTCAATTTTCCACACGCTTGTTGGGCCTCAGAGATCGCGAAACGGAAAAATGACACGTAAGTCTCAAAGCTCGAGTTCCGCGTGTATTTTTCGTGCACAAGTCCAAAGTCGCCCTGTAAACATCGCCAGTGCTAACCAAAAAAAAACCGAAACTCGATACCTAAGAGAAAAAGCGACAGGAAGGACGAAGATGGTTTCGCAACTCTTCCGTCCTAACCTCTGAAAATCCAAATTTGCCAAACGGCCAATTGACCGCCGTACAAAAATGTCGGTGATCGCGAGCGCGCGCGCGCGCGCGTTCGATGATTTTACGTCAACCCATCATCGGCCTATGACCAATTTTGGTTCTCGTGATTTCTATAAGTAGATAGTACCTTCAGCCTCTCGGCGAGCGGTACCTGATACGTGCGTGATCCTTGCGATTTCTTTTTTATTTTCAATCGTTTCGTCGCCAATTATTAAGCTTCTCGAATCTCCCTCTCTCTGTTTCCTTTCTCTGACGTGATTTTGGATCTTACGAGCGTACGCGATAGTTCTAGAAACTTCTTGAGAGCTGCTCTCTCCGCCCTCTGTCTCTCACACACTCCGCTCATAAAATAAAACTTCGTTTTGTATATCTTGTTGTTGTATAGCTTGTTGGGTACTGCTATATCTTTTTCAATAATTTGCGATAATAATAATAGGAATAATCGTAATAACATTGGTAGCGATAATAGTACAGTAACGGTGGTGATATTAGTACCAATGATAACAGTAATGCCTGAAATTATGATAATAATAATCGTTGACAAAATATCGTCAGAATGATTCCGCTCCATTGACTCTCTGTCGGCTACCTACGATGATATTGTCATACTTGACTATGATATTGACATGGATAGCCGACGGAGGGTTGATTGACCGGCAGAAAACATTTGACGCTTGAACGTACCGTGTCAAATATATTCAAACGTAGAAAATTTGTAGCTACGATTTTGCATTCGACTATAAAATTCCGAATAATTTCTTCTCGCACGAATTATCACGGTATTCTCTGTCTTCGATTTGTCTTTCTTGCGCACGACTCGGCATGACCTACAAATCAATTGTCCCATAATTGAGAGCATCGCTATATTCGCAGCTAGTCCAATGCTCGTGGACTGATCGCTGCTGCGAACCAGAGAATTCTCATTAAAACATTAGTGAAGCCCTAATAGTTTTTTTTTCGCAATATCGGTGTAATTCTTGAAATCGCTGGGTTAAGGGGTAACACAGTAGAATTTTCAAATAATTAATTTTTTTTTCAAATTGTCTTAAAAGATGCTTTGAATCATCTAGAACAAGGGGAAAAAAATGTGGTACCTGTAAAACAAAGGTTCGCAGGCCTGTGTGGGTCAGCGGTGGCAGTGGCTGGTCAGTGTGTGAGACGTCGATTGTTTTTTTCGTGACAAAAGTTTCCAAAATGGCACGCAGCATAACTCCAACAATTTTCATTCTCTTCACTCGCAATTTTGTGCATATCTTTAAAATAACATTCCATGAGTTTGTTATAATATTAGTTATTAACAAATTATTGTCCTTTTTATCTGAGTTTTTACTTTAAATTCCCGCCAATTACAAAATAATTTATATCTTCAAAATCCCCTACGTATTTCTCTAATTATACATGCGTAAATCAATGGAAATGAAATTTTTTTTCCAAATTCAAATTTCCATCAGTTTACTGCATACCGTAGAGCGTCTCAAATTCAACACGCCTCGCAAAAATGCCTTCAGTGTCACCATTTTGTATAATTTTTTTATATACATTTTTTTTTTCGTTCAGTTGAAGATATGAATATCCTCCAATATTATTATCCTCTTGTCCTTCCACCAAAAAAAAAAATCGCGAAATATCACTTAATTTTAGCCGTTTACAGTGGAGTAAGTCCGCAAGCTTCTCATTCCCCTGTTCGTCCAATCGTGAGATAGCAATAAAACTGAAGGAGAGAGCGGTTGTGAGTTCTTGCTCTGGAGAAGCTAGATCCATCCGGATTTATTCGTCGCGCCTTGTTAGCCGCGAAGCTTGCTCGAGTTCTCGAACACGCCTGGCGGCATCGCTGTCGTATAAAAAAGACCAGCTAATGAGAATACACCATTCCGCTCCGCACAGGTGGAAATCAACGGGACCTCGCACGTGCCAAAAATCAGAAGAAAAACCAGAAGAAAGCAGCCGGCGAACAGGAGAGCAACAAGGGACTGACGTTGGAGCAACGAAAGCAACGGTAGGAAGCAGCAATGAGTCGATCATTCACCTTGACCTTCACCTTGACACAGCAGAAAAAAAAACATTTTATTCCATTGGAAAACTTTTCCAAAAAGACTCTCTTTCAGAAAAAACATTATTTTTTCCCTTTCCTCTCCTGTCTTCGTACTCAAACATTCCACTCTCCAATTGTTCCAAATTTCTATCCCCCCTTCTAATTCCCCATACAGCAGCAACTTCATGCGATTTATCGGCGTCTCTATTGTCGCTTGTTTCGAATCTTGCGCAGAGATGCGGAGCGAATGCGGGAGAAGCAGCTGAAGAACGGCGACGATGACAAGATCAAAGTGAAACAGGGCGCGAGGGAATAGCCGTATTTCCGGGAGCTTCCAGCTGCGAGTGCAATTTCGGATTGTCGATTGCCAACGAGAAAAAAACCCAAACGAGGATAAAAGTATACATAGATATATACATATATGAAAGAAAGAACACACACACACACACACACACACACACACACACACAAACAGTTAACTGAAAAAAATAACAAACAAAAAAACAGTGCACCACAGTATCCGTAAAAGAAATAAACGAAAAAAAACCAGCGATAGAAATTCACGATATTAATCGCGTTTGCACGAGCGCGTTATTTCGCAACGTTTGACGTATGAAGCACACCGACAAATACTCATCCCGAATGCTCGCGAATTCAGCGAAGAGGCGTAGAAAATTGTATAAAAAGGAAAGAAAAAAGCAAGACAAAAAAAAATAAAAGCACTCTCAATCTTGTACAATTAAGCGATAGATCAAATGATCATCTGGTCGTTGCGTCTGGAATGTAAAAAAAAATAATATAATTAATATTTATTGGATTATATTGATAATATTAATAATATTATTATTAATATTATTCATAATAATATTGATAATGTTAAAAAGATGAATATAATTATTGTTAATATTATTGATAATAATGTAGTTGTCAATATTATTAATGATAATATTAAAACGAGCGTGCGTAATATTGTAGTGAAAGAAACGAATACTACGTAGGAGATATTAAAAAACAAGAACGTCCCTCGCGCACACGTGTAAATTTCCATGAAACAAGCAAAAAGAAGAAACAAAGTGTGCAATTTTTTTTCAAATATCCTTTATGAAAATGCCGTCACAAATTTTTCGTCTGTGCTAGTATTATTATTATTGTTTAAGCTGATGTAACTGCGTTGAGATGGCGATTATATATATAGAGTATGACTGACGAAAATAAACATTTCCGTTCACGCGACCGAGAGGAGAAAAAAAAACATAGCCATGGAGGTTTTGGATAAAAAGTATTCGCCGGGAAATATCGTGTTTTTTGTTGTATGCCCCCAATGCTCGTACGTTTTTCTCTCAACTTTTCGTTTATTGCACTCTCCCAAAAGAGGGAACAATCACGTCCTAGGATCGACAAAATTAAAAAAAAAAACTTCGACGTCAAAACAAGAAAAACCTGTCGTTCGCGGACAAGCGGATTGGTTTTTTTTTTTTTTTTAAATTGTCGCGGACAAGTGGAAACGAGCGGGCTCATTTTTAATATTAGTGTAAAGTATAAAAGTAACAATCGTTTAGCCTCTCAGGACCGCACCTAAAACACACCTGGAGGCTCCTCATAATATTTTGCCTCCCCTGCCCCGCCCTTCTTTCTTCTCGACCAAGCGATAATTCATAGCCACAAGGTGAAAAAAAAGGAAGAGAACGGAACTTACTCCGTTCGCAAAGTATACGCGCTGTGCTGCAATATTAATCTTAGCAAACTTAAACATTTTCTCTCCCTCTTTCTCACATACACATAGACCCTCGAACAACTTTTCTACCCTCGTCGCTTACCCCGCACCTGAAGGTTTTCCCTTTAGTTATTGTTTTGCCCACAGCGCAATAATCGATTATAAAAATGGCAAAAGTTATCGTTAACTTTCTCCTCGTCACTTTCTGATCCCTTTTTTGTTCATATCGTATACACAAGAAATTTTTAGATTCGTATACTTCACCTTTGACGGTCAGTGGAAGAAAAAAAACGCAAATAAGGAGTACCACGCCGGGCTATCGAACGTGAACGAGCAATTTTGGCCTCGTCGATCGCACAATTAAGATCGAGCCTGATTATGGCAATATCTCGGCGTATATTGTTCCGTAATAAACGGTCGCATCTTAAATATTGAGCACCACAGTCGACTTATCAAACTACGATTGGAAATGCGAGAGAAATGAAAAAATCTTAATATAATAATAATAATGAGTAAGATAAACGTGGATGTTTCGGTACGCAAGGATCTTTTGCACCATTCTTCCATCTCTATGTTACAGTTAAAACCCGTTTTCATTTTAAAGGCGTTTTACCTAGGAAAAACTAGTTCGACTAATTCGCCTTCGTCGAAATGAGGTTTTTCCCAGTGAACACTAGAATTTACTGATAAATAAATTTGAATGTTATAGCTAGTTTGTTCGGGTTTCAGAAGTTCTAGAATTGACCGATCAAAAAATGGGAATGTTAGTCAATTTGTTTCGGGTTTATAGGGCCCAGAGTGTGCTAATAAATAAATTTGATTGTTAATTGATACTAGTTTGTTTCCGTTTTATACGTTCTAGAATTGACTGACAAATAAATTTGCTTGTCAGTTAAAACTAGTTTGTTTCTGTTTTAGAGGTTCTAGAATCAACTGATAGATAAATTTAAATGTTAGTCAAACCTGATTTGCCTAAGTTTTTTCGACTGATAAATAAATTTAATTGTTAGTCAAATCTGATTTGTCTAAGTTTTTTCGGTTTTATAGGTTCTAATATTTACTGATAAATAAATTTGAATGTCAGTCAAAACTAGTTTGTTTGGGTTTGTTTCGGTTTTAGAGGTTCTGGAATGTACTGATAAATAATTTCGAAGGGTAGTTGAAACGAGTTTGTTCGGGTTTCAAATGTTTCAGAATTTACTGGCAGAAAAATTAAAATGTCAGTTGAAACGAGTTTGTTTGGGTTTGTTTCGGTTCTGAAGGTTCTAGAATGTACTGATAAAAAAATTCAAATGTTAAAACTAATTTGCTTGGGTTTCAGACATTCGAGAATTCACTAGTAATATTACCCGTTAGTTAAAACTAGTTTGTTTCGGTTTGGCAATAAGTTTCAACCGACTCATATTCTCGCAACTAATTTTTCCCGATTGAGACAAGTTTTAACCAACATTCAAATTTATCAGTAAATTCGACTTTTTACCAGGAAAAACTAGTTGCAACGGAGGCGTCCCGTGAAACGTAGTTTTTGCTTCCCTACGTTTCCCGTGAAACGTAGGGAAAACGCGTGTAAACTAAAAACGGGTTTTAACTATAACATATATATAAATATGGCTTCCTAAAAAAAGCACACGACAAATACAGCCGTGAGATATAAATTCCAACACTCCTGTTTTCCTTTCGAAATAACTCTGCCCTTCGCGGATCCCGTAATAATTTATCCACGGATTTGACGCTGATTGAACATGGTCCGAACGAGTCGTCTCTCTAAATCAATCATAATCACGCAACTATATGGATGCGTTTATACGTGGGCGCAGAGATGCGAACATTTTCTAAAATCATTATCTAGTCTAACAGACATAATCGGTTTACACCTATTTTTTAACGCGCACCCACGTCAATCGGAAATCCGTAGATCGACACGCACACGCACGTACTCTCTACAGTGCTTTGCAAAATCTTGGACGACCCACCCGCGCGGCAACTATGGAGCAATAACTCCGCGCTGATATTTGAACGAGCAGGATGGCAAAAGCAATTCTATCACGAATGATTATTTCGATCCCGCGAGAAAGGAATCAAAATCCTTTCGTTTCAGGAAAAATCCAAGATTTTCAGGAGCCTTCTCTGATCAAGGGTGGATGTAATCGTAAGCATGGATGACTAAAATTGAATTATTAGTGATTTGGACGCGGGGCGAATCAGTTTCGGAGTACTTTGCTTTTTTTCTGCCAAATCCAACCTCTCGGTCATTTTCACGCAGTCGCAACCGAAGAGTGAGCGGATTTTTTTTCGCGTCGATTAGCGATCTCCGCTTTGGAATGTACGATAGGGCGCAATTGATTTTTTTGTCAGACGCGTTGAAAGTTCAACTTCAGAGCTGCCGCGATAAAATAAATATCAAAATCTGAGCAATTTGGCACAGTTTCTTACGAGGGGTGTGTGAACATACTGTACACTTTACATCTGCCGAAAACTGCATGTACGGCCGACAAAATTCTCAATTTGTGGCTATACATTGAAAAAAAAACGGCGTTTAGTTGATTTCCGATGAAAAAAGTAAAATACATTAGTCGACGTCGAAAGAAAACGATGCAGCGTTGCGTAAATTTCGAAGTCGAACGAGGGGGTCGAGAAACGGAAAGAAGTTGGCTCGAACGTTGAACGTCGAGCAACGCGACTAAAGATTGAGAGAGCATATGGTGCAAGTTTGAGCGATGCAATGAGCGTAGTGATGATGATGATGGTGATGAAGACGATGAGACGGATGATGATGATGATGATGGTGATGGGGGGTGGACGGCGCGGCGATTTGTTGGCCCGGCGGTACGTAGAGCCATCCCGGTCGGGTTGGCCAAACGCTCGACGAGCCTGCCAACTCGGCCGGAAGCGACGAACGATGAGACGAAGGTGATGCGGACGTAGTGGTGGCGCTGTTGCTCGTTGTTACGCGACTCGCGTTGCTCGTTGACGGTCCACCGCCCTCCACTCACATCACCTGCAATATCTGACTAGCCTCGAAAGCCGTGCCCGGCAGAAGTATAACGGGGCTGCTCACGTGGCCACTCTCGACGCATATCATGTTCGGGAACTCGTCGTCACCGAAGTCCGGTATGTCGCGGGCCTTGTCCTGCCAAGGATTCCAAACAACCGTGTCCGGAAAATTGTACTTCTGGACGCGCATCTTGCGACCCGAGACCACGTTCGTTATTATGTGCTCTGGCTGGGTGTTCTGGTATATACGGTCCGTCCATTCCCTCACCGTCACCACGTCCAGGCCCTCTTGGAATATCTGGTTGTCCCGCGTCTGTAAACAAGGAGACAAAAAACTGAAATTCTTTCCTCTCGATTTGCAGCGGGTTCTCTTGGAAAACTCTCGCTTCGTAATATCACTTTTCAAAGTTTCGCAATACTTCCAGTGCTCCGGCGTGAAAGTAAAAAATACTTTTACGACAAACGATAATGGCTGTCCGAGCAAGGTTTTTTCTCCTAATTGTGATTTTCCAATTGCCTGGCGCGTTTCCGAGCCTCCTTTAGAGTCGAAGGGAGACACAAATTCTCTCACTTTTCTTCCTTATAGCACTTTTAACAAATTGCGCTATATTTCCAGCGCTCCGGCATGGAACTAGAAAATACTTTTTTTCGCAAAATGAAACCGGCCCTCCGAGCAAGGATTTTTCTCCCAATTGCGATTTTCCGATTGCCTTGAGCGGTTCTGGGTCTCCGGCAAGGGCTATATAAACTCTCCCTTTTCTTCCTAATATCACTTTTCCAAATTCCGCAACATTTCCAGTGCTCCAGAATGGATTTGAAAAATACTTTTTCTTTCGCAAAACGAAAATTACTATCTAAGCAAGGATTTCTTTCCCAATAGTGATTTTCCAATTGCCTGGAGCATCTCCGGGTCTCCGGCAAGGCCATGAAAATTCTCCCGTTTCTTCCTAATATCACTTTTCAAAGTTCCACAATATCTCCAGCACTCTGGCATGGAACTAGAAAATACTTTTTCGCAAAATGAAACCGGCCCTCCGAGCAAGGATTTTTCTCCCAATTGCGATTTTCCGATTGCCTTGAGAGGTTCTGGGTCTCCGGCAAGGGCTATATAAACTCTCCCTTTTCTTCCTAATATCACTTTTCCAAATTCCGCAACATTTCCAGTGCTCCAGAATGGATTTGAAAAATACTTTTTCTTTCGCAAAACGAAAATGACTATCTAAGCAAGGATTTCTTTCCCAATAGTGATTTTCCAATTGCCTGGAGCGTCTCCGGGTCTCCGGCAAGGCCATGAAAATTCTCCCGTTTCTTCCTAATATCACTTTTCAAAGTTCCGCAATATCTCCGGCACTCTGGCATGGAACTAGAAAATACTTTTTTGCAAAATGAAACCGGCCCTCCGAGCAAGGATTTTTCTCCCAATTGCGATTTTCCGATTGCCTTGAGAGGTTCTGGGTCTCCGGCAAGGGCTATATAAACTCTCCCTTTTCTTCCTAATATCACTTTTCCAAATTCCGCAACATTTCCAGTGCTCCAGAATGGATTTGAAAAATACTTTTTCTTTCGCAAAACGAAAATGACTATCTAAGCAAGGATTTCTTTCCCAATAGTGATTTTCCAATTGCCTGGAGCATCTCCGGGTCTCCGGCAAGGCCATGAAAATTCTCCCGTTTCTTCCTAATATCACTTTTCAAAGTTCCGCAATATCTCCGGCACTCTGGCATGGAACTAGAAAATACTTTTTCGCAAAATGAAACCGGCCCTCCGAGCAAGGATTTTTCTCCCAATTGCGATTTTCCGATTGCCTTGAGAGGTTCTGGGTCTCCGGCAAGGCCTATATAAACTCTCCCTTTTCTTCCTAATATCACTTTTCCAAATTCCGCAACATTTCCAGTGCTCCAGAATGGATTTTAAAAATACTTTTTCTTTCGCAAAACGAAAATGACTATCTTAGCAAGGATTTCTTTCCCAATAGTGATTTTCCAATTGCTTGGAGCATCTCCGGGTCTCCGGCAAGGCCATGAAAATTCTCCCGTTTCTTCCTAATATCACTTTTCAAAGTTCCGCAATATCTCCGGCACTCTGGCATGGAACTAAAAAATACTTTTTCGCAAAATGAAACCGGCCCTCCGAGCAAGGATTTTTCTCCCAATTGCGATTTTCCGATTGCCTTGAGCGGTTCTGGGTCTCCGGCAAGGACTATATAAACTCTCATTTTTCTTCCTCATATCACTTTTCCAAATTCCGCAACATTTCCAGTGCTCCAGAATGGAATTAAAAAATACTTTTTCCTTCGCAAAACGAAAATGACTATCCAAGCAAGAATTTCTTTCCCAATTGTGATTTTCCAATTGCCTGGAGCTTTTCCGCGTCTCCGGCAAGGCCATGAAAATTCTCCCGTTTCTTCCTAATATCACTTTTCAAAATTCCGCAATATCTCCGGCACTCTGGCATGGAAGTAAAAAATTCTTTTCATTTGCAAAATTTGATAGCCTCTGTGAGTAACCATTTTTCTCCCAATTAGGATTTTTCGGATTCCCTAGAGCGTTTATGGGTCAGTGGCAAAGGCCCAAAAACTCTTTACTTCCTTCCTAACATCGCTTTCCAAAATTCCGCAATATTTCCGGCGCTCCGACATGGAAGTAAAAAATACTTTTTCCTTCGCAAAACAAAAATAATTTTCTCAGCAAGAATTTTTGTCCTGATAGAAAAGAATTTTCCACTGCCCGGAGCGTTTTCGAGTCTCGGGAATGAAGATGAAAATTCTCTGCAACGAACGTATGAAAAATTAGCATTTTAATTACCTTGTCGATGAACGTGCAGCCGTGCAGTCCCGTGATCTGGCATCTCCTCACGTCCGGTACCTTGAAGTACGTGTGCAGTAGGAGATTGAAGCTGAAGGTGTGATCCTTGCTGGGATTGTAAACGCCTATGTTGAAGTGTAGCTCCTTCTCGCGCAATATTAGCCGATAGGTGAGCCTGAACGGATAATTCCACATGGAGCGAGTGAACTCGCTGTCCATTATGGAGAATATTGCCTCGACATCCCCGCTCGGCAATCGTTCGGGCGACTTTTCCACGTTCCAGCGTACGATCCTTGCGAAGCCGTGACCAGGACCGAAGGTCCAGGGCCCGAACTGTGCTGTAAGGAGGCGCGAACCAAAAATGAGCAAAAACCCAGCCGGCACTCGGATAGGTGGCCGTGAGAACCGCCAATGTTGCCGCGTTGCCCAATTCGTCTCTCGCACATATTCTTCTCTATGTAGCATTCTCTTTCACCTTTTTCTCTTTATGCTTTTTACTTAATTTTTTTTTTACTTACGGAAGACAAATGGAATTCCACCTCTAATGGCTTTCTTCCCGTCGAAAACAGCTTGCTTGCTGCAATGAAAACAAGGAAACTATATATAGACGTATACTCGGTAATCGTTTTCCGGCCACAAATTTA